>JAOANR010000305.1:0-600000 GCA_030278955.1 Hygrophila difformis | reverse complement strand
CCTGCACCTGCTGGCAATGTTATCGCCTGCACCAAAATCGGACTGTATGTTATGTACTTGCAGTACCCGCAAGGTTCAAACTTGAAATCTTGTTGAAAATGCTGAGTTCCATAACCAATTATCATTTTCTATGTTTTTAGTCGGAGCTTCAAAAATTATAGTAAAACATAACGGCAGTTCAGACAAACTTATGTTTTTCTCAATTAAACTATATATAATCTATACTATAATAAATCCTGAAAGCATATTTTAATGTTTTGACTATATTACCCTTTTAAGTTATAATTAATCTATTTATAAAAATTATATGTTATGGGTTAAAATAGTAATTTTAACTCAAAGATATGCATATCTTTCATAAAGATACATATCAAAGGTTTAGAAAGTAAAATCACTTCATTCTAAAATTTCATGACCGTAGGATTGAAAATATGTTAATCTCCACCATTTATTCCGTACATTAAATAAATCTTGAAACCACAATTTTATTGTGATACCTATATTGCCCTTTTAAGTCATCATTATTTTTCTTTATAAAAATATATATTGCGGGTTTAAACAGTAAAAAAAATACATAACAAATCTTTAAATAAATATACTGTATATACTATTTTGACTAAAAATACTTAGGAGTATTAGAATTTAAATTTTTATTGTAAAATGTTTTCTGAAAAACTACATATTATACATAAAATAAAAAAAAAGCATTTCATGAATAATAAAAATTCAATATACTACTTTATGTAAAAAAAATTAATGTCATTAATCTACATGCATAATTTTTAATACTACCTTTGTTCCTTTTGTATAAATATAATATATACCATCAACATATTTTTGCGGGTAATTAAAATTAATTAGAAAGACGAAAGTTTAAAGTACTTATTAATTTAATTATACATATAATTTTTATAATAGTAGGGTGGTAATCATGGATTAGTTTTTCTATTTATATTTTATTTGCATAAAAAATTGAATTATACTGTGGTATATGTATTATAAAAAAAAATTGAAAATTTATTTCTTCTATCATTTAAGAAAAAGATAATAGAAATTATATTTTATTAAAAATGTTTTTTTCATAAATACACTAAAATAATAATATCTATATTTTATATTAAAAAAATTAATACCCGTGCGCGGAGCGCGGGTGAAAAATCTAGTAGTACTAATAATTTTACCAAAAGATTAAAATATATAATTATTTTTCAAACTTCACATGTTTGTTCACCAAAAAGAAAAAAAACTTCACATGTTAAAATGGAATGTACTAATAAAATGTCATCCATGCTTGTCCCCTTCACATATTAGGATTAGTTGCGAGTTGCTATAAATGTTTATATTGTTTAGTAATTAAGATATACGGAGATGAAGTATTTTTTTTTTCTTTTTTCTTTTTTGTTATTTATTTATTTATTTACTTTAATAATTTTTAAATGCCTCGGAGTACTTGTAGGGGTGTCAATTTCAGGTTTCGGGTCGTGTTCGTGTCGGGTTGATCAGGTTGTATAATATTTCAGGTCGGGTTTCAGGTCGATCTGATTTCGAAAAAAACCCAAAATGACCAAACCCAAACCTGAAATTTTTCGTGTCGTCCGGGTTCGTTTTTTCTGGTTATAGGCCAAAATTGACACAATTTCAGGTTTCGGGTCTTGTTTGTGTCAGGTTGAGCAGATGGTATAATATTTCAGGTTGGGTATCAGATCGACCTGATTTGGAAAAAAAAAAATCCAAAATGATTAAACCCAAATATGAAATTTTTTGTGTCGGTCGGATTCGTTTTTCGGGTCCATGTCCAAATTGACACCCCTAAGAAGTAATTGTTATTGTGCTATAATCATTGCACATGTGCATGATAAATTGCAAAATACCCACACATGTTTATGGGTCATTGGGTCCAGTCCAGAGCCCACAATTATAGTTTGAGCCCACATGCTGTGTATCCAATTTGCAGTTCCAATACCATCGTCATAAATTCATAAGTCATGACCATCATTTATGATTTTATTCCCACTCATCCACACTTGTTTTTATTACATAGAACACATGTACAAACGTCAAACAACAATCTTCCAAATCTACACGTGGTGGGTATGACTCATGACTCAGCCACCAAAATATTGTTCCCATTTCTTTAGCGAACAAGATTGGAGATGCAAAATTTGGTGAATACGGGTATCCTCAGGAGATGCAAAATCATCCTGATAAAAAGTTTATAAGAAGCACAATAATACTAGTAGATCATCATTTTTAATGTAAAAAACAATTACAATTACCGTCTGTTACAGCGCTTCTTTGCGATAAATTAAAATTAAGGAATCACAGCGCTGGCTATGAAGTAATAAGGACTTTAAAAAGGGAAATCTATTTGATGTAAAGTCCATAAGCAGCCACCATCATCACCGCACGCTTGCGTGTTCAAATTCTGCCACCCTCAATTTCGCCACCTCCCCTCTTTTGTCATCATAAATAAATAACCCTCAATTCAATTGCAATGGCGGTGGATTTTGCTTCCACCCTTCCGAATTTTAGGTGTAAACCTTTTTTTATATATTAATAATCTCCTTTGGTCGCCAATACCTCACATTTCACTAACTTATTTTCGGGGTTTTTTTATATCAGGATATTCGTTTTGAAAATCCCTTTATTGTCAACTTTGGTGTTCAGTTGGCCAGCGTACTTTGATCACCTCCGAATTTGAGGGGAGATTTGTGTAATTGAACTGAAATTTGAGGTAAGGTGCGTGTGGTTTTCTCTCTGAATTGATTGATCAATGAATTTCTTTGTACGAAGCCTTGCCAATTAGGGCTGAATGATTTGTGTTTATTTTTTTTCGAAACCACAAAAATTGAATGAATTACGGCAGTTAGAAGGAAAAGGAAGAAAACCCACGTGGTAATTTTCTAAACCCTGTGCGGAAATTTGTTTTCTTGATTTAGTTGGATAGAAGCGTGTGGATCAGATAAAATTTGGGAATTTTGTATTCCACATTTTGTGAATTCCTTTATGCCCTTTTCAGATGGAAAAGGAGGCTATAATGACGTCGGATGTGGAAGCTAGTAGTTCGGATGGAGTCGAGAACTCACCGGACATGTTAAAGAATACACCCTCGAATATAAGGAGGTTGGTTAGTGTGATTGAGCAGTACGAGGGGAGGCAGAAGTACCTTGCTCACACTAGGAGCCCTTCGGATGGTGGTGATGTTCGCTGGTACTTTTGCCGGGTTCCTTTGGGAATAAACGGTGAGTGCCAAGAGCTACTTTCCCCCAATTTTTGATAGTTGTCAATGTTTTCTATGTTTTGATATTCTTGGGACGTTTGCTGTATTGTGATAATATGGTGGGGACTTGGAGTTCTTATGAAGGATTTTAAATGTTTTGCGGACTGTAGTGGTTTCCTAGATATATGAATGGGGTCATAGCTGAGTCATAAGTGATTTTACTCTGATTTATATGACATTTCGAGATTTGCTAGTTACTTTCTACATGTTTCACAGGAAAACCAACTAAAGGATGCAGGCTATCACATTTAGTCTCGATCAGCTCCTCTTTTTCTCTAATATATGTAGCAGTATTTATCAGAGGATAGTGTGTGTTTAGTGTTTTGACCAGACACAATGGGGGCTTGTGATCCATATACGTAATTTCAACAAGTTGAAAGTTGAATACACATTTAGATGATGATGAAACTAATGGAGAGTTGAAACCGTAGCAGAACCAAGGTTTACTCAAATTTAAGGGGTGGTAAAAAATGAAACAATAAAGCAAATTAAAGAAACTAGTAGTTGTACTCCTGGTCTAAGTGCGAACTGATAGGAAGAAATAGATAATGTGCAAACTGGAGAATAGGCTTACACCAATTACAATGGAGAGATTGATTGAACTGGAGTTGGTTGCAATCATGTGTATGGATGTTTGGTGAACTGAAAACAAGAAAAACTCAGCTATTCAAAAAAGTAGAAGTTTCACTGGTTGTAGAAGTGTGTATTGTGTGGTAATTGAATAATATCTGCTGGTGAAGAAAATGCATATATTTTTACTAAAATAGGCACAAGCCATGGAGATAAATACTGGGGACCTGGAGCCTACGCTAGCCGTCCCATGTAAAGTTGAAGGACCTCATCAGTTCTCCCTTGACAAAATTTTAGTAATTCCAGCTTCCAGCAAATATTGCTCTTCCTGTTTTTAAAATGAATATGGTTGTTTTAATAGAAAACCTTATAGATATTCCAACAATTTCTACTGATTCAACTTATTTATTCTGAAACTTGTGGTTGGTGGGCTGTTGAGCTTTCCTTCCATAATAAGATTACTTTTTTTTTTTTTGGACGAGCCATTGAAGGCCTGGGAAAGGGGTGGTGGGAGAGCATGCCACACAATTACAAAGGGGAATAAAAGGGAGGGATAGGGGGCCGGTGGGGAATCAAACCTCCAACCTTCCGTTGGAGGTCAAGGGACTTAACCACTTGGGCTAAGTCCTCATCCCCTAATAAGATTACTTAAGATAGACCTAATATACGGTTTCTAGCTAGATTAGATTTTATCAGACATCAATTTTCTAGGTTAAGAGATTTGTGTTTCTTAGAGTTTTATCTATATTAGGTTTGGCAAAGTTTTGGTTCACTGCAAAGGAATACTCTATGAATCCATGTTGTTGAAATTGAATTATATCTTAGTTACTCTTTCAAAAACCAAAGACAAGTGGTTGGATGTTATGGTGAAATATGAATTGATCAAGTTTTTTCTTAATTCTAAAATCCGATGAGTTTCTGTACAAAGTAAAATGAACAAATAATAGCAACAAGGTCCTAATCCTAAAAGTATCCTCGAAGATGAATAGTCTTTTTTTGTGATTATTTTTTGGAAACTTATCTTTTCCATGTATTATATGTTTTTGGCAGAGCTAGCTGCATCCGTCCCCCAGAACGAAATTGTTGGGAAGGGTGATTATTTTAGGTTTGGTATGAGAGATTCTCTGGCAATAGAGGCATCCTTTTTGCAGGTAGGCCATTCATGCATATGCGTTTCTTGCTTTAGTTTTTTGGTAGATCATATTATTTTTGTAAATTTGGAAGTTACACTATGCAATAAATGTTATTTCTGTGGATAATATCTATATTTACAGAGAGAGGAGGAGTTACTTTCTTACTGGTGGAAAGAATATGCAGACTGTAGTGAAGGTCCTATGGGTCAGCCTAGCAGCAGTTCCAAGACAAATCTACAATTACCTTCTTCGAACCTGCCACAATTCACAACTGAAGAAGAGAGAGTTGGTGTCCCTGTAAAGGGAGGACTGTATGAGGTACGGTAATCTTCTTATCTGTTGTTGATAACCTAGGCTACCTGTATAGTTTGTCTCTGGCCATTAAAATCACCAAAAGCTATAGTTCTTTTAGTAGGTTTTTAGATATGAGTGGATGCTGACTATTTCTAGCTTGGATATATAAGCTAAAAAATTGCTCAAGGAATGTTAATGCATTGAGCTTTGTGACTGTGCTCCACTATTTGGCACAAAATTCTACATTCTTGCAAATTTTGTATTTCCCATATCTTTTTCAACATAAAATATCTTCCTGCTAATGTTTTTTGTCGTATTTCTCTCTCTTTCATGATTATGAGCATATAAGAACTTTCGTGACAGATTATCATTATTTAAAAAGTATAAAATGTTGCATAACACCCATTTTGCAGGTGGATTTAGTCAAGAGACATTGTTTTCCAGTTTACTGGAACGGAGAGGACCGAAGAGTCTTGAGAGGACACTGGTTTGCCCTTAAAGGTGGTCTCAATTGGTTCCCACTGCGAGAGGATGTTTCTGAGCAATTAGAATATGCATACCGCAGTCAGGTGCTTTTTCTTTTTGTTGAACCTTGAATGAAATACTGTGCAAATGTCTCAAATATGAACACAATAAAGGGTGTTTGCTTGCTTGCTTTATTCATCTTGTCTTCGTCTCTGTTTGTTCAAAAGCATTTGTTCAATGTAGGTGCTGGTTTCTTAATATTTTGGCATAACAGTTTTGAATAGTCTTGCCTATCTCTCCAAAAAAACCAATTGATGAGGCAAGGGGATATCTTGCTTTCAGGTTTGGCATCGACGAACTTTTCAGCCATCAGGTCTCTTTGCTGCTCGAGTTGATTTACAAGGCTCAACTCCAGTATGAACCCGCTGTCTAAACATAATACCTTATGAAAGCAATTGACCATGTAAACTGTAGCAGTTGTCTTCTTTCTTCAGGGATTGCATGCCCTTTTTACAGGGGAAGACGATACATGGGAGGGTTGGCTAAGTGCTGACGTGTCTGGATTTTCTAATATAATCGGTTTTGGAAGGAACGGCATTAAGCTAAGGCGTGGATATGCTCCATCTGAGTCCCCGAAACCAACACAGGTAAGCCTCTTGAATTCTTGCTATTGTTTAACTACCAAAACTTGACTGCTATTGACAACATATCTCAATAGGGGCCTCAAGATTTAGTTGGAACCCTGTATAGTTCATGACATTCTATAAAGCGGGTCCTGTGTGTGCCGTTTCTACAGCATATTTTATAATTTTGGTATCTAAAACAGGACTCTGCGAAATTGTAAAAAAAAGATTTGAAGTAGTTTGACGAATATAATTGTTTCTATTTTATAATTTTGTTCTTCCAGAAACATCATATGGACCTATGCTAACTAATCACTGATTTACTTGTAGTCTTATTTGGGACGCAAAATCTGAAAATTTAATGAAAAAAGAAAAGTCTCTTTGTCCAAGTAATATAGGATTACTTATGTAGGGCTCCCTTTGGAATTTACGAGCTTCCCTGTTTGGGCACAAAAACCGTGTAATTTCCCAAAGGGCAAACGTGTTGTCATATGGTAGCTCTACTACATGAACAATGTGATGAATTCCTGCCTTCCTGGTGCTTTCATATGACTGATCTTGAATTTGTGTGGAACCTTTGCATGTTCTATAGTTCAATTTCTATATAGTATCTACCTATTTATTTCAGGATGAGTTACGCCAGCAGAAGGAGGAGGAAATAGATGATTACTGTTCACAGGTAGGCTAAGTAATCTCAACCTAATGAGAGAATTCCAAATAGATTATTATAACTCTTAATTCAACTGGGTATGGATGTTTGCAGAACAATTTCCTGATTTATGATCATTAAAGTAGTGAATCGACAATTTATTATGGAGTACTATTATTTATGAAGCATGTACTTATCTTAAATGCATTACTCTATCTGGATAGTAAGTCCATGACGGGGAGGAGATGGTACAATTTCCTGATGCTTGATTATTATTCCTTCTAATTCACATTGAACCTTTTTCCCCCCAGTGTGTTTAATATACCAAATGAGGCATGGGTTCTGACAAAGTATATTTTCACTCATTGGAAGGGTGTGCTCCTCTTTTCTTCTTTTTATTTATTTATTTATTTTATCTGGTGTAGGTTCCTGTACGACATTTAGTATTCATGGTTCATGGTATTGGTCAAAGGTTGGAAAAGTCAAATTTGGTGGATGATGTTGGAAATTTTCGCCATGTAACTGCGAGCCTTGCAGAAAGGCACCTGACCTCACACCAGCGTGGCACCCAAAGAATTCTTTACATTCCATGCCAGGTATTTTAAGAAACTATATTGTTGAATGTGCTTCTTTAGTTCGTTGTTTGGAAGCATATATCCTTTTTTTGTCCGGTCCTACTCTTGGTTTTCCTACCATTCAACTTAACTATGAAGTTGCTAAATGATGCTTATAAAGTTTGATATACTCTCTGATCAATTTCATAGCATTAATGAAACTGATGTGGAAGGAATATATCCTTTTTTTTCTCCCCCAACAGCTGTAGTGAAATCATTAGATTTCAAATTTTAATGTTTGAAGTGTATGTAACAAGAAATTAATGATTTTTATATGCAAGTAAATGATAACAGAGACGTAGTACTACATTGGAAGCCTCAATTGTCACATACTATGATTCTAAAAAACTTCAATTTATTCTTCTGCTTGTGGTACAAACAATTGGCTTGATGTTGATGTGACGTCGTCTTGGGCCAGGGGTATAAAACTAGTTATCGACTACTAATAGTAAGCAATTATTTGTGGACTTACACTATGAAGAGATTTATAAAGGCTTGAGTATAGACTTTTGCCTCAAGACGTGGTCGTGAAATCTCTTTTAGATATTTGAGGATCAAGTAGTTAGATCTTAGATGGAAATATCATCAAACATGACTATTAGCTAATTAGGATGCTAATTATTCGATATCAACTGCATCTATATAATAGAGATTAACAGAGCATTACTTTCTTGTGATATTCTTTTCAGTTCAAGTTTTAAATGTCCACCACATGACTTCTTTTAACACCTTATGTATTCAGATCTCATAATGTGAATTTTACTTGCTTATCTAATTATCTCCTGCACTAAATCGATACCATTAATATCACTATTATTATTTCTTTTCTTTCATCAGTGGAGGAAGTGCTTGACGCTTAGTGGAGAGGCTACAGTAGAAAAAATAACTTTAGATGGTGTTCGAGGACTACGCACAACATTGGGTGCAACAGTTCATGACGTCTTATACTACATGAGCCCTATCTATTGTCAGGACATCATTGATTCAGTAAATCTCCCCCCTAACTGCATTCCTAAACCAAATGGGTTTCGGTTTCAATGACTTCTGATTACCTCATGTGTATGTTGTTTTCCTGATATGTTCTAAGCACTCAAATGCATTTCATGTTAGTAGACTACCTGTGATAATAAAGCAAGGGAATTTTCTGGTTTATATTATGTGTTATTCGGCACTCTTTCTTCCTCAGAAAGAAATTTATAGTTCATTGATGCATGGTAGATCTGATGACTAAATCAATACATGCTGTATCGTCGGATTTTTTCAACTATCTTGCTGAAATTGTTTTGAGCTTTCCCTTTCTTCCCTAGATTTATATTATTACTATAAAATTGAATTTATTTGCGCCTTCAAGTTCTATAGACACATATGCTAGATCTGCCTCTTGTTTTGGACTTTAGAGTGTCATTCCTCCGGTCACTGTGGTTCGTGATTAAGTTGTTTTTGAAAGTATGCACCAAATTATCTCAAAGCTTTGGTACAAGCACTGTGAAGTTTACTAGATTATGAATGGTTTGGTTTGTTCCACAATACATACATACATTTAACTTCACATTTTTCATCATGCCTATTAGTCAGTGTATACCTGTACACCGATTCAATGTGTATCATGGTTTCCATCACACACAAATTTTTACTACCTTATCGAACACTCAGGTAGTACCTACTTGAGTGTTAGATGAGTTGAGTGCTAATTGTATGGTATCCAGCTGTCTGAAATTCTGTGAAAAATTTGCAGTTTCCTGCTGAAGACGGTCGTTACATTCTTGACCTTGTGTCAAATTTACAACCGAGAACTGACCATAACTGAATGTTAATTGGGCTACTCTTACTATTCAGGTATCCAGCCAACTTAACAGGTTATATTTGAAGTTTCTTAAGAGGAATCCTGGTTATGATGGGAAGGTATGCATTTGTTTTGAATTGAAGCTTATCTAGGATTCAATGAACAATCGAATATTTTATGTTTAGCATATTGAGCTGAGGTTCTCATTTGTGTTGAATTGATGAATGATTAGTTGAAGAGATGAAGACCTGAAACACCTATCAACGGACGACTATGTGCGATTGATAACATACTCGATCTCTCTTGTAGTTGCATTATGTAGCTGTCTATGTTTAATATGAACAAAATATAAGGTTTAATTCTGAGAAATGAAGAGTATAATGATATGCTATCTATACTCAATCCTACAAATGTAAATTTTAGGATTTCTAACCTGTGTCATATTCCGGGTTGTCAATTGTGTACTTCAAGCACCCACCACTTCCCTAAAGACGGGGATGGATGATTGGATTGAACTGAACTTTTATTTATGACTTCAAAGTACATGTCTCAAAAGAAGTGGACAGAATACATTGCAGACAGGATGCTTAGATGCTCCACGAGGCTGTTATCAGTGTGTTAACCAAATTATATGTTGCCCAGGATTTGACTTAATTCTGTTGTCAACAAAGTAGATATATATTTTTGTGACTACTGAAGTTTTTATGAATTGGTAAAAGACTGGATAATAGAAGAATGCAAGAGTTACATGAGCTTGCTGTGTGGTTTATATCCATGCCATTTATGGAAAAAGAGTCAATATCAATTACCATATGTGGTTTGAATTTCAACATTTTATTTGTCAGGTTTCCATATATGGTCATTCTTTGGGAAGTGTTTTATCTTATGATATCCTTTGTCATCAAGAAACTCTATGCTCACCATTTCCAATGGAGTGGATGTATAGAGAACATGAGAAGAGTGAGCCACCTTGTTCAATAGAAAATAATTCACCAGCTAGCTGTGAACCCAACTCAAATTCTGGAGATGGGAGGTCAGAGAATGTTGGCGAGGAAAGCATGGAAAGTGATGAGGATGATACTGACCTTGTTGAAGAACATGAGGCGGGAACTTGTAATCAATTAGGACCTCCTGCATTGTCGGAATCAGATGAGTCTACTACGATCGATTATAGTTGTCAGCAGACGAATGATGCTTCATCATCAGTTGAAAATCCCAACGAACCTTTCAGCAATTTGGATACTGCTGAACTGTATGAAAATGACACGACTGGTGACCCAGGTCACACAAAAAGTGAACCCGTACCATGCCATGACAGAAAAGAGGGAAAAGATAATTCTGGTGATAAAGATGACATTATCAAATCACTGAAGGAAGAGGTGGTTAATAATTTGTCTATGTTTATATAAATAATATATATATATATATATATATATATATAGTTGTGCCTTCTCATCCTTCCCTAATGTTGCAGATTGATTTGCTAAAAGCAAAAATCAAGCAATTTGAAGCTGAATATGCTGAGAGAGGTATGAATCTTGGTGTGCAGCAGACTTTATACAGGTGTTTTTGGCATTCAGTTTACTAAATTGAATGTTCTGTATATAATGTGAAACTCCTAACAGAGACTGCAAATAAGAGAGTTTCAGAGGTGAATCAACCTGATCCTGGGAGTGTTCAGCATAATGACAAAGGCTCCTGCAATGGTTATACACTGCAAATAAGATACACAAAACTAGAGTTCCAGGTATCATTATTTTGTTTCTCTTACTCTGCTGTTAGCTGAATAGTTGATTGGTTGAGTTGCCCAAATGTGCTTTGATATCCTAAATACTATGCTGTTCCTTATGTAAATGCCTCTGTCCTGGGCTGAAAAATAGAGCTCAACACCTTGACCTAATATCTGTGCATATGCTGCCTTTTTTGCCATCCTTTTTTCAAACTTTCACCCGGGCCCCGGCTTCTATTGCCTGAATATATGTAATTCTTGCTTGAATTTTGATCTCAGGTTGATACATTCTTTTGTGTGGGGTCTCCACTTGGACTGTTTCTTTCCCTGAGGAATGTTCGTCTTGGCACCGGTGATGTTTTCATCAACATATTGCTCGTACCTATATTGGATTTCTTCTTTTCTCTACATTTGTCCCTTTCCAGTAAATTTGTTGGAGTATTATTGTTTGGTGAATCACAAAGAAATGATCAGTTGAGTTTGCTTTATGCTGAAAGAAATGTTGCGCATAGTGTTCATCATTAACTTCATACATGGCTTTTGTTTTTGCAGTTCTCTAAATTTTTGTGTGTTAATTATTGTTGCATAATTGTTTGTTGGTCCTTATCACTTTTATGGATTTCTTAACACTAACTTGTACATAGTTACTGACGGTCTCTTTCACGCTTGAATTTACATAAAACGGAGGACTTTGCCAGTGGTTCTTATTGTTATGTGATGATATCTGTAAACTCAGAAATTTTTACTAAAACATATTCTCGGTTGCCAGGCAAAGGGAAAGACTATTGGGAAGAAGAAAATATAAACGAAGAGATGCCAGCATGTCGGCAGATGTTTAATATCTTCCATCCTTTTGATCCTGTGGCATATAGGTCCATTATTACAATTTTGAATTTTGGATCCTTTTTAGTGCTGACATCCTAATGTTCTTTCTCATGTTTCGCTTACAGAATTGAACCACTCATCTGTAAAGAAACCCTACAAAGACGACCTGTCATTGTTCCTTACCATAGAGGTGGGAAGCGGCTCTACATTGAATTTCAGGTAAGCCTATAACTGTCTTAGTGCCTTACTAATGACTCTTACTTCCTTCCCTGACCTTTTTTCCTCATGCGTGTTGCACAGGAATTTAGAGAAGGGTTAACTGCACATTCTCAAGCTTTTGTGGATCACTTAAACACCTTGAGGGTTAGTGTTGTTACTTCCAACATTTCTCTTTCCTGTTAATTTGCAGAAATTGAATTGCCTTGGATTGTAATCATGTCAAAATTTGTCTCCCTGAGATTGTTTCTTGTCCCTTTTTCCCCAGAGTTCCAATTGATGTCAATGATGTAGAAATGAAATTGTTGCAAGAATCAATCCACGTCAGCATATTCTCTTAGCTTATACTATTCTGACCCTCACTATAATCTTTTTGATTTTGGAATAGGTTAAAGTGCTTACAATTTGTGAAACAAGAGGAAACGATGAGCATACTGGTAAGCTTCGCTATCTTTTTACTTTTGAACCTTTATAAATCAGAAGCTCTCTACTAGGGGTGATTAACGAGTAGAGCTACTCGGACTCCACTCGGGACTCGGCTCGGAAAAAACTCGACTCGTACTCGAAAAATTCGAGTCGAGTAGGACACTTGAGTATCCAGCTCGAGCTCGAGCCTATGTATATGATACTCGAACTCGAGTCGAGTACTTGACTCATTTTCTTTTCTCTCTCTTTTTTTTTTCCTTTTTTTGAATTTTAAAAGAAAAATCCAAAAAAAAAAAGAGAATACTCGATGAGCTCGAGTACTCGACTCGAGCTCGAGAATGAAAAAAATTTTAAAAAAAATTAATCGAGCTCGAGTAGCTCGACTACTCGACTCGATTGAAAAAAATATATATATACTCGAGTTCGAGAGTTCGAGTTCAAACTCGAGTTGAGTCGAGCTCGAGCTCGAACTTGACTACTCGACTCGGACTCGAGCTCGAGTAGCCAAATTTCTCCATTAAGTCAAGCTCAAGTAGTTTGATACTCGACCTCGACTTGACTTGATATCACCCCTACTCTCTACTCATTCAGAATGTTAAATCTGTGTTGAAAAATAGAGGTGCCAAGACGGGCTGTCGGGGCGATACGGGCTAAACCCACTATTTGGCGGGTTTAAGCGGGCTGGCCCGGTGGGGCGGGCTAGAATTACTCAACCCACCGACGGGTTGCGGGTTAGGCGGGCTAGCCCATGGTTTTTTTAATTAATAAATAAATTTAATTTTTTTAAATAATATTTTTATTTATTAAAAATTAAATATTATCTAATTTAAAATAAAAATATTTTTTTAAAAATTAAAATGATTTTTTTTAATTTTTTAAAATATTCTTTTTGATAAATAATTCAAATTAGTATAGAAAGTAATATTAAGTAGCCCATTACATATGTAATTAATGTGCATTAATTTTTTAAAAAAATTTAATTTAGTTAACATCAAGTTAATTTTATAATTCTTTAATAGTATTTTATAAAAATTAAAATTATTAAATTACATATTATCAAATTAACATTATACTTCCTCCGTTTCACTCCTTTTGTTACAAATCATTTTTTGACACTATTCACTGTTTAACTTTGATTCAAATTTTTATCATAGTTATGTAAGAAAAAACATAGTCAAGTGAGATCTTGTTAGATTCGTCTAATCTTGTAGTTTTAGACAATCAACTTTTTATAACTTTTCGTTGTACAAGATTTAAGTTATTAGCCGTTAAACATGTGCATCGGCATGCGTGTCGGAAGGGTGCGTAACAATTACACTGAGACGGAGGAAGTATATGATTTAAAATAACATTTAACGAACAAATACTAATACAGTCATTATGTTATTTAACTCTAATAACAAACTTAAAAACTAAAAAAAATAAAAAACTGGCTTAGCCCGTGGGCTGACCCGTCCTGCCGCAGGCCAGCCCAAGCGACGACGGACTTAGACGGGCTTGGCGCGTTTAGGCCCGCTTCCAAACGGGCCTTTATTTGTTCAGCACAACCTACCATTTTAGGGTGGCGGGACAGGCTGGCCCAATGGGCCAAACCCATTTTGACAGCTGTATTGAAAAACTATTGTTTCCTCTCTTGCAGAGGAGTCGGAAAATGCTCAAGAAAAAGATGACAGGTCATATGGCTTGTTTATGATGGAGAGACTAACAGGAAGTGCAGACGGAAGAGTCGATCATGTATTACAAGTACGTGCTTTTCCCCTTGTTCTCTTTAGTTGCGATACATCCCGTCACATGGAAGTGAATTTTTATTTTGTTTTTAGTACTTCACCATATGGGAGACATTGTTTAATCGATGGGGCAAATAGTTGGGATTTTAATTCAAGACGTCTAGCTCTAATACTGTATTTAGGATTCTCTGTCCATTATGATACCCATTTCACTTTTTGTTCATCTCAAAGTGTCGTCTCGGACTTCTTAATTGTATACTTCTATGGCTTGTCTTTGAAATGGGGAAAAATTGGCCTCATCAATAGAGCAAAGGGATATGCAAGCCAATTTTTTTGTTATCTCAATTCTAGCTTTCTTGGAATAATTGTTCATGTGTGGGAATGGCATCAGATTTAATGGACTAAGGTAAGTCCATTGACAGAAATTGCAATGCTAATCCTTGGTTCTTTCTTCTCCTTTTCCATCTGCAGGATAAAACGTTTCGCCATCCCTATCTATCTGCACTTTCATCGCATACGTAAGCACCAATGCCCTGTTTTACCTGTCATAAACTCAAAACCAGAATTATTCTGACCGACTATTTCTCCACAGAAACTACTGGAGAGATTATGATACGGCCCTCTTCATACTGAAGCACTTGTACCGGGACATTCCAGAAGATCCCGTGTCGCCAAAAGGTGAACGAGAAGGCAGCACAAATAATGAGAACAGATGGTCCGATCCAAGGGAGATCACCGATGAAGAACTCCCTTTGACATTTGCTGACAAAATCTCTATAAAAAACTTCTCGTATCGAGCCAAGAAAGCAATGAAGTGATGGGACGGTAAGCTTGCTAACACGTGGCATACTGCGCAGAATTGTACTCGGGTCCGAATATTGGTGGAACCGGGTTCTAACTGCTTGACTCGACTCGACTCAGGTAGGCTAGATTCAATTAGAGAGAGGGAGAGGGAGAGGGAGAGGGAGGGAGGGCGATTTGTAGCAGAGAGAGCTTGCCTCTTTACCATTTTGTGAAGAGTAAAAAGTGTGCATATGAAGTGAGTAATGTGTCTGTATGTATGAAGTGGTGGGAATTGTCATGTACTACTACTACTACTTAGCAAGAGTATAATAAATGTATGTACAGAAATCCATGTTTGGGGTATGCAACTATGTACAAGAAAATTACAGTGTTATTATTTTATTTTTTTTTAGGAACCACTGAACGCCTGGAAAGTGGTGGTGGAAGAGCCAATGCCACACAAATTATAAAGTGGATAAAAGGGAGTGTTATTTTTTTTATGAGCCATTGAAGGCCTGGAAAGTGGTGGTGGAAGAGTCAATGCCACACAAATTATAAAGGGAATAAAAGCGGGATAGGATAAAGAATGTGGAAAAAATATATCATTTGGGCTAAATCCTCATCTTCAGTTATATTAAAGGTCTGAAAAAGAATAGGGTGGAAGTCTATGGTAAGTCCTCAATCCCCTCAAATTTAGGATAAAGAATACAGGACTTTGTTGTTTATTTATTTATTTATAAACTTGACACAAGACTATGGACAAACTGAATAGAATCAATAAAGATAGTAAGCCAAGGCTTTAATTGTATGTTGTCAGGTTCTGACTATTCTGCCAAATTTGATCCAAAAATTGACTATTTGTTTGGACATCAACTTGCCTCTCTTATCATGCAAATGCGACTCTTCTAAAATTTGACTATTCATTTTTATTTTATTTTTTTGCCACTCCCTTTCATCTAAGGATGTCGATGTTTTATGAGTAAATGTAAGAAAACTCCCTCTTTTAAAAAATACTTATAACTTTACTCCCCTATACTAAAATACTTACAACCTAACTCCCTAACTACCAAAAATACCCCTTACTTTTCAAACCCACTACAAATAAAATAATAAACCCTCAATCAACCAATTATAACTTACAAATCAAACACCTAATAAACCATACATCTAAAAATAAAACTTTCAAGCAAACAATTAAAACTTACTCAATAAAGAAATGGATCAAGAAGTAATAAATTCATTAATGTATGAATATGGAATATATTTACAAACTATGGAAGAAAGAATTGAAAATTGGAATGATATTGTTTATACTATGCTAATATTTTTAACTGAATATAATCAAAAAGTATATCCCTATTCAGAAGAAAAATGTTTTTGGGACAGAATAATTCTCCTTAGAATTGGTTCAGAAAGTGAAAATTATGATGACGACTATCCAGGAAATTTAAGTAATTACGGTGAATATGATTTATCTGATTAAGTATAAAATTGGAAACCCATATTACATACTACAAACATCACCAATTTTTATAAACATTTTACCCTCCTCAAAACAATTTGGTATCAGAGCCCAGAACGATTAATCTGGACATGAGTAACCATAATCATAATGATCATATATTAAACTATCATATGTCAAGATTAAGATTAAATACTTCAGAACAACTATATCCAGAATATATTCCAACAGCAAGATATCCTTTAGATGAAAATCAAGAAATAGATTATCCACTAAGTACGATTAATCCACTCGATACTGAAAACTATATAATAAATAGAAATGATGAATATGCACAAAATAACACCGAGAGCATGATGATACAAGCAAGAATTGAAAGAGCATTTCTAAACAGAATAAGAGGATTAGAACCACAAATAAGACCACTTACAGACATAAGAACCAACGATAATCGTAGATTCTTAACACCCACATTTAATCCTGATCATGAAATAAGTCAAAGAGAAATAGAAAATATGGATCAACAAATAGAAGAAAGAAAAACATACATAGACAGAAGAAGAAGAAGATTAAATAGATTGCAAAACGATGAAGAATTTGGAATAAGACTAGGAAATAGAGGAAAAAGATTACTTTGGATAGGAAACTATATAATTGAAACGGAAGAATATAATGGTAATTTAATACAATTTATATCAAAAAGAGATGAAGAACAAGAGTTAGTATTACAAGTCAAATTATCTATAATCAACAATGAAATTACAACTTACAGAATGTTTCCAGGATATATAATACACAACACCATGTTTACTAGAGCACCTTCACCCGAAATTTCAGATCAAGAATCAAATTATAGTGAAGACTAATAAGATGCCAGGAATAAAGTTAGAGAATGAAACAATAGAAAGACTGACTAATAAAATTCATGAGATAGAAAGTCAACCGCAAGATATAAGTACCATAATAATGAAACAAAAACTATTAAGAATAAAATTCAAGATTTCTAAAATGATAGATGAAAGAGAAGCATATGTAATTGTACAAAAACACATAAATCCAGAAAAAGAAGAATCGGAGTTAATAAAAGAATGGTATTTAAATGAATTAGAAATAATAGAAATAGAAGAATTAGAAAAGGAAACTGAAATAGATGAAGTAAACGACTTCATTAGAAACATAAGAAATATTAGAAGATGAGTTATCTAGAAGATTTAGAAACAATAAAAGATGGAATTGAACTAATAAAAGAACTAATGATAAGTCTAGATACAAGACTCTACAATATCGAAAGATACATAGACAAAACAATAATTAAAACTCCACAAAAGCAAGTAGAATTAGAAAAGTCACTCCCACTACCGAAATGGGAGAAGACACCAGAACCAGGAAGTCTCGATCATAGAGTAATGATGAAAGAAATAGAAAAATTAAACAAACAAAACAAAATTAGAATCCTGATAGAAAAGTAGAAAAATTAAAAAAGATAAACGAAGAACTAAAAGAAGATAAATTAGAAAGTAAAGAAGATAAAGAAGAAACAGAATGAATACAAGTATAGAAGACTTAATAAATGAATTAAGTAGTGATTTAGAACGACTAAATTTAGAACCAATATATACAGGAACATTTTCAGAAGCAGAATTAGAAACTAATGAAAGCGATTTAGAAGAACAACATAAAGTCTTTATGAACAATCATAGATTATATTTACCATCATCAGAAGTAGTCGGAGAAAGTAGCACTACCTTGCCAAGAGAAGGTGTAACAGGAACTATACCAATGGAAGTAGATCAAACCACAAATAGACAAAATGTAGACAATTATCAAAGTAGATTACAAGATTTACCTTCAAGAAATTTTCCAATAAGAAAAACAACCTCTAAAAAAGAAATTTGGAAATACAATGAAGATTTTGAGCTAAAAGAAACAAGAATAGGAAATGTGAGACCAGGAGATGCAATATTCCTAAACCTGGATTGTCTTAAACAGCCAAGTCTAGAACTAGAAAAATGGAAACAGATAATAAGAATACATTTAATGTCAGAAGAAAGTACGTCAAGAGCAAAAACATTAAAAATATGGAATTTAGTCCAAGGAAATGTGGCACAATTCCTTGCAGGAATTTCCTCAAATACAAAACAAACTTATATGAATACAATTACTCAAGGATTTGGACAAGATGTAAACACAGGAATAGAGGAATTTATCAATATCATACAAGAAGAATTCCTAGGAGTACAGAGCTTAGATAACAATGCTATAATAGAAGAACGAGATCAAGCGTTACTAAGATTAAATAAAATAAGACTAAGAGATTTATGCTTTTTTGATCAATTTTCTGAACAATTTAAAAGTTACTATTATACAGCTTATACAAGCTCACAAAATAATGAACACACCATGAACTCTATATTTTCAAAACTACCATCACCATGGGATGAATATATGTGGAAAACATGGATTCAAAATAAAAATGACTATCCGAATAATTTAGGAAGCCGAATAAGATTAATAAGACAGGTAATAACTGAGTTATGTTACCAAAGAAAAATATTAGACCACACTAAAATATATAATAAAGCTGCTGATTTATGCTGTCAAGAAAATGCAGAAAATTTTGAATGGGGAAAAAATAAATCATATAGAAAAAATAAGAGATTTAAAAAATTTAAACCAATAAAAAGAAAATTTAAGAAAGGAAAAAGATTTAAAATCTTTAATAAGAAAAAATTCTTTAAGCCAAAATTTGGAAGAAAATATTATAAAAGAAGAAATGATAAAAGACAAAATAAAAAGAATCCAACCACATGTAAATGTTATAACTGCGGAGAAATAGGACACTTTGCAAGTGATTGTACAAAACCAAAGAAAAAACAAGTAAGATTTATGGAATATGATATTATAGATGAACAAATATTCAAAGAAATAGAATCAGATCTAGAAAGTATAAGTGAACCAGAATCAGGAGATGAGATATATGAAGTAAAATTCTCTGAAATAGAAAATGAATAAAGATAAAGAAATAATCACAGAAGAACAAGAGGAAACAAAAGAAATAGAATATGTAGAACAATATGAAGGACAAAGAGGATACGCAATAAAAGCTATCTTAAGTCCCGAACAAATTAATAAAATACAAGGATTAGATCTAAAACATGGATTCAAGCATACAAATTTTAATATATTATCAAGAACATTCTCAAGAAATAATATAGTAATTCATGAATATCATGAACTAGAAAAAACAGTAGATGTATGTAACACTAATACTACTCTAAAACTGCACCTTTTAACAAAAGATATAATAAATAAAGGATTAGAAAAATTAAGTAGAAAGAAAACAGAGAAAATACAATACGTACATTTAGCAGGAGTAAAGATTCTAATAAAATCTTTATTTAGAAGTGGAATAGACTTACCAGTAACAATAAGCCTACATGATTCAAGATTATTAAATCCACAAGACTCACATTTAGGAACTATTAATGGAAACCTAATTTACCAAAAACTACTATTTACATGTTACCCAAACTATTGTGTATCTTTACAAGATCAAAATATAGACGAAACGTTAACCCTATACATAAAAGTACATAGGAATGATGTAATGAAAAATGAAAGTAAAATATTTACAGTACATTATAGTGCTTTTTACAGCTACCTAAATAGCAATAGACTAAAACCTTATGATGATAAAAAGACAATAGAAATACACGAAGCATGTAGAGACACAATAGCGGATCTAATATTACCAGAATTGAATAATCCAACGTTACAAGATGATTGGATAATTGATCTTGCAGACAAGAAAAATACAATAGAGATTGGAAAACCATTAGAAAATAGGAGACCACAATTATCCTATATAGGAAGAACAATGAGTAGCAGAAAAAGTATAGATTATAACCCAAGAACAAATCTAATACTTGATCAACCAAGACATAGTATTGATATCCCATACGAAAAGAGTAAACAAAAAGCCCAAACCTGGAGAATTAATATAGAATATTATAATGGCACAAACTGGATAAAAGGACCAAATATATTAGTAGACACTGGAGCTGGTAAGAATCATATAGGAAAAACTTGTACAAACGGATTAACAAAGCATATAGGAACAGAATATAGATATACTACTTTTGAAGGAGAAGTAAAAAGAGTAAATGAAATAGTAATAGTACCAATAAAACTAGGTACAGACTTAATAGAAGAAGTAAAATGTTATGTAGCAGAAGAAGAAGGAACATCTAGTAGCACTTATCATGTCTTATTAGGCAATGAGTTTTTAGACTCGTTAAACAAATATACGATAATAGGAGAAATTTTTAGTGGAAAAACAAAAAATGGAAAAGCTTTCGTAATAGGAAAAGCATATATATGAAAGAAATTAGATTTCCAACAACAGTATACCTAGAGTTAACTATACTACAAACAAATATAACAACATGTGCTATACTAGATACAGGAGCAGAAATCACATTAATACAAGAACATTTAATAAAAGAATGGGAAGTAAATAAAAGACCAATAGAAGTACATGGAGCTACTGGACACAGTCTAATTATTAATAAAATAGCTAAAGAGGTTCAAATAATTTTAGGTAATAAAATATTTACAATACAAGAAGTATATGTTAGCCCAGTAAAAACAATTGATGTATTATTAGGGACAGATTTTACAAGTTTATTTCAAAGCTTTAGAGTAGATAGATATAATATTCAACTTAGATCAGCATGTAACCACTATATTACTATTCCGAGAATAAGGAAACCATACAGAGTGCTTCAGAAACGTGGTGAAAAAGGAGAAATTATAAAACAACCAATTACTTATTACATAAAATTTAAAATTCACAAAATTAAAAAACAAGTGCTAATTCAAAAGCCAGAAGATTTTGATAAATATGAACTTCATGAGACAATAAAATACATCTCTGAGAACTACGGAGAAAATCCAATTGAAAAATGGAATCTTAATAAAATATATGCAGAATTAAAAATGAAAAACGACGATATAATAATAAGAACTCAACCTATGATGCATAATCAAGAAGATATTGAAGAACTCCGAAAACAAATAAATGAATTGTTAGAATTAGATCTTATTCAAGAATCTATAGCAGAACATAATAGTCAGGCTTTCTTGGTTAGAAATCGTAGTGAACAAATAAGAAAGAAACCAAGACTAGTAATAAATTACAAAGAACTAAACAAAAACATGATATTTGATGGATACTTTCTACCTAACAAAGAAAATCTAATAGGATTAGCTAGAGGTAGAACTATTTATTCAAAATTTGATTGTAAAAATGGATTTTGGCAAATTAAAATGCATCCAGATAGTATAAAATATACAGCCTTTAGTACACCACAAGGACACTATGAATGGAAAGTTATGCCGTTTGGAATAAAAAATGGACCACAAATATTTCAAAGAAAAATGGATAAAACATTTAAAAAATTTAGTAACTTTATATTTGTATACGTAGATGATATACTAGTAGCCTCAAACACAATAGAAGAACATAAAAAACATTTAGATATATTTGCAAAACTTTGTAAAGATCATGGATTAATTTTATCAGAAAAGAAAGCAGAAATATTCAAAGATGAAATAGAATTTTTGGGTCTAATATTAAATAAACTTGGAATTAAAATGCAACCACACATAAGTACAAAACTTGTTAAAATGCCTGATGAACTTAGGAATAAATTAAACATACAAAGATTTCTTGGAATTCTAAATTATGCAGAAGGATTTATTTCAAATTTAGCAAAAAAGACAAATGATCTAAGAAAATTAATCAGAAAAAATAATAAAATAGGATGGAATGATCAACATACTGAAATTGTCAAACAATTGAAAGAAGAATGCTCCAAATTACCACCGTTAAGATTACCCGACGAAAAAGATAATTTAATAGTACAAACCGATAGCTCAGACTACCATTGGGCAGGATTATTAAAAACCGATACTGGTGAAATTTGTAGATATGCATCCGGAACATTACAAGGAGCAGCCATAAACTATAGTACAAATGAAAAAGAATTACTTGCAGTAATTAAATCGATAGATAAATTTTCATTTTGGTTATTAAGTAGAAAGTTTAAAGTATTAACTGACAATACACAAGTAAAACCTTTAATTTATAATAAAGTTCCAAATAAACCCCAATATAGAAGAATAATAAGATATCAAACTTTTTTGTCAATGTACGACTTTACTGTTGAATATATTAAAGGGACTGAAAATTATCTAGCTGATTTTTTGAGCAGGAACCCTGAATATGGAGAACAATGAACAATGGGATGATGCTGGTCTGACTGACCACATTTACAATGAAATAGATCGACTACAAAAACTACTCCAGTCGACTATGGACAGACAATTAAAACTACAACAATTGATTGTTGGGAGCTTTATGGACGAACATAAGACTATCAATGACGATATATATGAATGTAACAAATGTTTGCAGGGATTACTAACTACTATGGAAGAATACTTTTATACCCCTGAAGAACTAAATACTGGTGTTTCAAACCAGGAAGGGAAAGCTAATCCTGTTCCAAAAGAGGACAAACAAGCAAAACAATCTGGGGACGCAAGACCTTCGACCTCGTCGAAAAACATTGCAGAAACTAAGAAGTATTTTTGCGACAATATTCCTCAACCAACACCCATTAGCCCTGAAACAAGAAACTTTTTAGCAGAATACCATACCCTGAGCAGCTACATATACTCTTTACCCAGACAAGAAACATCTTTCTACACTGAATTCACCAAATCCCTACATCCACAAGTAACTATTTTACCAGGCTGCGACCCGAACTTTGTTTCGAACTGTTTCAAATTCGGCTTTATCAGAACTATTTTCCTATCCCCTTTACGAACCGAAATATCCAAATTACCTGTATTACTTGAAGGCCTAAACATAAGACCAAAAACCCAGAAACTGAAAATATTTTCTATCAGTCCAGAAGTCAAACATTCTTCCTACCATCTTGCTATTGCAGAAGAAATCACTAAACCAGAAAGTTATCCCCAAGACTATGGAACCCCCAAAACAGAAATCTTTAATGACAAATACATCCACTTCAAAAGAGCAATGGGAATACGTGCTGTCCATGAACAGATGAAAAGATTATACAACCAAGGCGCAGGAATCTTTTTCGGAAATGAAGAAATCGTAATGATCGAACAATTGAACACTCCAGGATTCAAATCAGGAAATTTAGCAGGACTAATTCAGAAATTTGACACATACAATTTTGAATGCTCAGAAGAAGTCAAGAGTATCTGGAAGAAAGCAGTAGAGAAATCCACCACAAGCCTGAAAACAAGAACATTTCTTCGGAAAGAGATAACGAAATGAAGTAAGCAGTGACGACAGAGAAGACCAATGTAGAACCAAGAAAAGAATAATGCGGCAAGACGTATGCAATGACGCAAGTGAACAAGAAGACAAGAACAAAATAATGCAACAAGACGTATGCAATGACATAATTAGACAACAAGACAAAGAGGACGGCTAATAATGCAGGATTAAAAAGAAGAAAAATGACAGCTATGGAATCTCAATAATGGAAGAAAAAGGAAGGATGGAGATAAGGCCACGTAAATCAATTCAGAACCACATGATCCCCAAGACTCCATCTATAAAAGGAGGAACGATTCACGAAGGATGCAGAAGTGAAGATACCTACCATAGTATTTCTTTCTCTTGCATTTCTTTGTAATCTTTAGTTCTCTCTGTGCGATGTAAAACTATGAGTGATTTAAAAGCTTTCAATAAAAGATGATCGGCTAAGTACAATAGCCTGATCATTCCAGTAAATATCTTCGAGTATATTTTTCTAAGAGTCTACCAAAATTCTAAATATATGTGAGTGAGTGAAACATATTGTGAGAGTCATGTCATCGATACAGTGATTTCCGAGAGGTCGTGCATACCTGAGTAAGGCAGGAGGCCTGAAAAAAGGATAGCAGACGAGGAAAGAAGGTTACTCGTTGAAGGACTCAATCAGAAGTTTCAACCACAAAGCTTATACTACGGAAGCGAGGTAGACCTAGAAACTTTACTTTGAATGATAAATACTGTGAATGATCATGGCATATATTTCAAATAATCACATCCTCTAAGATCATAATTATAATCATAATATTCTGAAAACCGTAGAAAACACCACAATCATTTTAGAAAACACCTGTCTTTGACTGATTGCACACCAGAATGCACACTCTGCAGAATTACTATATGAAGGATAAAACTGTCATTAAGAAAATACTAGGGAGCAAACAAGGATAACTTTTAAGCTAGGGAGGAATCTTGAATAAAGATTGGTCAAGGGGATTAAACTTACATTATCCCATGTTTTATACTTACTAATTAATTTAGAAATTCGGTAACCAATTTTAAAAGTTGCTGAATACAGTAATACACAATTTACATACTTCCTCCCTTTTTTTAAATGTTACACTTCTCATTTGCACGTATAATAATGCATATTTTCAATAATTAATAACTCAAATTCGGTACAAGTAAAAATTCTAAAAATTTGATATTTAAAAACTCTAAGATGAGACGAATCCAACAAGATCTGATTTAGGTATATTTTATTTTCTATAACTATAACAAAAATAGAAGTCAAAGTATTGATAAGTAAAAAAAGTCAAAATATAAATTTTAAAAATAATATTTCCATACTTAAATAATCTATATATATATTAAAGCATTAGTGAACAACCCATCCTACATTTAATGTGGTGTCTCCATTTTAAATTTCTAATTTTTATAAATTTTTGTATTTTTTAATTTATCAATTTTAGATTTTCACATTATTTATTTATTTATTAGATTTTCAGTTTTTTAAATATATAGAATTCCTACAATATTCACTTTTAAAAAGATTTGAAAGATTTGAAATTTAAAATTTTGCATATCTTATTTTATCTATATTATTTTGTATTTTTTAATTTACTAATTTTAGAATTTTGCATTTATTTTTATCTATTATAGATTTTAGTCTATTGTGTATAAAATCTATCATTTACTCATAAATTCCTACTCTATCATCCTATTCTGTCACTATATATTCACTTTTAAAAAGATTTGAGAGATAAAATTTGAAATTTTGTATTTTTTATTTTATCTATGTGTATTTATTTACATTTTTTATTTTATCTGTTTTAGATTTTATTATTTTATATTTTTATTTTTTATTTTTTAAAATTTTATTGCTGCATTTAGAATTCATTTATAGACCATAGGGTTATGACGAGCTTTTGCACTGACAACTAAGAATTATGTTGCATTTATATTTCAATATGGTGAACATATTGTAATGTGGTAATTTTATGTAGGTTTGGTCTCAATTTTGGTTAAATTTTTTTGTAGGAGAATGATGTAATCAAAATATACATTACACGTCAGATTTATTTATTCATGTTAAAGATATGTTAATGTGTATGTGAAAATTTCAATTTTTAGTTTTTAAAAGATATTTAATTTCCAATTTATATGGAGTTCCCATAATTTTTATTTTTGTTAAAAAAAATCAAATTTGAATGGAATTTGCAGTGTATATATAGAATTTATATTATTTTTTGGTAAACTATAGAATTTATATTATTAAAAGATACGTTAATGAATATATAAAAAAATATTTGTATTTATTAATTACTGTATATTAATTAATGTATATATAGGCCGGGTTTTCACAAAAATATGTCACTTCTCTTAAAAGTAATATACAATTATATAGTTGTAAATAGATCCATCAGTAAATAAAGTAAAGAAATAATAATTAAAATAGGTCACGAGAAGTAGGTCCCTCCACTTTGAAGCCACGATATTTTGACTTAGGCAAATGGGCTATTAGAAAGATTTTGGGTCTAAATTTAGGCAATTTGGCCGAATTCGGGCTGCAATGGCTTAAAAGTAAAAAATTTAATTTTTAAAATCTACTCCTTCTATCCCATTATTTCTGTCTCAAAACTTTTGGACACGTCGTCCAATACATTTGTTTAACATTTAATATCTTAAATGTACATATGTAAAAATTATATAAAATATATATATTCTAAAACTATATGATTAGAAAAATCTAACAATACGAAATTTTGAGTATGTTTTTTTGTATATAATTACGATTACATTAGGTCAAAGTTGATCAATAAACAGTATTAAAACGTCAAAATGAAATACTTTGAGTGCGACGAATGGAATATTTTTTAAGAAATACTCCATCCGTTTTATAATAAATGTAACACTAGAAAATGACATAAGATTTAAGGTAAGTTAATAAAATTTATTTAGTTGAAGTAATTAAAAAATAAAATAAGTCACATTTGACTTTATTCCTTTTGAGTTTTATTTTAATTAATATAAAAAATTAATAATTTAAGTATAATTAGTAAAAATTATTAACCTTCAAAACATTTCAAATATGGTAATGTAATTAACACTTATTTCCAAACACCCAAAAAGCGAAAGTGTAACACTTAAAAAACGGATGATGTAATTCATTAATCTATATTTTAACAGATTTGTAATTGACGAAAAACAAATACTCATAAAATTGTGATTGTGAATGATCAAAGTAAGTTCATATTGAAAGGCTAATTGATGCAAATTCTATAAGTTTGAATTTTTTCTCTGGAATGCCGGTACTAAATGAAGTTTTAACGTCTGAAACAAATAATCTATTGATACTAGATGAGCCATATCATAATAAGGAAGAAATTAAAGCGGATCATGCTAAGTTATTACATTTGTTGATTAATGATAAGAATAATGTTTATAATAATATAATGCCTGTAGTTGATAGTGATGGGTGTTGATTAATTTTTCTTTACGTGGTGGAACTGACAAGACATTTATCGATAATTTATCTAGAAAATAGTATTATGTTTAGCCCTTCATAGTAGATGTAATATTGTTTTGCCTGTAGCATCCAATGGAATAACACCCTTACCTCGTTTTAAGAGGTAGGACTGCACATTCTAGATTTGGTATTCCACTAGATTGTGACGAGAATTCTACCTGCAAAAAACTTACCTTAGAAAATTATTTAACCTCACTTCTCATTAAAATAAAGCTCAATATTTGGGATTGAAATTCTTGATTAGTAGAATGATTATGAGCCCATCTGAATTAACCAAATTCTCCATTCGATTTCAGAGAAAAAAATTCCACTCGCAGTTTATTTTACTATGACTATAAAAAACAAAACAAAAAAAGTAGATGTCAACCTTTAAAGAAGGTTAGACTCTATCTTCGAAAACCAGTTTTTACCCATGTCAATGATATGTTGCAATATCTCGTGTCACTGTAAAGAGGGGACTCGAAGTATTAATAGTAATTAAGATGGATTAACTTAAGATACTATAAGAAATGTTAATTACAATAAAAATTATATATGACAAAAATTTGTACATACTTCATGTACGTGATGGTAATTGGTAAAGCTGGTATTAATCTTGAAGATGTACAATTAGATGTGACATTTCCAGATGATAATTTTATACTCTACGCGAGATTCTATATCGGCAATTGTTGAGAGTACTTATACAAATATAAACTGCACCACTTCAAATCCAAAAAAATTTATATATTAACCCCAACCAATGAGATTGTTGCTACAATCAATAATTAAATCATGAAACGTATGTATACAAATGAAAATTTATATATATATATCAGTTTTAACAAATTTTTTGAGAAATAATTTGTTTTATTCCCACAAAAACACAAGTGAGTTCACAGCCACCAAAACATCAATGCCTCTCTACTACAATCAATTAACAATATTTGTCAAAAGGATGAAAGCATAGAGATAATAATGCCAATGAATTATTTTCACTGGAATATCTAAACACGATAAATTGTTCTGGATTACTGAATCATGAAATATAGTTAAATGAGGGTTGCATAAACACGATCAATTGTTCTGGATTACTGGATCATGAAATATAGTTAAATGAGGGTTGCATAATCATGCTTCTTATAATATATATCCATAAAATAAATTATGTAATGGAAGTAGGTTGATAGTAACCAAGAAGCGGAATTAGATAGTTGGGGTTAAACAAATTTTCTTGATTGGTAGAATGATTATAAGCCTATTTGATCTAACCAATTTTTTTATTCGATTTGAGATGAGAAAATTCTCACTCACAGTTTGTTCTGCTATGATTATAAACAAAAGTCAATGTCAATCTGTAAAGAATGTCGGATTTTATCTTTCAAAACTAGTTTTTCAGTCATGAACAGTTATGTTGTAATATTTCGTGTCACTAGCAAGATGTGGCTAAAAGTATTAATATGCAATTAAGAATGATTAACTCAAGATACCACAAGAATTGTTGTTTACAATGAAATTTATATATGACAGAAAATTTGCAAAATGGATAGTTGATGTAAGTGATGGTAAAGCGGGTATTGATTTTGAAGATGTACAATTAGATGTGATATTTTCGAATGATATTTTTATAAACTCTACGGGTGATCCTATAACGGTCATTTTTTAAAGTATATATACAAATATAAACTGCACCATTTCAAAATTCAAACATTTTAATAGATAGTGTTATACTAGCCTCATATCAATGAAATTTTCAGCAAATTATTAGAAAATTTTTCATATTATGCTTCATACTTATTTTTAAAATTTATTTTATCTTAATTTAAATTTCAAATGAATAAAAATATTATTTTAATAGTTATTTTTATTGATCTGTTATGTTTGTACTGGACAAGCCACAGAAGCTAAAGAATACGGTATAATATAATTTCTTTGTTAATTTTAAAAATTATTAAATTATATACATCATCTTTTGAATATATAAAAGATTATTACACATTTTTCATTACTCAAAATATAATTTATATTGTTACTTTATACTTCCTCCGTTTTTTAAAGATAGCTACGGACCCACTCAGTACGCAGTCCAATACACATTTTAAATCATTAATAATTCAAATTCGGTACATGTAAAAATTCTAAAAGTTCGATATTTAAAATCTACAAGACGAGACGAATCTAACAAGATCACACTTGGCCATATTTTAACTTGTATAACCATGAAAAAACTTTAAGTCAAAGTATATAAGTGAACAGTACACATTAGTCAACAGTAGCTAACAAAAAAAACGGAGGGAGTATAATATAAATATATATATTATATAAAATATAAAGTTATGCCCGTCGAGTTTCGACGGGTTATTTACTAGTTGATACTACTTCCTCCGTTTTTAAAGATAGCTACGGACCCACTCAGCACGCAGTCCAATGCACATTTTAAACCATTAATAATTCAAATTCGATACATGTAAAAATACTAAAAGTTCGATATTTAAAATCCACAAGACGAGACGAATCTAACAAGATCACACTTGGTCATATTTTAACTTGTATAACCATGAGAATACTTTAAGTCAAAGTATATAAGTGAACAGTATCCATTAGTCAACAGTAGCTAACAAAAAAAAACGGAGGGAGTATATTATAATACTTCATAAATTTATAGTTATACATGAGAATGATCTCAAATTAAACCTCTTTTCAATGATCCACAAATTTCAATAATTATTTTTAATGAGTTAGAGGTAATGATAAAAATACAATACAATAAAATAATTATTTCACATTAAAATTTTAAATACTAATAATGACCTAAAAATTTGTTTTTTGAGGGCCGTGAGATTAATAGCACAAAAACACGTAAATAGAAAAAAAGGAGTAAAGAAGAGACAGAGAGAGAGCAATAAATTTGACGGTGACATCAACGCACGCACAGCCGTCACTGTGTGTAGCATCATCAGCTCGGCCGCTCATGACTCAGGTTTCTCCACTCTTCCCATCATCTCTCTACTCTCGGTAATCGATATTCATCTGCAATATAATTCTTGAATCAGAAGCTTCTTCTGATTTCCTTTTTGTTAATTTACTCATTACCCTGTCGTCTGTTCAATTATTGATGGCGATTTCATTATTTTTTATTCAATTGAATAAGTGACTCTATAACTACTGGTTTTGCTTCTCTGGCTTTTGCCAGCACTTTCCTATTCTTTTATGTTGTTTATTTTATTTTTTTTGCTGGGTTCGTTTGCAGGTTCGTTTGTTTTTTCCTCCTTTTTTGTGTTATTGAAAGTGGGGTTTTGCAGATTAGATGAATCTATGTTTTGTGTGATCGAATGATTATTGGGGTATTGCTTTTGTTTGGTTGAACTCTGAAATAAGTTTTTTTTCTTGTTTTTTAGCTTCATTGAAAGAGAAAATGGTGTGGTTTATGGGTATAGGGGATCATGCTACTCCAACCAAGCAATTGCATTGGCTATCGTCTGTTTTCGGTGGGATTTTGATGTGCAAAATTGTGAGTGTGCCCTTCTTGAAAATTGACTGTTCTGGTATTGATTGGATGTAGTTTTTGGTTGTGCCGACTACATACTTTGATGGATGGGTTACAGCTAGCTAGCCTTACCCATTCCTCCAGATTGTTTTACTTTTTGAGCTGTTAAATTGGAGAATCAAAATGCTTAAGCTAATTATGAAATAATTTGAGGAATGATTTGATTTCGTCAACAGTGTAAATTATATAGACAAAAGTGAGGGTTGATGGGTTACAGCTATGCTTATATTAGTTGATGGTTTAACTTAAAGTGAGGGTTCTTGTGATAATGAAATGGTCATTATGTTTTTTAGGTGCAGTAGTGTCTGTAGTCTTGCTTAATGATCTCCGGTACCAAGTCTTGGTGTTAACATGTGAGTGGAAATGAACTTCTAATCTTACTGTTTTTTTTAACTTTCTTTCCTAAAGTTAATTGTACTAATATCATCATAGAAACAGCAAAAAATTTTATGCATAGTTCTAAGTGCCAAGTGCCAGGCCCGCCCCTTATTTTCTACAGGTGAAGAAAGGGGGACTGGTTTACATTATATAGGGTTCCAGGGTGATCCTCATATTGACAATAATTCGATGATATTGATAACCATTGTCCTCGAATGTCAGTTTTCCCTGTTGAAGAGATTTAGCTTTGTTGTTGAAGGTTTATGATGCAACGGCAACAATTAGCACTTCATACTTCAAAGGATACAATAAGCTTAATGACAAACAGAAGCTTGAATGGAACAATAGGTATTTGCTGCTTTGTGATTTTAATTCCAAGATATAAACTTGCAGAATATCCTTAGTCGACTATTAAAGTACTGCTTTCTGAATTTTGTAAATTTTTGGGTTATTGCTGTTACAGAGGATTCTCTACTTTCCATGCCATTGTTGCAGCTGCGGGCTCTCTCTATCTCTTATTGGATGCTGATCTTTTTGTCGATTCTCAGGATGAATTGATGATCAATAGAACCTCAACTTTGTCAGACACAATAATGGGAGTATGAAATCCCCTTCTTTCAATGCCTTTACGCGGTTTAGCTTATTTTAAAATTGCTGGAAATAGCATAACTCATGTTTAAGAGTTCAATTGCTTACTGGAGGGAATTACTTTACTTTGTTTATAACTCAAATAACATTCCTCTTCATTCCTTGAGTCATGTGAACATTTTTAACAGTACATAATTGAAGCTTCTTATTCACACAATATCTTGATGCACAGATTAATTTCAATTTGTTGTCATGAAATGAACCAGATATCCATCGGGTACTTTCTATCCGATTTGGCAATGATTGTGTACAACTTCCCAGCCTTAGGTGGAATGGAATACGTAAGTATAACTACCTCACCAGATTTCACCCAAGTTCTTCTCGATCAATGTTTTTTGATTGATGATTGTGCTTCATCATCATGGTGATTTCATATTTTGTTTTTGTGTAATAACGATTCCAGGTCATTCACCATGGGCTGTCCATGTATTCCATCATTTTGTCCCTTTTGAGTGGCCAAGCACATGTTTATATCCTAATGGTTCTTTTCACTGAAAGCACAACCCCTTTTGTTAATCTAAGATGGTAAGCTTTCAATACACACATAAATTCTCCCAACTCCTAGCTCATTTCAACTCGCCAATTCTATCAATGATATACCCCTTTTGGCACAATGTTCAGGCATCTAGACATTGCTGGCCTCAAGAATTCCCAAATCTACATTTACAATGGTGTGGCCCTGTTCTTTGGGTGGCTGGTAAGGATCTATCATGCATTTGAATTGGATAAAAGTATTCTTTTCTAAATTCAGCAGTATTTTAAATTCGTACGGCACAATGCATTAGTTTCTGGCTATGCATCACACATATGATGGTTGCAATATGAACTGACGATGACTCTTCAGGTTGCAAGGATTATTTTGTTCATGTACTTAAGCTACCACATGTTTATCCATTTTGATCAGGTATGCTCATTTGCTCATTTTTGTTTTCTATTATTCGTGCCTTCTTTGTAGAGTTTTGCTCCGAATGGATTTTCAAGAAATCTAACCCATTAAATAGCAAGAAGTAATATTGATTCGGGTCAAACCGACCCAGTTCTCACGACATTAGGGCAGTGACTCTAGCAGAAAGAGTTGAGCCCTTTTGAGAATATTGAGCCATTTAATTAACACAAAAAAACAATAGATTCTTCAAGACATGATCATATGTTGTTATGCTCTGTGTTTCTCAGGTGAAGAAAGTCTTCCCGTTGGGGTTTTACAGCTTGATGGCAGTTCCTCCGGTGCTGTCAGTGATGAACCTCATATGGTTCTGGAAAATTGCCAAAGGTATGGTGAAAACCTTGAGGAAAGCTCAACACAACAAATAATAACTGTTGTTATACAGATTGAATCATTTATCATGTAAATTAATTAAAGCTTGGAAGCATTTTACACTCCATAGCTTGTAGAAATGTAAATCTTGGCAACTGTAAATTTCTGTCTTTAGCTGGGAATTAGCTCGACTCGTGAAAAAATCTGATCATATATTATAAGTTTTGGGGTGCATTGGCATGCTTGATTCGTGGACGCCAATCAGATCTTGAAAGTTGGGGTTTGGGTTTGGAGCAAAGACGAGGAATGAATGAGTCGAGAAACTCGAACTTGTCTCGATGCTCAATAAGTTGGCCTTACATGCGAAGTATGGCTTGAGAATCGAAAATGTGTGTGTATGTATTGTATGTATGTAATGTACATGATTGTAATTTGGTTTAGATCTATAAGTGTTGGTAAAGAATTGGTGTTTAATGGTAAAAATGCATTTATACATGTACAATAGGTCTAGTAAATTTTTTTTTTCTTCTAAACTCACAAAAACAATTACTATTTGCTAGGGTTTTATAGGTTCTATTCATTTATTATAAACTAGAGTATATATAGTCCTAGTCTGTTTATACTGGCCAGAAAAAAAAAAAAAAATTTCAAATATGAGTTTGATTTTATTTTATTATTATATATATATATATATTTTTGCTTAAAAGTTTATACATGCTATGAAATAATGGTGGGAGTCAATGTCACAAAAATTACAAATGAATAAAGGGGTGAGATAGGGGTTGGATGGGGAATCGAACTCCCAACCTATAGGTGGGGAATCGGAGAACTTGATCACTAGAGTAAGTCTTCATCCCCAATTTGAGTTTGATTTGGGTTTTCAATGCCGCGATTCTAATTAATCCGAAAATCTGAATTCTTCTAAAATAAAATTTAAACTAATTCGGAAATCCAAAAATTCCGAATAAAAGTTTAAAAATTTCAGTTTAGTTTGGATTAAATTTTTGGATTATGAATACTATTTATCTCAACCAATAAAGTAATTAATCTATTTTTAATTATATCTGTGGTTTGGACTTTGGATGACAAAAATGTTCGAAATGTTTTAAAACTTTTGAATACACAGTCCAATACATTTATTTAACAGTTAATATATTAAAATTTAAATAAGTAAAAATTATAATAAAATTTATATATTCTAAAACTTTGCGAAAAGACGAATCCAATAAGATCGCCAACAAAAATTTAAGTCAAACATGCATAATAAACAATATAAAAAATCCAAATGGGACATTTTAAATAAGATGCAAGGAGTACTTCGTAGTAGTAATGGTAGTATTTAAATTATACTAGCAAATAGCCCGTCGAGACTCGACGGGCATAATTACATATTAATATATAATATATCCTTATCTAGCTATAATAAATATATTTTGAGTAATAGAAAAATGTGTCATAACTTTATATATATTCGAAAGTGAGTGTATATGATAATATAATTTAATTATTATTAAAACTAACAGAAAAATCTTATTGTATTGCATTTTTTAGCTTATATGGCTTGTACGATACAAACATCTATATCTATATATATATATAAAAACAATATAGTCAAGTTTCCCCCCACTTCCCCACCCCCTTTTCTCAACAATCACATTTAATTCATCCAACAATGTTTAATCCTAAAATTTTAATATTCTATATTGAAATATCCATAAATATTAATTAATATTCAATATTAATTAATATACGTATAATATAATTTTTTTATCAATATTCATTAATATATGTACAAATAATATCTAAGATTTGAAAGCATAAAATTCATTCGGATAAGGATCATATATATATATATATTATATTATATTATATATTCATATCTATAAATTCTTTAATATATCTCTTATCTATTATCTATTATCAATATATATATATATATATATATATATATATAAACAATATAGCCCAATTTCCTCACACTTCCCCATCCCCTTTTTTCAATACTCCATCCAATTTTTCTCTCCCATTTTCAACAACCTCACTAACATATATATCATATTTATATCTATAATATCCTAACAAATTCTTAATAAAATATTATAATATATTTAACTAATTTATACTATTATATATTTTTAGAAGATCTCAATCTAATTTTGAATGGTCGATATATATATAAAGTAGATATCGATCCTATATTTTTAAAGAAATTATTAATTAATATAAAAGGTATAATAACACTACATAAATTAAAAAGATTTACTATGATATACAACATCCTTTAACTTCGTCATGTAGTACTATATATTTGTATAATATATACTTATAATTAGGGATGAAAGGGGTACGGTAAATATCAGACCGATCCTACGTCGTATCCGATTACATTCGATTCTGAATCTGTATCCGACTATCCAGCCAGATATTTCAATATTCGCATCCAAATTTGAATCTGTAATTTAATATATGCATTCGTATTTGTATCCGAAAATATCTGACTGTATCCGAAAATTGATAGGATACTATCCAGATTTTAAATATGAACATCCGAATATATTAACATATTATTATTTATTAATTAAAAATTATCAATAATTATAACAAAATATAAAACTATTCGATAATTTTTTATATCAAATTTTCAAAAAAGATTAAAAATTATCCGATAATCTGTATCCGACATTTATTTGTATCCGGCATATCTATATTCGATCCGAATCCGAGAAAAAAAATGTGGGACAATATATATTCATATCCAATACTAACCGATCATATCCGTACCATTTTCATCCCTGCATATAATATAATAATCCCTTCATTTCAAAATAAGTGCAACATAAGGAAATGACACGAGATTCAATGCAAGGAACAAAAGTGCTTTAGTGGAAGTTTTATACCTTTAAAAACATTCTATATATGGTAATGTAACATTTATTGTGAAACACTCAAAAAGGAAAGGGTAATACTTAAAAAGAAACGGAGGAAGTATAATATAGTATAATATGATAATTATATATTCATGATTAGATTTGCATTAGTCACTCCATATTTATGTGAACAATGTTCTAAGATTATTAACATTATTTTTTGGGAAGCTGACGCAAAATAACAAATTGAAAAGAAAATAAAGGGAAAAAAGCAACAAAAAGAGTTGTCCAAAAACCAGAAAGGAAAAAATGAGCTAAGACTTAGGCTCTTGGGAACCATACGCCGGAAGAATCCGCTGCTAACATCCTGTGCGTGAAGTATTGGGGAATGTCCAGGTAATGTAGAATTCTTATAGAGATGCACCACATTTGCTAGACAATCCGCGACCATTTTACCCTCGCAAGGTACATGATGTACTGAACATCGGGCAAAGACGTCTCGCTAGGTGCGGGAGGCAGGCCATTGGTCAAGTAGTCCAGTAGCATTATTAATGTAATATATAATAATATATTAACATATAAAATATAAAATGGAGTTAAAATTATATCTAGGAAATTATAAATTTAAAAATATAAAATTAAATATATTACATAATTCTTATCAGGCAAAAATGTAATAATATAAATTAATTAATGTAAAATCAAATTGATTATGGGCTAAGAGGATGCTTGGATATGCGTTTTAAAAAGTGCTGCAGCGTTTAGAAAATGGATAATCAGATAATTGTTGTAACAAAATGTGCTGTAGAAAATTAAGTGTTTGGATGAGCTTATGCTGTTTCGAATCGCAATAATCAGATAATCATTAAAAAGTATTTGGATTTGCATTTTCATTACCTCAAAAGGGAACAATATGGTAAAATATATTTTTGGCTAAACGCAATTTTCTTGCACCACCAAAATGGAGCTGCGAGAAAATAGCATTTTCATTCCCTCAAAGCACAAATAATAGATTATTGGAAGTTAGTACACAAACAGAATTAACTGATTATTTGCATTTACAAACGCAATAATCAGATAATTCGGCACAAAACGCATAAACAAAGACCCACTAAATCATTAAAACAACAATATTAGGAAAATAACTTAATTGACAAAGTTGCTAAACCACTTTATCACATTTTTTCTCAATAATATGGTCATAAAATTAGCATGAACCAAATTTTTTTGAAGAAGCCATTGAAGGCCTGGAAAGAGTGGTGAAAGCTCATGCTACACTATTACAAAGGGAACAATGGGAAGGGATAGGGGGCCGGATGGGGATTCGAACCCCTAACTTATAGGTTGGGAATTGGGGGAGTTACCACTTGATTAAGTCTCAAACCCCGCATGAACCAATTTTATGTAATACGTACAACATTTGAATTTTAAAAATCTTATGTTATTTTTAAAAATATATATAAATTTTACTTACCGCGCATTGCGCGGGCGGGTATGCTAGTAACAGATCAATAAGAATAAATATTAAAAATAATTTTTTTAATTTGAAATTTAATTTAAAATAAATAAAATTTAAATATAAGTATTAAGTATAATATGATATTTTTCTTCACAATTTGCTGCAAATTTCATTGTAAACAACAATTCTTGTTGTATCTTGAGTTAATATATCTTGATTATATATTAATACTTTGAGTCCCCTCTTGCTAGTGACACAGGATATTTCAATATATAACTGTTCAGAGATAAAAACTGGTTTTAGAATATAGATTTCAACCATTTAAATATTGACATTAACTTTTGTTTATAATCATAGCAAAACAAACTGCGAGTGGAAACTTTATCCTTTGAAACCGAACGGAGATTTAGTTAAATCAGACAGGCTTGTAATTATTACACCAATCATGAATGTTATACTTTCATGATTTTCCAAATTTAGTTTATATTCAGTTATATGGTTCCGCATATTGATTAGTATCAACCTGCTTCTATTACATAATTTATTTGATGGGTCTATATTCCTGAGAATCATGACTATGCAGGCCTCCCTTAACTTTATTTCATAATTCAATAATCCAGACAACTTGATCGTATTTAGATATTCCGATGAAAAGATTTCATCGTCATTATCTATGCTTTCATCCGCTTGATAAATATTGTTAGAACTGATATATACATTTTTATTTGCAGACATTCGTTCCATGATGTACTCATTGATCGTATCAACCATCTAATTAGTAGGGGTGGTACAACACTATCTTTAAAAATATTTGAATTTGAAGTGGTACAGTTTATATTTTTATATGTAGTCTCAAAAATTGTTGTTATAGGATCACCCATAGAGTTTATAAGAATATTATCTGGAAATCTCATCGCTGATTATACATCTCCAAGATCAATAACAACCTTACCATCACCAAATATTTATTTTGTAAATTTTCTACCACATATAAATTTCATTGTAAACAGAATATTATGATATCTTGAGTTAATCTATTTTAATTACATATCAATAATTTGAGTCCACTCTTGCTAGTGGCACGAGATATTATAACATTTAGTTGTTCATGGCTATAAACTGGTTTTGGAAAATAGAGTCCAACCTTATTTAAAGATTGACATTGACTTTTATTTATAATCATAGCAAAACAAACTCCGAGTGAGATTTTTCTCATTTGAAATAGAATCGGGAATTTGGGTAAATCAGACGGGCTCATAATTATTATATCAATCAAGAATTTTCTACTTTCATGGTATTCTGAAATTAGTTTAGCCTCAATTGTATGGTTCCACATCTTAGTTACTATCAACATTCTTCCATTGCATGATCATTTGAATGATCTATACTCCTAAAAAGCATGACTATGCATTCGTCCTTCAACTTTATTTTCTGATTTGGTAATCCAGAATACTTGATCGTGCATAGATATTCCGGTGAAAATATTTCATCATCAATATCTATGCTTCATCCTCTTAACAATATTGTTACAACTGAGATATACATTTTTATTCGCAGACATGCGTTCCATGATGTAATAATTGATCATATCAACCATCTCATCGATAGGGGCTAATATAGCAATATCACTAAAAAATGTCTCAATTTAAAGTGGTGCAGATTATATTTGTATACGCACTCTCAAAAATTGTTGCAATAGAATCACTCGTAGAGTTTATAAGAATATCATCTACAAATGTCACATCAGATTGTACATCTCCTAGATCAATATTAATTTTACCAATTACCATCACTACATGAATTATCCATTTTGCAATTGTAATACCCGAGAAATCGACATGGGAGTTTTAAAATCCGAAGATTAAGAATTTGGATTTATTTATCGAAATCGAATTAATTCCGAGAGAACGGAATTAAATATTTCGGATAATCGCGACTCAGGATAGATGTATCGAATTATCCCAAAATCTCGGATAATTCATATTATGATTTTTAAGAGATTAAAAATCATAATATTTAATTAAAAAAAAAAAAAAAGGTCGCGCGGTGGCCGCGCGCAGCGCGCCACCAGCGCGCCACCAGCAGCAGCTGCGGCTGACGAGCGTTACACTCGTTTTTGGCATTGAATTCGACGTGGGATGATTCCAAACGATTGGTATTCAGTCCCCAGACGTGTTGGGACGTTTTGTGGAGGTTGGTAATGAAGTCTAAGTGCTCAAAGCCTCACACTTGGGATCAAGAATGGATAATGTTTATCCATTGAGCTTATTCTTTTGAATCAAGGGTGAAGAGGACTGTTGGGGGGTTTAGTGACGGTTTCAACTGACCATTACTGCTCCAATCACTCATGCAATTACCCATGGCCATCATGGGGAGCCTAATCAATCCTCTATTTAACCCCACACAGCCCCAAACTCTCTCCCATTTGCACCATTCCAATTTCTGCAGCAGTTTGAGTGTGGTGAGTTGTGTGCGTTTTCTCTCCATAATCCAGGAAGGGTGAGGGCGAGTTGAGGCTTCTAAATCCTTCATCTAGTGGTTGGTAAGGTTCTCTACCTTTTTCTTTGGCCTGGAGTCGGAATTCTAGCCTTCTAACGTAGGATTTTGGACATTCGATGCAAAATAGGTTCAATCGGAGGGAAGTTGGTTTTGAGGGCTGTGTTGGACGGTTCCAGGGAAAGCAAAGTAGAGATTTTCGATCCTAAAATCATCTCAAGTAAGTTAGTATTGTGCACGTCGATTTTTAGGAGTTTTGGTTGAGTATAACTCGAGATATTGGATCATCTCTATTTCTTATAAAATCTGTCAAATAGGGTTTTCTTGTGACCAATCTTATTGTTCTATGAATTCGACCATGATCCGTACATTTTTAGGAGAAACTTCCAAAATGAAACTTGTTCCTAACGTCCTAAAGATGCTCTCTGTAAATTTTTATAATTTTTGGACAAGTTTTGGTCACCCAAATTCGATCTGGTATTTTCTGCGTATGTGTGAACAGATTTAATGTATGTTTGTAGTCAGTTTTGTTGTTCGATTCACTCTTGCCTATGATCGTTTTTAGTGCTTGATGTCTTCATGAAATTTGTTCCATTATGTGTCTAGAACGTCCCTGTAAAGTTTCATGATTTTTGGAGCACAAATGAAATTGTTATGAATTTTTGAGTTCACTGTGGTCGAATTTACTGAAGTAAGAGAATTTGAATTTCAATAGCTTTCTGAAATCGATTAAAATGACCTACTTAGAGTCCGAATTTTGAGATGGCTATTTCTATGAAAAATGCTTATTTTGATGTTTTCTAGCTACTGTAATTTTTCCAGAATTTTTAAAAATCGTTTACTGCATTTTTAAATGCGATTTCAGAAACTGTTATAATGGCATTTTTAATCGGTAAATGCTATTTTGATTATTCGATGAACTACGAGTCGATTGTTACTCGGTTTTGGATATATATGAAATCTGAACATGTTGTGAATATTATGAAATGATAAAATGTGGTTTTAAAACTTTGTAAGTTTTGATCGAGTGGGATGCCAATGTGGTGAATTATGTCGCCCCCTCTTTTATAGCCAAAACGGCATTGATTATTGTGATGTATGAGTCTATACTCCTAGATGTATCCGTATGGGTTATCTAGGGCTCCGGAGTGTGTCTGTATAGGGTCCGCTGCATGCACTTACCTCGTGGGTACGAGTCCCAGAGGTTGATCCCAAGGGTTCGTCCCTAGGATATATTTGAGTCCTTGTGGGTATAAAGTCCCAAAGGTTGGTCCTGTGGGTTCGTCCCTAGGATATGTTAATGGGGTGTCCTCGATCATAACTAACATTGGTAAAATGTTTGTGGCATATGTGTAAGAATTTTTAATTAATTTATTTACTCGTCTTTTAAATAAATATATTATTTTGTATATTCTCCTAAAAACTTTTAAAATTCGTTGTGCTATATATTAACTTACGCAGTACCTTTGTACTGATAAATTGTTGTTTTATTTTCCTTTCAGATTTCGCAGAGTAAGCATCGCATGGAGGGATGGGATTTTCATTTTTTTTAAAAAAAAGAAGACTTGTCGCATTTTATTTATTTTAATTTATGCGTTGGACTTAGACTCTGGTTTTGGCCGCATGTTTTGGCCCTGTTTATTTTTGCTTCCGCACTGCTTATTATTATTATTATGCGTGTTATACTCTGATTAAATTCGGGCTTATTTGAATGGTTTTAAATATTTTTAAGTCAATGATGCAACTTAAGCCTTAGCATCCTTTTAAACAAACTCGATTTAATCGGGTCTTGTTTGGAAGGGTGTGGCGGTAGCGTCCCGGCCTGGGTTACCAAATCCGGGGTGTTACAAAGTGGTATCAGAGCCCGAATTTTTTTTTTTTTTTAAAAGCTATTATTTTCGGCCCAATATAGAGGCCCAAAATATTAAATATTATTTTTAAGCTTTTTAAATATTATTTCCATGGAAAGGAAATTTATTTTAAAACCCATGGAAAATATATCTCAAAAATTCGACAAGTCTCGAAATATTATTTTTGGGGGTTGCATATGCATTAACATATGTGCTTGAAATGTGCAAGATATTGATTCGTTAAATATTTATTTATAGATGGCAGACCCAAAGCTTTTTAACATGATGACCGATATGTTATGTTCGATGACTAGCATCATGCATGAGTTAAGACATAGCCGTGATGAGGTTAGTGCATATAAGGACCATGTAAAAGGTATCGAGAAAGAGTTGGAGAAATTGAGGAATGCTCGACAGGAGGATTTGGGCCGTATCGCTGCTCTTGAAACTCTGTTTCATGAGGAGCAACACAACAACCACATGCTTAGGGGACGTGTGTTCACTTTGGAGCATGAGATTGTTGACCTTCAAAACCGACTCAATGCACTGGAACCTGAGGAGGAAGAGGAAGAAGAGGAGGACCCAGACATGTATATTGATATTGAGGGCGTGGATGAGGAGGACCCAGACATGTATATTGATATTGAGGGCGTGGATGAGGAGGAACCAGAGGCAGAGATAGTGGACCCACCGATACCTCTTGACTCCGATGGGGAGTATGAGCATGACAGGGCACTCCTCGGCTATTCTCCCGATTATCTACTAGATTGATTGCATCATATCGTTGGAGTATCTATTGCTTTCCGTATTTTATATTACCCTGATTTGCCTTCCATTGTAGCTGCTTTATAATATTTTTCCTAAATGATCTAGTGAAGCATTTTCCCCTTTCCTTTGTTGCGTCGTCTCTTTTAGAATTCTGCGTACTTGAGATGTTGGAACTTACTAACTTGACTACTAACCTACCGTAGAATTTGATTCTTACCCTTGCGTGCTTATCTAACAGAATGCCGCCAAGGGGAAGACCGCGAAGGGAAAACCCCGCTGTTAACAACGCCCACCCTAATGTACCAGCCGAAGGTGGCGCACCACTGAACCCGGACGGGGCAAATGGGCCAGTGGGTGCAAACCCACCTAATGTTGGAGGACAGGCGGGCGCTGTACCCAATGTTGTAGACGCACGGTTGAGGACTGTAGAGCAAGTCCTCATAGCACTGGGCAACGCCGAAGTTAATAGGGCCCAAGCGGCGGTACCTCCGCCGGCAGCCCGTATTAACTATCTGGCAATGGTAAACCCATACCAGCCGCCCCATTACGAAGGACAAGAAGATCCCGCAAAGCTAGAAGACTGGATGAGGACATTTGATAAGCTTTTGAACGCCGTCAGATGTCCCGAGAATGAGAAAGTGAGAGTAGCTACGTACTATTTGAGTGGGGAGGCGGATGAATGGTGGCAGAACCACCAAGGGGGACTAGCGGATGACGAGCAAGTTTATTTTTGGGAAGAATTCAAGGAGATGATGAGAGAGAGATTTTACCCTCTTAGCACGAAAACGGCTAAATACGAAGAGTTTATCAACCTCCGTCAGGGTACTCAGACAGTACAGGAGTACTATACGAGGTTCAAGGAACTCGTCCGTTTCGCTCCAAGATTGGTACCAACTGATGCTGACAAAGCCCAGAAATTTGAGATGGGGCTGAACCTCAGCATCAGAGAGATTCTAGTTGGCGGACAGCACACAACTCTGCAGGCTGTTTACGATCGTGCAGTGGCAATCGCACGGGTTCAACAGCTGAAGCGCAAGGACCATGGGGAGTCGAGCAAGGGCTCGAATCAATTTGATAAGAGGAATCGGAGCAACAACAATGGTAACAACTTTAGGAGAGGGAACGACCTGGCGAAGAATGAAGGACAGAGAAGATTTGAGAACAAAGGGTTCAACCAAGGAGGGAATGGAAATCGGAGGCCTGGAAATCAGGGTGCTTTCATACCCCGATGCCCGCAATGCAACATTCCGCACCTGGTGCGCGAATGCCCGAAACCTGGGTCTTGTTATAGGTGTGGCAGAGATGGCCACCTGAGAAGGGATTGTAGAATTCGAGAGGAGACAATCGAGAAGAGGCTGGACTTAGTGGTTCGACCAACTGGGAATCACCCAACTGGGCCGAATCAGCATAACAATCAAGGACAAAGGTTCCAACAAGCTCAAGGGCCACCCCAGAATCACAACCAGCAGAGAAATCAAGGCGGAGCCGTGGGACGCTTGAACGTGATCAACCAAGCGGATTTGGCCGCTCAAGGAGAAGTGATCACTGGTACGTTTACTGCTTTAAGCGTACCCGTTAAAGTTTTGTTCGATTCAGGCGCGAGCTGTTCTTTAATATCTACAAGGATTATATCTGCCTTAGATCTACCAGCGCCTACGAACATTAACTTAGGAATTCAATTACCATCGGGCAAGGTGATATCGTGTTTAAAACGATACGATGGAACCCCGATAGTAATCAAGAATCTAGAATTCTTCGCGAATCTAATTGAGTTTGATCTTGGGGATTTCGACGTCATCTTAGGCATGGATTTTCTGACTCAATATAAAGCTGTTATTGAGTGCCAGAAGCAGAAGATTTCCTTAGCCAAGAGTCGAGGGAGGAAGGTTGTGTATTACATGCAGCCTCGAAAGAAAAACGCTAAGGTAGTGAATGCCTTGAGGTTCTACAACCTCATACGGAAGGGCTATCACTTATATGCATGCTATGTGCATAACATCAACGATGAGGGAAACAAGATCGACGAGATCCCAGTTATAAATGAATATCCTGACGTTTTCCCAGAAGATATTCCAGGGATGCCACCTGAGCGAGAGATTGAATTCACGATTGATCTGGTACCTGGAACCGAACCGATATCCAAGGCACCATATCGCATGGCACCAGCAGAAATGAAAGAACTGAAGGAACAACTAGAAGAGTTGTTATCAAAAGGTTATATTCGACCGAGTACGTCACCTTGGGGAGCGCCAGTCCTATTCGTTAAAAAGAAGGACGGTGGACTTCGGTTATGCATAGACTACAGAGGTCTTAATCAAGTCACGATTAAGAACAAGTACCCGCTACCCAGGATCGAAGACCTTTTCGATCAACTGAGAGGAGCTTCGGTATTTTCCAAGATCGACCTGAGATCTGGATACCACCAACTGCGTATAGCCGAGAAGGATATACCGAAGACAGCGTTTCGTACGAGATATGGGCACTACGAATTCACCGTAATGTCCTTTGGTCTCACAAACGCTCCCGCAGTATTCATGAACCTCATGAATAGTGTTTTCCGAGAGTTGCTGGATTCTTGTGTCGTCGTATTCATCGATGACATTCTAGTATACTCAAGGGATGATGAGGAGCATACGAAACACTTGCATCAAGTGCTCGAAACTCTGAGGAGGAATCAGCTGTACGCAAAACTGTCGAAATGCGAGTTTTGGATGAAGGAAGTCGCATTCTTGGGGCACATAGTATCGGCTAAGGGAGTGTCGGTTGACCCGGCAAAAATATCGGCAGTGATTGATTGGCCGGCACCGACGAGTCAGACAGAAGTAAGAAGCTTTCTTGGACTAGCCGGATACTACAGAAGATTCGTGAAAGATTTCTCCAAGATTGCAAGGCCAATGACCCAACTGCTGAAGAAGGGGTTAAAGTTTGAGTGGACTACAGAGTGCGAAAAGTCTTTCCATGAACTCAAGAAAAGACTTACAACAGCGCCAGTCCTGATACTTCCATCAGAAACGGAAGATTTTGAAGTGTACAGTGACGCTTCAAAAGAAGGACTCGGGTGTGTACTTATGCAGAACCAGAGGGTTATTTCCTACGCATCGCGACAGCTCAAGCCGCATGAGGAGAATTATCCGACGCACGATCTAGAATTAGCCGCGGTGGTGTTCGCTCTCAAGATTTGGCGACACTACTTATACGGACGAACATGTCGGATGTTCACGGACCACAAGAGCCTCAAGTACATATTTACTCAAAAGGAGTTAAATATGAGGCAACGGAGATGGCTTGAGTTAATCAAGGACTACGACCTGGATATAGCCTATCACGAAGGAAAGGCAAACGTCGTGGCAGACGCATTAAGCCGAAAGGCGAAGCACACGACAAACACTCTTATTTTACCGTCAGGACTATATATGGACTTAGCAAGGTTGGAAACTGAACTAGTCCATTATGGGACTGTGGTAGAAAGGGTGAATGCCGTGACGATTGAATCTACCGTATTTGACGAGATTATGGCAGCTCAGCCGGATGATGAGAATCTCAAGAGGATCAAGGAGAAGATGGACGAGGGAAAAGCGGTAGGATTCACAGTCTACGATGACGGGAGTATTCGCTTTAAAGGGAGGTGGTGCGTTCCTCACAAGTGTGAGGAATTGAAGCAGAAATTGATGGAAGAAGGCCACAGTACGCCTTATTCAGTACACCCTGGTGGTGATAAGCTGTACAAAGATTTGAAGAAAATCTATTGGTGGCCGAGAATGAAGAAAGATGTTGCAGATTTTGTGGCTAAATGTATAACTTGCCAAAAGGTAAAGGCAGTACGGCAAAAGCCATTGGGATTGGTGAAACCGTTGGAGGTCCCAAGTTGGAAATGGGATAGTATTTCCATGGACTTTGTCTCGGGTTTACCAAGATCTCCTCGAGGGATGAACAAAATTTGGGTAATAGTTGATCGATTAACAAAAACTGCCATCTTTATACCAATGAAAGACAATTGGTCGATGGATCAACTAGCCAAGGCATATATCGATAATGTGGTTCGAAGGCACGGAGTGCCACATGATATTATTTCGGACCGAGACAGTAGATTTGTCTCAAATTTTTGGACAAAATTACAAGAAGCCTTGGGAACCCAAATCAAGATGAGCACAGCCTTTCATCCGATGACTGACGGTCAAACTGAGCGGACGATACAAACACTTGAAGATATGCTTAGAGCGTGTGTACTTGAATTCAAGGGAAGTTGGGAGAACCACTTACCGCTAATAGAATTCTCGTATAACAACAGTTACCATGCTAGTATTGGCATGGCACCGTTCGAAGCTCTCTATGGACGCAAGTGTCGCAGTCCGATATGCTGGACAAAGGATGAAAATTCTGTAGTTGTTGGACCTCAACTCATTGAAGATATGAGTAAACAGATCCAGATTGTCCAACAAAAGATGAAGGCCGCACAAGATCGCCAAAAGAGCTATGCCGATACGAGGCGACAAGAGTTGGAATTCCAAGTGGGAGACAAGGTTATGCTAAAGGTGTCACCCATGAAGGGGGTGATGCGATTTGGCAAACGAGGGAAGCTGAGTCCTCGTTACATTGGACCATACGAGATTTTAGATCGTGTAGGTTCCTTTGCCTACCGATTGGCTCTACCACCGGAATTATCACGGGTGCACAACGTGTTTCATGTTTCTCAGCTGAAGAAATATGTGCACGATTCAACTCACGTCTTGCAAACTGATGTGATTGAGCTGGATGATGACCTGACGTATGAGGAGTATCCGATCGAGATACTGGACGTCAAAGAAAGAGTCACAAGAAACAAGACCGTGAGAATGGTAAATGTACTATGGTCTAATCATGGTACCGAAGAAGCGACGTGGGAGTTGGAAGCGGATATGAAGCAGAAATATCCCAACCTTTTTCAACACGACTCGTGAGCAGTTATGGGGACATAACTGTAGTCCTAAGGGGGGGAGGATGTGATACCCCGCAAAGAGACATCGCACGCCGAGGTAAGAATTTAATTTTCAAACCTCAAATATTTTATGTGTGCGAATTATTACATGCATTACTATCAATCCGAGTGCGACCCAACTTCGAGGACGAAGTTGATTTCTAAGGAGGGTAGACTGTAATACCCGAGAAATCGACATGGGAGTTTTAAAATCCGAAGATTAAGAATTTGGATTTATTTATCGAAATCGAATTAATTCCGAGAGAACGGAATTAAATATTTCGGATAATCGCGACTCAGGATAGATGTATCGAATTATCCCAAAATCTCGGATAATTCATATTATGATTTTTAAGAGATTAAAAATCATAATATTTAATTAAAAAAAAAAAAAAAAGGTCGCGCGGTGGCCGCGCGCAGCGCGCCACCAGCGCGCCACCAGCAGCAGCTGCGGCTGACGAGCGTTACACTCGTTTTTGGCATTGAATTCGACGTGGGATGATTCCAAACGATTGGTATTCAGTCCCCAGACGTGTTGGGACGTTTTGTGGAGGTTGGTAATGAAGTCTAAGTGCTCAAAGCCTCACACTTGGGATCAAGAATGGATAATGTTTATCCATTGAGCTTATTCTTTTGAATCAAGGGTGAAGAGGACTGTTGGGGGGTTTAGTGACGGTTTCAACTGACCATTACTGCTCCAATCACTCATGCAATTACCCATGGCCATCATGGGGAGCCTAATCAATCCTCTATTTAACCCCACACAGCCCCAAACTCTCTCCCATTTGCACCATTCCAATTTCTGCAGCAGTTTGAGTGTGGTGAGTTGTGTGCGTTTTCTCTCCATAATCCAGGAAGGGTGAGGGCGAGTTGAGGCTTCTAAATCCTTCATCTAGTGGTTGGTAAGGTTCTCTACCTTTTTCTTTGGCCTGGAGTCGGAATTCTAGCCTTCTAACGTAGGATTTTGGACATTCGATGCAAAATAGGTTCAATCGGAGGGAAGTTGGTTTTGAGGGCTGTGTTGGACGGTTCCAGGGAAAGCAAAGTAGAGATTTTCGATCCTAAACTCATCTCAAGTAAGTTAGTATTGTGCACGTCGATTTTTAGGAGTTTTGGTTGAGTATAACTCGAGATATTGGATCATCTCTATTTCTTATAAAATCTGTCAAATAGGGTTTTCTTGTGACCAATCTTATTGTTCTATGAATTCGACCATGATCCGTACATTTTTAGGAGAAACTTCCAAAATGAAACTTGTTCCTAACGTCCTAAAGATGCTCTCTGTAAATTTTTATAATTTTTGGACAAGTTTTGGTCACCCAAATTCGATCTGGTATTTTCTGCGTATGTGTGAACAGATTTAATGTATGTTTGTAGTCAGTTTTGTTGTTCGATTCACTCTTACCTATGATCGTTTTTAGTGCTTGATGTCTTCATGAAATTTGTTCCATTATGTGTCTAGAACGTCCCTGTAAAGTTTCATGATTTTTGGAGCACAAATGAAATTGTTATGAATTTTTGAGTTCACTGTGGTCGAATTTACTGAAGTAAGAGAATTTGAATTTCAATAGCTTTCTGAAATCGATTAAAATGACCTACTTAGAGTCCGAATTTTGAGATGGCTATTTCTATGAAAAATGCTTATTTTGATGTTTTCTAGCTACTGTAATTTTTCCAGAATTTTTAAAAATCGTTTACTGCATTTTTAAATGCGATTTCAGAAACTGTTATAATGGCATTTTTAATCGGTAAATGCTATTTTGATTATTCGATGAACTACGAGTCGATTGTTACTCGGTTTTGGATATATATGAAATCTGAACATGTTGTGAATATTATGAAATGATAAAATGTGGTTTTAAAACTTTGTAAGTTTTGATCGAGTGGGATGCCAATGTGGTGAATTATGTCGCCCCCTCTTTTATAGCCAAAACGGCATTGATTATTGTGATGTATGAGTCTATACTCCTAGATGTATCCGTATGGGTTATCTAGGGCTCCGGAGTGTGTCTGTATAGGGTCCGCTGCATGCACTTACCTCGTGGGTACGAGTCCCAGAGGTTGATCCCAAGGGTTCGTCCCTAGGATATATTTGAGTCCTTGTGGGTATAAAGTCCCAAAGGTTGGTCCTGTGGGTTCGTCCCTAGGATATGTTAATGGGGTGTCCTCGATCATAACTAACATTGGTAAAATGTTTGTGGCATATGTGTAAGAATTTTTAATTAATTTATTTACTCGTCTTTTAAATAAATATATTATTTTGTATATTCTCCTAAAAACTTTTAAAATTCGTTGTGCTATATATTAACTTACGCAGTACCTTTGTACTGATAAATTGTTGTTTTATTTTCCTTTCAGATTTCGCAGAGTAAGCATCGCATGGAGGGATGGGATTTCCATTTTTTTTAAAAAAAAGAAGACTTGTCGCATTTTATTTATTTTAATTTATGCGTTGGACTTAGACTCTGGTTTTGGCCGCATGTTTTGGCCCTGTTTATTTTTGCTTCCGCACTGCTTATTATTATTATTATGCGTGTTATACTCTAATTAAATTCGGGCTTATTTGAATGGTTTTAAATATTTTTAAGTCAATGATGCAACTTAAGCCTTAGCATCCTTTTAAACAAACTCGATTTAATCGGGTCTTGTTTGGAAGGGTGTGGCGGTAGCGTCCCGGCCTGGGTTACCAAATCCGGGGTGTTACAGCAATTTCATTTTAAACAACATTTCTTTTTGTATCTTGGGTTAATCCGTCTAAATTATATATTAATAATTCGAGTCCTGTCTTGCTAATGACACGAGATATTGCAACATATAAGTAATATAATTGTTAATGGGAAAACTGGTTTGGAATATAGAGTCTCTTTTTTAATGATTGACATTAACTTTTATTTACAGTGATAGCAAAACAAACTGCGAATGAGAATTTTCTCATTTAAAATCGAATGAAGAATTTGGTTAAATCGGGCGGGCTCATAATCATTATATCAATCAAGAATTTTCATTCCAAAAAGTGAGCTTTGTTTTAATGAGAAGTGATGTTAAATAATTTTATGGAGTAATTTTTTTCAGGTAGAGTTCTCATCACAATCTACTGGAATACCAAATCTAAAATGTGCAGTCGTACATATTGGAAGGAGTATGAATGTTATTCAACTGGATGCTACATGCAACACAATATCACATCTCCTACAAAGGGCTTAATGTTTTGTTTTTCAGATAAATGATAAATGTCTGATAATTCCACCATATAAAGAAAAAAACATCCACCCTCACCACTATCAACTGCATACATTATCTAATTATAAGCATTATTTTGCTCACCAGTCAACAAATGTAATAGTTTATCATGAGTTGATTTCATTTATTCCTTATTATAATGTCTCATCTAGTATTAGTAGATGCTCTGTTTCAGACGTTAAAACTTCATATGGTACTGTTATTCCAGATTAAACTTTTGAAGTTATAGAATTTGCAGCAATTAGCTTCTCAAATTCTAACAGAACTGTATGTTTTATTTGTTCTTTCTTCATTTGCAAATCTGTTAAAATATAGATTAATGATTTATTCCTGAATAAATAGATTAAATAAATTTATTTTACGTCTTTATTTAATGATGGATCTATTCGCACCCCAATAACTATCTATACACCCGATTCTTTCATTTATAGTATTTTTTATGAAAATAGTTAATTTATTGTAAACCATTATCCATATAATATAAACTTTCAACGGTGTCTAAATAATTATAATTGTTTTATATAAGTTTTAATTATAATAAAGCATGAATAAGATTTATATTGTTGTTTATAAATAATTATAATGATACAAGTACATACTTATTATATATTCAATGTGACATTGTAGATTATTTATGTCATTATATATAATATTAAACATTTTAATACATAATTTTTATATTAATTATATATAGGTTTTGTATATCTTTCTATATATCTTGTTTTAACTTAATAAATGATATATAATATTATTATATAACTGAAAATTGGGAATTTTATATAAATTTAAAATTTTAAATCTTTTAAAACTGAAAATTGTGGGAATTCCATATAAATTATAAATTCTATATCTTTTAAAACTGATTTTCATATATCCATTAATATATCTTTTAACATTAATAAATAAATAAATAAATAAATGCTTTCCAAAAAATAAATAAATAAATAAACATAAAAAATTTAATTCAATATTTAAAATAAAAAAAATTAAATTTTTAAAATTTGAGACACAAACTCACTACAAAGAAATTATGCATATTCTAATAGATGTATTGAAAATATAAAAAATTTAAAATAAATAAAAAAAATTGAAAATTGTGAGTATATAAAAATGGAAGAAACTAAAATAAATAAATAAATAATGTAAAAATATGAAACTATACAATACAAAATTTCAAATCTTTTAAAAAATAAAAATTGTAGGAATTCTTTACAAATTAAAAATTCTATATCTTTTAAAAATTAAAAATTGTGTAAAAATTAAAACTATTGGAATAAAAAAATACAAAAACACTAAAATAAATAAAATATACAAAATTCTAAAAATAAATAAATATGAAATACAAATTTTCAAATTTCAAATCTTTTAAAAAAGTGAAAATTTTAGGAATTCCATATAAATTGAAAATTCCATATCTTTTAAAACTTGAAAGTTGAGATTTCCATATCCAAATTAATATATGGATTAATATATATTTCCACAATTCCGTTAGGGTGCGACTAAGCATTTTGACTTGATGTACTGCGGTACATCGCAGCCATTGATTTAATTTATAAATTGATGGTTGAGATTAACTTAAAGGTTAAAATAGTAAATTTGCTACATTTAGTTTGTGAACAGACAATTGATGATTCTTCCATTCTTCTTCAGTTCTTCTTATTCTTTCGTTCTTCTTATCTTCTTCTTTGCATTTCAAGGATTGATCTCATATTACCATCCAATTTGTTTAATTATGCTGCTATACATAGATATACGTCGCTAAAATATTTTTAAATAAAGTCATTGAATTGTTCATGAAAACGTACCCGAAATATTCTATTTGAGTCGCTGAATTATTCTTCATAGCATCGCTGAATTCTTCTTGCCGGCCTCGCTGAATTCTTCTTTGTAGCGTCGCTGAATTCTTCTGTGTAATGTGGCTGAATGCTGAACTCTTCTAGGATAGTGTCGCTTAAATATTTTTTATAGCATCACTAAATTGTTTTTTGTAGCATGATTGAAATTATCTATTAATATATTTGTTACCATTCGTTGATGATTATTTGAAAATATTAGATTAGATATGATATTATTTACCAAATATTAGATATGATAATATACTAAATATAGGTTTACCAAATATTAGATATGATATTATTTACCAAATATTAGATATGATAACATAATTGTTTTTGGTAGCATCGCTGAATCATTCTTGGTAGCGTCGCTGAATTTTGCTTAGTACCATCGCTGAATTCATCTACTTGATCTCGCTGAAATATATTTGATAGCATCCCTTCATTATTTTTGATAGCATCACAGAATTGTTTTTAGTAGCATCGCTGAATCATTCTAGGTTGCGTCGCTGAATTATTCTTGGTATCATCGCTGAATTATGCTAGATACGGTCGCTGAAATATATTTGATAGCATCCCTTCATTATTTTTGGTAGCATCACATAATTGTTTTTGGTAGCATCGCTGAATCATTCTAGGTTGCGTCGCTGAATTATTCTTGGTACCATCGCTGAATTATGCTAGATACGGTCGCTGAAATATATTTGATAGCATCCCTTCATTATTTTGGGTAGCATCACATAATTGTTTTTGGTAGCATCGCTGAATCATTCTAGGTTGCGTCGCTGAATTATTCTTGGTACCGTCGCTGAATTATGCTAGATACGGTCGCTGAATTCCTCTACTTGTGGTCCCTGAAATATATTTTATAGCATCACTTAATTGTTTTTGGTAAGATCGCTGAAATGATCTATTAATAAATTTGATACGTATCTTTGATCATAAAAACATATTATTTGAAATATTAGATATGAATTACCAAATATTTGATATGATTTACCAAATAATAAATATGATAACATACTAAATATAGAGTTACCAAATATTAGATATGATAACATGTCTAAAATACTTGTCGTATCGCTGAAATGCATTGTTTTTAAAATGAACTATTATTGTGTTATGACAATTATACCCTTTTTCATTTACAACCCTTGGATTTTAAACGGACGCTTCAGATCGCTGCCTTGATGTGCTGTGGGATTTGTTGATCGCGCCCTAACTGGACCCTATATTTCCATATCCAAATTAAAAATTAAAAAAACTCAAAAATCTATGAAAATTGGAAATTTAAAATGGAGACACCATATTAAATGTTGATTGGGTTGACCGCTAATGGTTTTAATAATATATAGATTATGTTATTTTTGTTTTTTTTTTATGAAAATGCAACATTCTCATTGGACAAGCAATCCGATGTATATTATTAATGATTAATAACTACTCAAATTTAATATAAGTAAAAATTATAAAATTTTAATTTTAAACTATAATATTAGACGAATACAACAAAACATTGCTTGAGTATGTTTTTTCTTATATAACTACAGTAAAATTTTGAATCAAAGTTTTTTTGATAAACAGACTATACATGCTAGGAAAGAGTGATAGAGCCATGTCTTTCCCACGGTGGTATGGGGCTCCCACCATCCTTTCATAGTCTGTATAGGCTGTTTAGCAGCAAAAATTCTCTTCATTTCTCTACTTTTAATAGAGAATTCAAATTAGGGAAAGAGATTTTTTTTTTTTTTTGCTTATATCGGATATATCCAGGTCACATCGGATCCAAAACTAATTGATTCTCAACTTTGGACTCTCGAGTGTTACCAAACAAGATAATTAAGTTCAACTCTATGTACCAAACCAATTCTAAATGTGATTAGTCACTATTGTATATAATGAACATCATTGGATCAACATCTCCTGAATCCAAAAAAAATATTTAAATATATAATTAAAAATATATAACTGTCATACAATTTCGTAATAATTTTAAGAACGCATGTTGACTGTGTGAAGTTATATGCCCTAATTACATTATTACAATAGTAATTTTAAATATGTTTAGTGAGACAACTTGGCAAATGCTACTGGGAATGGGATTTGACCCGGTGGTCATTCCCCCGACTTTATGGTTGGGTTCAATTTCCACCTGACCCCTATCCATCCCCTTTATCCCCCATTATAATTTTTGTGGCTTAGGCTCTCACACACCATTGTCGACACATGAGTGTCAACTTTTTTTTTTTTTTAAAAAAAAAAACTTGGCAAATGCTACTCAAAATAGTCAATTTCAACACCTAACTCTCTTTTTCCAATTATTTCCCATTTCATTTTCCAAAATCTAGTTTAAAAAAATGAAAATTACGTTTAATTGACCATTTCAAATAATTACTCCCTCCATCACATTTCAAATGTACTACTTACTATTTTTGGATGTCTCATTACAAATGTCTTCTTTCTATAAATAGAAATAATTTTTCCCTCCAACAACTATGTGGATCCCACCATATACTCACAAACCCACTCTACCTTAATTCTCGTGCCCAACAGTAACAAGACACTTGGGATGGGACGGAGGGAGTATATTGTAAACACCAGTCTGGTTACTGTACTGGCAATTAATTTGCCTGTACATGCTTAATGATGTTCACGCTATGAAAAATAATATTACCTCCATGAAAAATGATGTTGCTTATTTTATAATATTCATAATTTTTCATGCGCACACATCATTTCACACCGTCATCATTTTTCATTGATCTGACATCATTTTCTATGCGTATCCATCATTCCATTTTTGCCAGTATGTACTGTTGACAACACACAAGCCACACTGTGTAAACACATACACAGAAAACTTAGTGCATCAATGATCCAACTGTGTTGAACAAATCCAGAAAATCTAGGTTGCAAGTGAAACTCAAATTAATAGTATTTCATTACTTCTTAACAAAAGACATTTAATATAAATATAAATATACGTAAATACTCAAACTTCAACTAATATCCATACTTTTATGCATCCCTGTATTTAACCAACTCATAATTTATTAATTTCTATTATAAAATACTATAAAACAATTGCAGTAAATTGCTAAAAAAAAATACTAGATCTGCTCTTGGTTCTGCACAGTGATACCATTTATTGAATAACTTTAACCTATTTGTTTTTACAGAATTAAGTATATAAAGAAAATAATATAGTCAATTATTTCATCTAATTATGTAATTTCATAATATCATATTTTTATAATTTTTACTTATATACAATTTGAGTTGTTGATAATTAAATATATATATGTATGCTATATCTTGACTTACTTTAAAAACCAAAAAAAGAGAGTGCAAATAATAGAGGACTAAGGAGGTAGTAGTTTAGTTAAAGAGATTTTTTTTTTTTAAAGAAAAAAAATTTTATGTAAAAGAACTTTTAGATCTTAAAAAAAAAAAAAAACTTTATTGAAGCAGCTAGGACTTAAAGTCAACCCAAAAGTACCTCATACGTCATACCCTATATTATAGTAGTATTTGTGTAATTTTGGCTCTCACACACCTTTACCGACACATGAGTGTCACTGTACACTGTCGGTATAATAAAATAAAGAAAGGAAACCAAATACTTCATGTTTCATTTAATATATAGTAGTATATATATTTTTTATGAAACAATCTATATAATAAAATGGAATGGGATGAAATATAGTACTAGTATATTGTAATTTATTTTTCAATGATTAAATTACAACTATAAATGATTAAATTAAATAATAGTATATCAAAATTTTCCAAACATGGACATTTTAAAAAAGTATTTAAAATGTTATAATGTCTTTATTAAAACCCTCTTTTTCATTTCCAAAACAATTTGTTTTATTATTCATTTTTTCAGTAGTCTCTTTCCTTCGAGCTAAAAAAAAGTAGTCTCTTTCTTCGTTTTTATATTATGGGAGTTCTAAACGTGAATAATGAATCAAAATGTCAAACCACAATATCAAGAAGCTTGAGTGGATTGGGGCTTTAGTCGCTTAAGCAAGGTCTCGGTTCGAGCCTTGTGTATGCAAAAAACTGCTTTGGGAGAGGCGCATTTACTTGCTCATGCAGATCCTCAAGGGATTAGTTTTGGGTCCAATGTTGTATGAGAATACCCGGTTTCACCAAAAAATGTCAAACCACAATGAACTCTTATTTCATTTTTTTAGAAGCAGAAGTTAAAGAAATGGTGGTGGAAGCCAATGTCACACACATTACCAAGGAATAAAGGGGATGGATAGGGAAGCGGGTGGAAAATCGAACCCCCAACATTAGGGTTGGAGGGCATGGACTTGCCGCTTGAGCAAGTCTTCATTATATACCATTTGAGTTATTATTTCTTTCTTCCGTATTTTAATGTTTATTATGGACCGACTTTTCACGTATTCAATATCATTTTAAATCATTAATAACTCAAGTTAGGTACAAGTAAAAATTATAAAAGTTTGATATTTAAAAAACTACACGACTAGACGAATCTAACAAGATCCTACTTGACTATATTTTAACTTGTATAATTATAATAAAATTTTGAGTGAAAGTCTGTGTGTGAATAGTAATACATTATTAATTGTAAGAAACCTTGTGATTGGAGGTAGTATCTTGTAGGAGTGTTTTGTAATGTGCATTTTCATAATTTCGTAATGTTAAAAACGTCTAAATGTAAATGAAATAAGAGTCTAAATCATACAAATTATAAAGGCCAAAACAGAATTCTATATTCATAAAGGCTCGAATCCGAGATTTTTGCTTAAGCTGCCAAAGCTCCATACCCATCAGGCCAACTACGTTGTGTGATTATTATTATTATTTTTTTTTGGATGAGCCATTGAAGGTCTGGGAAAATGATGGTGGGAGTCCATGACACACAAATTACAAAGGGAATAAAAGAGAATGATAGAGGGTGGGGAATTGATTATTTGGTCAAATACTTATCCTTTCTTAATGTTAAATAATTAATCTCAAACACCCCAAAAACTAGAAGTGCAGTGCGCAACGTGGTATAGACTATAGCGTATACACGAACCGCCCACGCTTACTCGGTTACTCTTCTATAGAGTATTGTAATTGTATAGTGCAGGACACCTACCCACTCCAATGGAGACAGTTTTCGGACCATTTCCAAGCAGGTCCATGGACCTCATGACCAGGTCCGTCAATCACCGGCGTCTTTCTGTCTGTCTAGTGTCTACCCCCTCGGGACCACGGACCTCCACCAAAATCCATTTTTTCCCGGGCCCAGTCGCACCTTCCTCACTATTTCTTCAACGTCCAATATTATAGCTAATCAATTTTTCCTACAGGCTACAGCCATTGGAAGAAAAACATTTCCAAATCCGTTACTTCCCCAATTATTTTTCTTCGTTATGGATCAATGGCGGCAGACATAATCTAGGTTCCCTTTCCTCCATCAATCGAGGTCAAACTTCAAAATTTGTGTCCAGAACTGGAAAAGAGGTAAACAATCCAAGGGTCTCACAAGCGGCTGATGAATATGTGGAGGAATTCGTGTACCAAGTTGGTGAATCAGGCGCTCAAATCGGCCAGGGTTGCGCCTAGCTTCCGCTCCGGCGCTGGATTCTTCGCGAATCCGTACTGTAGCGATGTGGCCGGCAGCGGTGGAGGAGGAGGAGGCGGCGAAGAGAATGTGATGACTTACGCGGAGGCGAAGAGGTTAATGAGGTTGGTGGATGTGGAGGCGCTGAAGGAGAGGCTGGGACTGGAGAACAAGGAAATGATCTCGTACGGCGAGCTATTGAAGGCCTGCGAGAGCGTCGGCGTCGCTAGGACCTCCGGTGAGGCTGCCGCCTTCGCTAGGGTTCTCGATGAAGCCGGCGTCGTTTTGCTCTTCCGTGACAAAGTGTACCTCCATCCTGATAAGGTCCATCAACATATTTCCTTTCATACTCTTAAATCTACACTGGCATTCTCTTTAATTAGGGTTTTGGGTTTTGAAATTGTGCTTATTGCAACACTATTGTTCCTTTGTTCGTGCCTGCGGGACAATTTAAAATATTTATTGTGTAATGAAGAATTATACTACAAGTCAACAAATCCAAAGAAAAATGGATCTAAAATTAGAAAATAGAGTAATGCCTTAAAATACAAGAATTTTGAAGCAAAATTTTCCGAAACAGGGGAAATACTATTGGTTTTGAGGATTTTGTGGGGTTTTGTTGCAAGAATCAGTGCTTCAGTTCTGTTTGTGGGTTAAAATCCATCCAACATTCATATAAAGGGTTTTTTGATAAAGTAACCCCACTGGGTTCCAAAGCAGATCATCTTTATCGAGTGGAGTAACTGTACACTTCTTTTCTGGGGGGATGGTAATTTTGGATGTTTGATTAATTTGGATTGATCGGTACGAGTTCATTAGTTTTTTGATTAATTTGGATTGAACTTACCTGACATTTTTGGATGATTCCATTGGTTTTGGAATGTGATTTTGCATCGGTGTCAATGTCTAGAGTTTTCACTTCTCTTGTGAATGTGAGTTTGCCATCTAAAATCTACTGGGATTAGTGGGTTGCTGAGTTCTGAAGATTCTGAGTTGGACATCATTTGTTGTTGGATAATTTTTTCTACCAGCATTGTTAGCTTTAAAAACTGCATTTGTGGTATGCTTGGCCTAAACACTGAAGGGCAATTTTCAGGTGGTTGATTTGGTTAGAAAGGCAGTCCCACTAGCACTATTACCTGAAGATGAGCCATGCAAGGATGAGCTCAAGAAGCTGCAGAAGGAGAAGGAAGAAATCGATATGCTGGCGCACAAGCAGGTGCGCCGCATCTTATTTACAGGATTGGGGCTTAGTGTGATCCAAGTTGGGCTGTTCTTTCGCCTCACATTCTGGGAATTCTCCTGGGACGTGATGGAACCCATCGCCTTCTTCACCACTGCAGCAGGGATCATCGTAGGTTATGCCTACTTCTTGGTCACATCAAGGGACCCGAGCTACCAAGATTTGTTAAAGAGGCTATTCCTCTCGAGGCAGAGGAAACTCATCAAGAAGAGGAACTTCGACATCCAGAGGTTAATAGAGCTGCAGAATAAGAGCAAGCTGCTGCCTCATCATTCGTGCGCAGACATCAAGAGACGGATAGGAGTTGAATTGGAACCAGAAGACCTCTTGCACGACCAATGAGTTCAACTATTGTGCTAATATTTAGAAAGGATTTGTTATGAAATTGACCAAAACTCCTGTTTTTGTACAAGGGAGTTGATACATACAATGCAGGCCAGAGATTTTCTTGGCTGCTACTTTGAACCAAATGCTATATGGAACTAAATGCTCTTTTTTATTGTTAGCTTTATGTTTGATTTGGACATTATTGAAAAGTTTGAAGCATTTACTAAGTACAAACAAGGAGCCCACCTTTACCATTGATGGTACAATCTTTTTAATAAGCCTTTTATAAAGGTTGTTAAAGTACTGAGTGAGTCCAAGGCCTTGTTTGGTAAAGGTCATCCCACCTTCTTGCAATGCCATTGCAAAATGACTTATTCTGTAGGAGTACTTCATTTTGCCATAAAAGTTTGTTTAAGTATTGAGAGAATCGAATGCCTTGTTTGGTAAAGATCATCCCACTTTCTTGCAATGTACTACTTTATTTTGCCCCAACATATTTCTTGCTCAGAGTTATGCTTAACCCAGAAGGGATATCTTTCTTTCTTAGGTGGATTGGAAATGGGCAGTGAGGTTGCCTTATCTTGCGGGTAGTTGAAGATTGATACCACAGTACCATACCTATGCATTATTTCTCAACCCACCTAAACAACATGATTGTGGGGTGGCACTAGGAACCTGGGATGAAAATTTCCAATACTACAAGATATTTTGACTTGAACCTAACATTGAATTAATGTTCTCATTCATTATTGATCATTTAAAAATTTTTGTTTTTCCAGTACTCTAGTTCGCATTAGCATTTAGTACAATACAGCCATCCAAGAACTAAACAGTACAGCATATAGAGGATCATTTTCAATAAAATCTTGGGGAGCATATAAATAATTTGTTCAATAAGAAACCAACAAGAGTCATATCAAATCCCAGAGAAGAATCGTCAACCCAACTATTTCGAAGAGGCAACATGCAGGTAGTCAGGTACAGGAACAACCGCACCTTGCTCTATATGAAAAGTTTCCGGTATGCTTCAGCCTCCGCAGCCATCTCTTCCATGCTTCTGTCCTTACGCTCAATGTCCAGATCAAGATTCTGCTTCAGTTCTTTCTCCTTTGAATCGATCTGTAGCAATGGGACTAGCATCAGAATACAATGTACACTGGGAAATAGTTTATAGAAGTTGATCAAGTTACCACATCATAAATCTCATCATTTTTCTCAAAGTCGCCACCTTTGCGCGGGATTATGTGTATGTGTACATGGGGAACAGTTTGTCCAGCCTGTGGCCCATCCTAAAATGAATTTCAAGGTGTCAGGACTCTGAAGATATAATAGAGTAGGCAGGCAGATTAAAAATTATAGGCAAAAATGTCTCTGCTCAACTTAAGATATCATAGATTCCTCTAAAAGAGTAATTCTGGATAATATATGAATAAACGAGACCCTATCGAGGCATTTTGGTTTATTGTTCACCTTGGCTACAATCATTTTTTGGTTTTTAAATGAATTCATGCACAGAACAAGAATTCTCTGTGCCTAAGTGGAGTGATTGGATAATCAAACAGAAACAGGAAAAGGAACACACAACAAAAAGTGAGCATGTAACACAAACACAAACCATGAAAGAAGAATGAACCTAAGTATCTTATATATCTATAAATCAAAACTGAAGAAACAAAAAAATTTAAGGATTGTGGAAAAGTAAACTCAAAGTTGCTTTAATTTACAATTCAAAATCTTACTTGGATTGTAAATGTGAGGGAGGACGCCTTATGATAGGCCTCAAGCTGATGACCAATCTTTTTAGCTGAAATCCATAGATCACTAGTTTCCTCGGCAGTAAGATCACAGAAGCGCTTAACTTCGCGTCTAGGGCAGACAAGTACATGTATCTTGTGTCAAGTCAAACCAAATAAGAAAATGTGAATGAAATATAGCAATGAATTTCTTCATTGTGCATTTTCCATATGCCAGAAGATAAAAGTCATTAAAACTTTGCAGAAATTCAAGCAATCAGATAAGTAGATTGTTGAACTAAGATGAGTTAGAGAATATTTTAACAATTCAAGCCACATTTCTGCCAAAAGAATCTGAATACTGAAGGATCATAGACAACACATATTAGCATAGTTCCTTGGGGGGGGGGGGGGGGGGGGAGGGGGGGGGGGGTGGTTACTAACATAAGTTTGATTACGCAACCAACCAACATTTCAAGAAACCATCTAATATCCGAGGGTTGTAATTGGTCACTATGTTCTGTGAAATATACATAGGGAAAGGATATGACCTGCATCAAAGAGTAAACACAAAATGCTATCAAGATAACAGCATCATGGAAACGAGGATAACAAATGCAAAGAAAGTAAAACCCTTTAACAAATATTGAGTCAGAGAATTTCACAAACATGTATTAAAATATCACATCTCAAAACCCCTTATAGACATCATATATTGATACAAATATATTGCTCAATGTTCATGGACTCTCCTCTTCATATGATCATTGGAAAACATTGCAAGAAATGATCTTATTAGGGAAGCTAAAGTGCACCTAATAAGAAATTATCTTATTAGGGAAGCATTGTAAATGGAAATCTAAATAATACTGTAAAATGCCTTCATACCAACCATACAATGCTTTAAACACATTCGCAATTTAGCGGTTCTTTTCATTAAATACACATACAAATTATGGGATTTCTTGAATTTCTCACTTTTCAGTCATTATCCCAACTCACAAATACACACTTCATACATACGTAAGTATCGAAAAAAATATTTCTCCATGTATAACTATTTGACTCAACAAAAACAGACTGCTATTTCATAAACTTAAAGTAATAACTAAACTTCCTTTAGGAAGTACTGACATTAGGCAATACTAGCAGAAAATACTACCAAAAACACTTGTCCAGGCCAACTGAGCCTTATGAACACTGATGATTCATTACTACAACAATAAATTTTACCCCAGATAGCAAGCCAGTAAAAACATAATTATGCACCACCATCCATGAATATACTTGGAACCAGAACCAAAATCAAGAAGCAAAAATTATGCTACACAAGAAACTAATAATGTTCATAACATAATTTCAAAGAGAGGCACTGCCATTAAGGCTTAAGCACAGGTATTCTAAAACCCTAGAAATTAAAACACCAAGAAATTGGCTTGAAAATGCATACCAGGAAGAACCGGGCGTAGATTGACGAAAGCGTAGGAAAGCTGAGTGGAATAGAAAACTTCCTTGGCGCTGATTTTGTAAGGGCCAAAAGTATGAGATTCGGATTCCATCCGAACCTTCAGTATTCAACCGCAAAACATCAATTCTCATTGGCACCATAATCATCCCAATTTAGACAGAATTACCAAAAGACGGTTTAACTTACCTGATTAGGGTTGTGCGAAAAGGAAGCGGATACTCTGAGTAACGGAGCTGCGATTGAGAGAAGCGGCGGTGAATGAGTGCGGAAGTAACGGAGCGTGTAGAGGTTTATATATAGTCGCGGCAATGGGGCGGCGACCACCTTTAGCATAGGTGGAACCGTGGAAGTCCTACGCGCCCACGGCTTTGGTTATCGGAAAGTTGTTGGGAAGTTAGAACTGAAGTCGTGAATCGTGATGTCAAGTTTTTAAAAATGGAAGAACCAGAAGTCGTGTGTTCTCTAATAAGCGTTTTTCTGTTGAAACACGACTTGAAAAGAAAACGCTGATTAGAAATAGGTTGGTGGAGAAGACGAACTGCAGCGTGTCTTCTTCCCTGAATCGCTGATAGCCAAATTGATTGCGACAATTATGCTGAACTTTTGCTGCATTTGCTATTCATGGGGGTCTTCGATGTTTTTGCAGCGGCAGATAAGTTCAATTTCAATTACAATATGCGCTGAATTGTGGAATTGTGCGTACATGCATTGCGTACTGGATATTTACGACGGTGGGGGTGAGAATGAGTATGAATTTCACCATGTTCCGACTTGAATGAAAGCGAGATATAGGTGTGTAGTAGCTCTTCTTTGGCCGTATTTCTTGTCCGCAAGGTGTATGACGAAAGGCGTACATGAATATGCTGTTGATAATATTCGGAAGTGAGCGTCTTTGCTGTGATGGTGAATGCAACTGGATCTATTGGGTTACTCGAAGAAAAAGTTATGGTGGAATACTCTGAAGGAGGTAGCTTTCTCCTCCAAATTGATCATTAATTTTCCATTTTTGATCAAAATCGTTGAGGTAAGAGGCTATGGCTCTCTGATTATTATCATCGTATTCATATTCATATAAGCTATCAATTCAGGAATCCTATGAATTATCAGAAACTTCAATGACTGCTATGCTTTGAAGAAAAATTAAACCTTGGAATCACGTTTGTGGGTTTACTTGGATACTTATAGGCTAACCGAGCATGGATTTTGAGTTCTTGGTCTTGTTATGCGAGGACATCTATTTATCCATGTAATTATTCTCTTTTCTCTATGCCCGTGTCTTTCTATTGTGTTTCTATGTGCTTTTTCTGACTAAGCTTGTTCAAATTGATATTTATCGAACTAATTAATAAAAAAAATTCAAGGTTTATTTCTTTTCAATTTAATGCTCTTGAGGTAAAAAGTGCCATTTCATGCAAAATAAGTAAAATGTTAACCAAACAAGGAATACTTTGATGAATTACATTCATGGACTTAGCGCATCCTGTTAATGAACACACATAAAAAAGACACTTGAAATGATAACCCTGACAATTGCATTCAAGATCTTGATCTATAGACTTCCTCCGCATAAATATAAGAAACATTCGGTGTTTGTTTAACCTATACCCGCGGTGAAAAGAGAAGTGAGTAAACATGGATATTGGTTATATTTGCATTTTGTCTGGAACAAGGACCCGTCCCAAAAATGTAATCCCATAACTATTAAGCCTCCAACTCACATGGTTCTAAAGCATAAAAAGTGTACACGTATACTCTAAGAGCTGACTCATTTCCTGTTTTTCTTCCGTTTTATTTCCTTTTAGCTCTGTTTTTTTAGTTTCTGGTTGTAATTAACATCCGTTAACTTTAGTTTCTGTTTTCTTTGTTGCCTTTAGAGGAAGTAAGTTTCATGTCTTTGGAGTTCTAGAATCTTGTTCCCCTTTCTTCTTGCCCTTTCCTTCAAGCCTTATTTCTCGTCTATGTTCAGAATCATGTCTGGATTCAATCACCAGAGTTTGAGCATCTCTCCAGCTAGAGGCATCCCTTCTCCAGATCCAAGGATCAACTCAGGTGCTGAAAGGTATAGCTCACTTCCTTTTGGGGTTGAAAGATTCATGATTTTGGAATGTTCAAATGTGATTATCTTTCAGTTAATGATGATGCTATTGGCTGGTTTCAGTGAATACTTGAAAGAGCTGATGATGGAAATGCAGAAACTTGGACCTTTCATGCAAGCATTTCCTATTTGTGGCCAGCTTTTGCATCAAGGTTGGCTTCTATATCTCACTGTTAAAATCTGTTATTTGTTCTCTGAGTTTTTTTTTTGGGGGTGCAATTGTATGATTTCCATAGTTAATGTGCTTAACATGTTTGTGATCTTGAACTGTTTGCCCCTGTTAATCTGAAGCATTTGAATAAGATCATTACATTACATAGATTCTAGAATTGGCAATTAGTTGTTCTACTTACAAAATTTTATGATATTTTCCTGGTGATCACTAAAATTGACTGTTGTAATGAATTCCTAATAGTAATATACAATGCATTTCATTTTTTCAATTAACTTTACCAATTCAAGCATCTTATTTTGGAATAAATATATAAAAAGTCCTTGCTTGCACTAGCACAAAAGGCAAGGTGGTTGTTGAATTTAAGCGGTGGGATTTGTTCACAAACGTTATAAGTCTGCAACACGACAAATGCATTTATCAAAAGGTACTTTTTCATATGTTACAACATGCATTTCTTCATGTAACAGAGCAAGGTGGAAGAAATTCTATCTTTTCATGACCAACACTGATTTAAATACCACGTCTTATTCAATATGCAGTTATTGTATTTGGTGGTCTGAATCAGTGAAGGCTGTACCTGACTTTGTGACCGAAGAAGAAAAAGAATTTTTTTTGCGTTAGCATTGAAACTATCATGATGTAAATGAACTTCTATTATTAATATGGAAATTTCTTTCATATAGTTTAAACTTAGCAACCTATATAATCTAAATAAAATTATTTATATAATTATTATCCTCCTCTGTATTTAAACATAATTACTAGATAATTTACATAAATATAAAAAAATTTGATGCGAAGATTGATAAAGATAAATAACATATGAAAATGTATATTGTGTTGACAAGTATGTAGTGCTGAAATTTCTGTATATAATTCACATAATATTATAAATGGCACTCCTTATTTCTGCTACACAGTATTAGAAAGTAACTGTTCAAACGAATAAAAACTATAGTACTGTATCAAAGTTTTGATGCTAAGATTATTGAGTTCAAAATCCAACATGATAAATGATTTGAATCAAGTTGAACTCCGCCCAAGCTCAATATTTATTGAATGTTAGAAGTTTGTAACCACCTAGATGTTGGTATGATATGATGCATTTCGAGAATTGGCCCCTCTGAACTTTTGAACTTCGAAGTTTTATTCTATTTCTTTGAATATATTCATCTAGTTTGATCATTTTTTGAAAATAAATAATTTAGTTTTGGTGCTCATGCTCCTGTAAGAGATGTTCCTGTTTGTTGGCTATATGCCAATTAATTTCAGTTTTATGAGATCTACCAACACCCTTGTGAACTTCTTCCCTTCTTGAATGCAAATATTCATCCAACTTTGTTATTATTTTTCTGACAGAGATATCAAGAATCTCCTCAAAAGTGTTTTGGGATCATGATGTACTACTAGGCAGTGGTTCCAGCAACTTGGCTTATAAAAATGTGGTGCCTGATGTTGCAGGGACTGGTAACTGGACTGGAAATGGCTCAGCGGGCATTCAACTTGAGGTCAGCTAAGTTGTAGCGATTACCAAGTACACTATCATTGTATTGCATCACTGCAATAACCTTTTGGTCTTTAAGTGTAGATTTCTTCAAATATCTGTTTTGTTTATTTGTGCTGTTAATTTTATTTGAAGTTTGTGAGTCTTTATAACTTCATAATTCATATTACTCTTTGGAGCTTGTTATACACTGAGAATTTTTGTGGTGAATAGAAGTATGGAACATAGAATTGGTTTCTCATTTCCCATGCTCAACCTTATCTCCAGTTCTCCACCAATATATATGGATATGTTATTATGCTCTGCATGACCTACAAAGTGAACTTTCCTAGTAAAAAATTATTTCCATATGCTTTTTAATTGTCATCTTGTTTGATGTGACTGTATCCCCTTCTGGTTTGTAATTTCATACCTTATGAGAAATATGTTCTTTGTTCAACAGAGTATTGGTGGACCACAATGGATGACTGTGGACCGGCAGACATTACAAGGAAATCCAAATTCATTGTTGGTGAAGAGGATAATGCGCGGTGGACATACCAGTTGGTAGATATCCAGATGTAAGCTGAGTCCACATCTCAAGTTAGTTTCAAAAGTTTCGATATTGCAGACTGGAGTGCTTACTTTCTCTCTTTGAACAACAGTACAATTTTGTTGGAAGACTTTTAGGTCCACGTGGAAACTCCCTCAAGCAATTAGAAGCTTCTACTGGTTGCCGTATATTTATCAGGGGAAAGGGTTCAATAAAAGATCCCCACAAGGTAATTTATTCTTCTTGCAAAAGTTGTTTAGTTACAGAGAATTTGAAATTCTTTATTTGAACTTACAATGGTCTCGATTCCTAATTCTTGTTGATGCATACATGCTTTTAGTGATTATTAATTCATTTCTATGCTTTTAATTAAAGGAGGAGATGATGAGGGGAAAACGGGGCTACGAACACTTAAATGAACCATTGCATGTCTTAATCGAGGAAGAGGCACCTGCCAATGCCCCTGATGGACAGTTGCAACAGGCCAAGGATATCATCGAAGGTTTACTTAAACCTGTGGTACGTTAGCTGCTCCAATCTTTTGTGTATGTAGTAAGGTAGATCAAATAAGTTTTAGTTTTGCAAATTATTAATTTTTATATTCTCTCTCTCTGTCTCACTGTCCAACTCGATCACCGTTATCATATCCAATCAGAACCTGTATCACACATATCATATCTTCCTAGAAAATAGAGTTTATGTTGAATGTACTAATCAATTCTGTCTAGGTGCATTGGCAACATCAATTATCTCAGTCTCTCTTTAAAATGCAGAATGCCTCACAAGATTTTTACAAAAAGGGACAGCTTAAAGAACTGGCCATGCTCAAGCATAGTCGAGCATAGAGTCTACCACCAAAAAGGGAGTGCCGTAATCTCTTCTCTTCTGGTGGAACGAAGCAGTCAAAAGCTGGTGGGTAAGAACTATAATGTATTCGTAAATTAGGCAGAGCCGAGACCATAAAATTAAGATGAAAATACAGCGGAAGACGACAGTAAGCACTGCTTTCAGTTTTAGTGGTTTCTGGGCTCATGTAGTTGCTGGCAGTTTGAACTTTGGATGTACCTGTCTCTGGTTTCGAATGTTTGAACCTCCATATGTGAATGCTAAAGAGTGTTTGTAGATGAACTATGACCAAGTTTAATTGAGTTTGCCTTCTACCAGACATTATGATTGGATTCCATCTATTTCATGCTTGTCACTTGTCACTCAAAAGTTTTATTACATGCAATACCGGATATTGTGCCCCTCAAATTCTGTCGCATTTTCCATATTATGTACATAATAAAAAGTATTAGCATGGGGGGATTAACCTCAAGAGATTACTACTACCTGGCTTGTAATTGTAGTAGTACCCGTCCGTTATTAGTGAATCCAATGGCTTTCAAAATCAATAAACATAATGTACTTGAGTTTCAACTCATGGAACACTATAGTACACTACTGGAGAACTTCCAAATTTACAACCCCCCCAATTTTGAAATAAATTGCCTCTACTGTACACAATCCCATCTCCCCCCAGAACCCCCCAAAAATAAAATCATCTGGGCGCAATGGCGGGCATGGTCCCGCTGACGAGATCACTGCCCGAGACATCCAGGGATGACACACATGGCATGGTTGAAGACGGTTGAGTCGCGAGGTCGCCAGAGTCTGCAGCTGAGGAATCTGTCAGATTAGTGTCTGATTCCGGCAGCATAGCCCATAAGCTTTCCAGTTCTCTGACCACTTCGGTCATTGAGGGCCGGGCAGAGGTCTGATCCCGGCAGCATTTAAGACCAAGGTTTATGAAATTCTCAACGCAATCTGATGAATATGATGCCATTTTCTCATCGACGACTGTTAATATGGAGCCCGCGCGGTATGCAAAGTTCACCTAATTTAGAGTAAAAACATGTTAGAAACTTGGCTTAAAGCTTCCCCAAAATGGAACAGGTGACTCCATTAAACCCCTAGTAGCCAAATTGAACATACTAACAAATTTCAGTTCCATAGTTGTGAATTGTATATATATGCTGCATAAGCACTACATTGGGGCATGGAAGGGAGGAGTTTATAGGCATCATCAACCAATACCTCTCGGACAATGTTCTTGCCATGCGAAATTGGGTGCTTTCCAGTCACCATCTCGAGAAACACAACTCCAAGACTATAAACATCACTCTTGTCTGTCATCTTATGAGTTAAAAAGTACTCAGGATCAAGGTATCCCTGCAAGAATCACATATTATCATTTTTTGCATCACCTTTTACAGAGATCGGAAAATAGAATACAATGAACACCAAAATACTAGTGTTCTTTTGCTAAATATTTGTGCCATGATTATATTATCACTTACTGGTGTCCCTCTGACAACTGTTGATACATGAGAAGGTGTATCTCCTTCTAAATCTGGTACTGGAGCAAGTCGAGAGAGTCCAAAGTCAGAAACCTTGGCAACGAATCTTGAGTCAAGTAATATGTTTGAAGCCTTGATGTCGCGGTGAAATATTGGGGGATTGGCTTCTGTATGAAGGTAAAGTATGCCTTTGGCAGCATCCAATGCAATTTTTACTCGCGTGGCGAATGTCAATGACACCTTGGACTTACCTGCATCCACAATATCAACATGGAACAGATAATGAGTCAACTCGTACTTGCACGAATTCAAATACATTACAAAATAATTGAGTTTCTAAATGTTACCAGATAAGTGATCCCTCAAGGTGCCATTTGGCATGTATTCGTAAATCAGCATCTACATCGCAAAAGAAAACGTTATGAACACAAGCATTGACAATCCAATGCGAAGAAATTAATGTTGTGCGTAGCCTAACAGATTTTAGACTAATTTATCATAGACAAAGTTATTATAAAAAGCACCTAGAATGATATTTTCACATTATGCTACAAATATAGATCATACCTGTTCGCCATCTTCATCACAATATCCAAGCAACGACACAAGGTTCCTGTGGTGCAACCTCGACAACAGTTGTATTTCTGTAAGAAATTCCTTCTCGCCCTGCAATGATCCCTCAAGAGCACGCTTTATGGCTACAACAGTTCCATTAGCAAGAACACCTCTGTGAACTTTCCCATAACCCCCTTGCCCAACTACAGTCTTGCTGTCGAAATCATTGGTTGCCTCTGCCAACTCATTGTAAGAAAAATCTTTCACACCATCGATTTTCATGGAGATCCTCGTTACTGAAAAGGAATAAGAACATAAAGATCAATTTCAAATACACTGGCTCATGTCAAAATTGACACAAAAATAAATAAATAAAAATCTAGGGTACCCACATGCTCGTTTCTTTGAAGACTTGTGGTATTTTTTTATATTCCATCTCAAAATGAAAATGGAAATGATGGCGGATATAGTAGCCGATCCAGCTATTGCCCCCAGTATAGCGCCGGCCAACTGTCCCTTGCTTATACCATGGGGAGGTTTTTCTGCAATATATGTAACATATTGTTAACAGCTGCACAAAAAGTTGACAATTTAAATTTTAAAAAAAAAAAAAAAAAAAAAAAAAAAAAAAAAAAAAAAAAAAAAAAAAAAGAAGGAACACTTTATATTTTCCTGCAGAGATAGAAAGTCCATACAATAATTTGATAAAGAGACATGAAGTTTTAATGGGTACCACCTATGTAGGGATCGAGAAGTGTGAAATTAAGGAACTCATATGGTCCAAAAATGTGACTTTCAGGAATCCGCCATCCTCCAAATGCTTCACGGATTGCCATAACCTCATTTCTACTGAGCATATTCACGCTCTCATTGACATATGCAGGGAATATTTTCATGTACATCCTAAGACGAGGTCCTTTTTGCCACTGCGCAGACTCAATGGCAAGCTGAGAGGCATTCATTTTGAGACCGGAGCTTATGTAATCCTTGAAAGCATTTACGTACGGTAGAAAATCCGAGAATACAGGACTCTTCAATCTGTATCCAACGTACACAGGCGCTGCACAAAAGCAACGCAGCGTGGGAATTGCAGGGGAATACTCAAAATGAGGAGCACATTTGTTAGGGCAATCGTAATGCGTAGCATTTATGTTGTTCTCGAAATCTTCAACATGAGGCCCACATGAATTATTTAAGTTGCTATTATTTGAGCATATAGTAGGATTCCCCTGAAGCCTGAAAAAGTGAACAAGGATTGTAAACATACAAAAACATTGTCAAAAAATGCCTGCAGAAACTAACAATTTCAAGAGGGAATGCATTCACAATAAAGAATGCATAACAAAACATACCCAATGCTGACATTGGTTGGTACTTGCTGGGTGCCGGAGATGTTTGTAAAGTTGTTGAACCCAAAATCCCTGCCATGTTCACAGAAGTTTGAATCATACTTGGTGTTAACATTTGACATACTTTTATTGATAAACCCATTACTTTTTCCCCACCATTTGAGCTTGCAGTATATGTTAACAAGTAGCCTTGACAGTCTTAAATAAACAGTAGGGCGGTGAATCAGAAGCTTACAGAATGAGCCTGTCCGTTTTTGAAATCCTTTCTTCCCAGATGCTTGATGGAATAGAACCATTCAATAAATTGTTTGCGACTGACCTGTGATGAATGAAAGGCAATAAACCCACATAGTTCCAACACTTTTGGGGAAAGTAATGTAAAATTTTGGCATGTCCTTCAGCATTTGATAATTTGAAGATTGAAAGCGGCTCACAATTTTTGTAAACTAGGAAGCTGTGAAAAGCTCTCTGGAAGAATGCCAATCAGTTTGTTGAATGACAGATCACTGCATTGTGGAGTTACATATTCATTACTAAACTTGTGTGAATTGGAAATCTGAAGAAATGTAACAGTAAGAAATCAAATGCTAACATGGTCGTGATGTTTTTAGAAAGCGAGCCTGTGGGTATGGTTCCAGTAAGATTGTTGAGACTGAGATCTCTGATAGAAAGAACATGGAGTGATTGTTACAATTTTCAATGAATAATAGGACATAGAATTGTTATGGAGGATGGAGAGCTTTGAGACAGAGATTGACTCATACTACATAAATGTAAATTGGCTCACATGTAAGCAATTTGAGGACTATTGCTCCAATCGGGAACCGGCCCTTGTAAATTACAGTTCCTCATACTCCTGATACATTCCACGAATCATACTATTACCAACATTATCTCGTACTTCAGAAGAAAAAAGACAAATAAGTTTGTGTGTTCTTACAACTTCAGCATGGTAGACATGTTCCCATATGAAGGTGGAATTGAGCTCCCACCCAAGTTGTTGTTATCAAGTTGACTGCAAAAAACAAAATAAAATAAGAAAGAGCCGCTGAGTTGCACAATCCAATTCTTTACTATACAACACAAACAACGAAAATAACAAAAAGAGACGAGACAAAAAAATGTGCAAAAGTGGCAATTGACAAATTATGTAAACTACTCGAGAACTACATTTAAAAAGTTGTGTGTGATTCATAATAAATACGCAGCTAAGGCGTCCAAAGATTTCAGCATCAAATATTTGAATTCAAAGAGACCGAGGTTCCATACAGAATTTGCAGACTCGGAGATTCAGCTAGTTCTGGTGGAAGAGGTCCCGACAAGTTGTTATTGTCAAGCAACCTGCAGAAAAGAAAAAAAGGTCCATAACTTATCTTTAGAATCTTAAAATGTTGCAGAAGTGTTAAAATATTGTATAACTTACAGATGAATGAGTTTTGGAAGTTTAGCCAGCTCTGCCGGTATTGTACCGCTGAGTGAACAATTGTTCATGTGACTGCTCCACGAACAGATAAATTATCAAAATCACGCTAAAAGAATAATTTTTTTAAAGGCAAAGAAATCTAACACCAAATTCAGAAACGTTTACAAGTGTGCTCCTTTGATCATGTTCACAAACGATCGTGGTATTGGTCCAGATATTTGGTTTTGGTCAATTTGTATTCTGTTCAAGTTAATCAGATTTCCAAGCTCTTCAGGAAGTGAACCTGTGAGTTGGTTTCCACTCAGAAGCCTGTAAAGGAAACACTATTAGTAAGGAACGCCAAACAGGAAATAATGCTAATCGAGAACTTCAAATAATGCGCTAATGAATTGTAAGACACATTTTTACATCATTCATCTAAGAATGATCATGTAGCTAAAAGGCATCTGAATAAAGGGTGCTGCAACTTACAATAATTCCAGTGTTGTAATGCTGCCAACCTCTTTTGGTATAGGGCCACTAATGTTATTCCACATAATATCCCTAAAACAACAAAATAATCATGAAATGAGTGGGAAGCCGGCACGTGTTTAAATTTTACTATATATCAAGGTGAGCAGAATACGAAATGTGCACCCACAATATCACCAGTCGAGATAAACGGCCTACTTCTGGAGATAAAGTTCCCGTGAGATTTTTATTCAGAAAGGACCTGTCAAGAATCGGAAAAGGAACATATTGTAGCAGACAACTTTCTATGTTCAGGAAAAGAGAAAAACTTAAACAGAAAATGGAAAAACATACAATTCTCTAACATGGAAGTAGCCATCTTCAAGCGTCGAATTGTAGCAGAAAACCCCAGTCCAAGATGAAGTGCACGGATCACCACGGCCCCATATTTTAAAATGTCCATCTTTATCAAACAAATTTTTCCTGATGGCTTGCAGTGCACTCACTGCACACAACATTTAAAGTGAACACTCTCAAGATGCACATTGTACAACTACCCATTTCTTAAGTTCAATCCAAAAACCAATATCTTATAATATCTACTTTTACCTGAAGTTTTTTCTTGATAGGATGAGCCATTGATGTTAAGAACTTATACACTCACTCGAAATCAAATCAAATTGCCACTAAATGGATTCTTAAAATAGGCATAATATGAAAAATGTCATATTTCGGCATAAGCATCACAAGCTATAAGAACAAGCATAAGATCCTTGAAAGTTGTTCACAGAAAAATTTTCTATTCATCGAACTAATCCACATCGAATACTTAACTGAGATTGACTTCGATCATAAGAACATCAAATTAAGTCAGCGGAAACGCAGATAAACAGAGACATTCGGCATAAGATAGAACAAGAAGTACCTTCATTCGGATCCGTCTCTAGGCTATCTACACCAACAAGCAACAAGTAACAGCACAAACACAAGATTAATTTCATCCTAAGCTTTGTCGAAGAAGTCCAAAACATCGGCATTTTCGCAACTTTGCTAACCATCATCCCCAAAACTCAGCCACCTGATCACAGAACATTCACCAAGAGGAACCACAATTTGAGCCCAATCACACTTCCCAACATGGTAAAAGAAGTCAACCTTAAAAAACCATTCTTGAAAACGCAAACAAAGGAAATCAACACAGTCCGCGATCAAAGTCACAATTTTTACACAAAATTCACAACAGGGCAGAAACAAAAACCAAATTGGGCACCAACAACAAAAAAAATTAAAAATTAAAAAACTCCATACTCTTATAGGGTTTCTTGTTGAGCCCAATTTTGAAGAGAGACTAAAGGGGGGGAGGGGGCGGCTTGAAATCTTGAAAAAGGATAATGGTGGGACAGGACAAAAGGCAAGAAACCCAGGTGGGGTTGGGGTTAGGGTTGGGGTTGGGATTGACTGATTCTCCATGGAAGAGGAGAATATTTCTGCAGATAGTGTAGGTGACGCGGACATTATCCCCACCCTCCCCCAACCCTCGTTTTCATTTTTGGCGCGATGCGATGTATCAACAGTATTATTATATTATAATGAGGAGAATCCGTCCCACGGATTGCGACCATGGTTTGAGTGTCAAGAAAACAATTTTATATTCAAAGAAATGGATGTTGGGACAGTGTTGACTTTGAGGAGGGGAGCAGTTGGCATTGACAGCCCAAGGGTTTCTCTTTCTTGTATGAAGATGGATGGATGGATGGATGGATACACCGTTTGCTGCATATATTATTGTCCAAAAGTGGGACAAGGATTTGGAGGAGAAATGAAAAGCAGAAAGTGGGATAATGAGAGGATGGAATCTTTGATCTTTCCCCTTTTCCCATTGTAAGTACTACACACGAATCCCATTGTACTGCACACCACACGAATCATGATTGGGACCTCGGCAGAGTTAGGTTAGGCCAACTAATCTTTATCCCTTTTTCTTTTTCCTTACATTTACTACTAATTTATTAACTACACTTCTTTCAAATTATGAATAAGTACAACGGTATAAGAAGTTGATTTGGAAGGAAACATTTATAATCGAGGTCACGGTTTTGGCATTGAGGCAACTTCAACTTCAAATGATTTGCAGCCAACTTCTCAGCTGTGTCATCATCTGTCTCATGAATCAAATTTAGCCGTACATCGCCATTTCTTCCTTTAGATTCCTATCAAGGCCGGCCGGTACTGAGGGTGGCTAAAAGTGCAATTGTCTAGGGCCCAGTTTAAAAACCGCCCAAATTTTATTTTTAAATTTTAATGTGATGGTATTAATTTTTCACTTAATTCTTTATATTTTTCTCTTTTAATGTAATAGAGCAAAAACTAACCATTGATTTCCTATTTAGTTATTTTCTTCACAAAAATTTGGACGTTTAATGAAAATAAGGAAAAATCATTATATCAACAAATATTTATTTTTTAAGATATTTCAATTTTATATTTATATATAGATTCAATCGGGACATATTATCTTAAGCAAAAGTTTTGGGTTCGAACCTTTGTGTATGCAAAATTTTGTTTTAATTGGGAGAGGGAATCCTTCTAATACCCATCAAATCTTCGAGTGATTAATTTTGAACTCAATACGGCATGGCCGGAGATACCAAATTATTTATAAAAAAATGGGACCTATTATTTTATTTTGCCTAAAACCCCTAAAATGTCAGGACCGGTCCTACCTACCATACCATACCATGTGTAAGAAACAACGCAAAACTAAAATCGTGAAGTATGTGGTAAGATGTAAGAATAGGATTTGAAGTTGAATGGCTCGGCCTATGGCTTGATTATATTGCATACGCTAGGATTCACTGTTATATTCAAAAAAATTATTGAATTGTCTTATTGAACACAGTTTTATTTACGAGAATGTGATGCCTTAGGCAGCGGCGGATCCAGAAATATTTTTCAGTGGTATCAGAAAAGTGATGGAAATTATGTTGAAATTAAAAATGATAATCAAAATACAAAAACTATTGAAAAAGACTAGGTTATAATTGATTATAGTGGTATCACTACAAAAAAATCAGTGGTTGCACAAAGCCAAATCAAACAAAATCTAAAATTTTTTTAGCTTTAACATTGCAATTTTATCAATTTAAGTGGTATCCCGTGCTACCGTAGACTACTATGTAGATCCGCCTATGGCCTTAGGTAAATTATGAAACCCTGACATTCAACTAAAATAGATTAGCATAAAACATTCATCCTTTTGCATGGGTATAGCTTTTGTGTAATTAAATTACACAATTGCACCCTTTTGATCAACCCAGAAATTTATTGTAATCTTAACCCTAGCTATTGCATAATATTGTAATTGAACTAATAAATCGAGCGTTTGGTGGTTTTAACTATGTTAAACTTATACTAATACAGTTTTTGATCATACTTTATTACAAGTTAATTTGCTTGATAAGTCAATTGAGATCCTTCCCAACCAAAATTCAATTAGTCAAACAAAGATTACGTACTTACCACCTACAAATCAATTAGTATTTAATATAAGTAATAATTAGTATTACAAAACATTAATTTTAAGCCGCTTGATGGAGAGATTTAACAAACTACGAACCAACTCGGCAATTCTACCCATTTTCACATGCAGTTCTTTAAATTTATATTTATAATTTCTTTATAGGCCATTAAATAAATACATAAGTTTAGCATGATCAACTTTTGTCAGAATATACAAATTGCTTATTAGGTGACCTCATTTCATTTTGTCTCAACAATGGGTGAATCCTCGAACTCAACATTGTTGTAATGGATGGCAATTCGGTTTGTGTTATACCAACAAATGTTTTCAACACCGCCAAACGAAATTTAAACAATTACAATGCATGAGTTTGAACACTTGAGTTTACACTTTACACTCTTTTTCTTTTTTTTAAAAAAAAAAAAGAGTTTACGCCCTTATTATATGATATTTCAACAAATTTCATAATAATAATACTCATTATATTCTAGTATTTTAATTTTATATTTAAGCAAATGTCTCGGGTTCGAGCCTGTGTATGCAGAATTTTGCTTTGGGATGGACAATCCTTCAATGCCCACTAGATCATCGACTGTTTGGATAAACTGCAATAAAATTGATTATCTAATTATTGCATTTTTAAAACACAAATAATCAGTTTAATCACTAGAAATGATGCTGCAAACCTGATTATTTGTGTTTTGAAAACGCAATAATTAGATAATTTTTTCATATGGCTCATCCAAACAGCCACTAATTAGTTTTAGGTTCAATGTGATTTGGGATACCCGGTATATATATATATATATATATATAAATGTATTCATGCGTAAATGTGTTTGTTAATTAATGCAATAAATTACTAGGGATAAAAGGAAAACAAAATATAGGAAATAACAAAATGGAAATAAAACATCCAATTTGAATGTAAAACTGTAAAAGTTTAAAAACTCCATCAGAAGATTAATATTATGTTTGATAGCATCACTAAAAGTAATTTTTGTTGAAGTTTAATAGTATATATGTTTGTTAACCGTAGAATTTTGCAGAGGCATAGAAACCTCTTTTGATTGATAAAGATGTGAAGATTTCAAGGAATTACAGAATGAAACTTGCGAGAAACTAACAAATGCTGTAATGAATTAAAAACTTGCAGAATGAAAGAACATAAAAGGAAAGAAATTGCGTAAAATAAGTGCAGAAAAGAAAAATAATTAAAAAGTGGTTTCTCTGTGAAGAGTTGAAGGAACCCTTCAAAGTGAGCACTCCTTCGGCTTTTATAGACGGAGCCACTCAACCGTCAAACACCACCACGATCTCTTCTAGGACACTTGTCTTCATGTCACCACTCCTGCTGGCACTCAAACGGACGCCTTCAGGACACTTGTCTCCACACAAACGCTGGCACTCCAAAGAAACCTCCAAGGACCGTTCCCGTTCTCTTCATGAGTCCCGGACCAACATAGTATGAGAGACTGAGTTTACACATGGATTGGTCTCAAAGCAAATGGGCCAATAATTTGTGGGTTAACAGATGCCCCCCTCGCGTGATTTGTCTGATTAGGGTTTCCCAAGACAAATCTGCGCGTTCAATACAGGTCTGGCCCATTTAGGCTATTATAAAAAGATGTCAGACCCCATCAGTCACCTTTTCTTTTCTTTTTTCTTTTTTTTTTGTCTTTTACTCGAATAGCTCTTCTGAGCCTCACGCATCCACACCCTTGGAAGCTCCTTTTTCGTCAATCAGAATACGAGCCGTGTTTGGACACCCCTGGCTGCCACCTTGCTTGCGCTGACCGCCACGCTGCCTGGCCGCCGTCGAGGCCTCCCTGGCCGCCACCTGCGTTCGTCAGGCCACCACCATGAGGTAGTCAGCCACCAAGGGACCCTTGGCCGCCACTTGAAGCCTTTCGGCCGCCATCCACAACGCCTGGGCCGCCATTCTGGTCGCCTTCAAAGCCGCCAGGGACTTCTCTCACTCAAGCCGCCGTGTTGGATACCTTGGCCGCCACTTCGCCCTCGCTGGCCGCCACTTCACCCTTGCTGGCCGCCAATTTGCCTTTGCTGGCCGCCACTTCGATCACTCTTGAGCCGCCATCTTAGGTAGGTTAGCCGCCACTATCTACTCCTCAGCCGCCATCGAAGCCTGTTCAACCGCCACCGACATCACACGAGCCTCCACCCCTCTTATGTCAACCGCCACTAAGATAAACCCAGCCGCCACCTTTGGGACTTTAGCCGCCATCTCGCCTCTGCAGGCTGCCACTTTGCTTGCCTGAGCCCCTTGAACGCTGTTAACCCTAAACCCTAAACCCTTAAGCCGCCATCCACACGTGATGAAGCACCCGTGACCGAAACCTGCTCATCCATCACAAGGAACTGCTCAGCCGCCACCCTTGAAGCTTCGGTCGCCATTAATAGGGCCCAGGCCACCACATCCTATTGCCTGGCCGCCATCTGCATCTTGCAGGCCGCCACTTGTTTCTTTGTTCGTCCAACGTCATGAGCTCCTCGTTGCGAGCCGCCAATCCTTGCTCCGATCCATCAGTTGAAGACTCAGCCGCCTCCCAAAGCCTTCAGGCTGCCACTCAGGACACCCAGGCCGCCATGCATCAACCCTCGGCCGCCATCACAGGCATGTTGGCCGCCCATGTCGCCGAGACCACCCAGGTTTGTCTCGTCTCTTGTTTTATTCGCTTCTGTTTGCTGCATTGATGATTGATCCATGTTTTTCTTGACTACCTATCGATGACTTAGACTTTATGAGATGACAGATCTATGCTTTACTTCATCTTTCTTTTTGTACGGCCTTGGTGACTTAGAACTTAGGTTGATCGATTGGTATTGTTATGTTATTACATAAATTAGGACTTAGAAAAACCGCCTACGCCATGAAAATCTTGACCGCCACTCTGTCACACCTGGCCGCTACCTGAGAAGCTCCAGCCGCCATGAAGAGGGCTCCGGCCGCCATTTAGCACTTTCTGGCCGCCACCTGAGAAGCTGCAGCCGCCATGAAGAGGGCTCCGACCGCCATTTAGCACTTCTTGGCAGCCACTTGATAAGCTCCAGCCGCCATAAAGAGGGCTCCGGCCGCCATTTAGCACTTCCTGGCCGCCACTTGTGCTTGTGATGGCGTGGCATGTTTGAATCTTGTTATTCAATAACTTAGATAACCTAGGCTCACCAACTGCGTTATTTGACGACTTAGAACCTAGTAAACAGACTTGGTTGCCTTGTCGTCCTTGACAACTTGGCACTTAGATTTGAAAGATTCGCATTTTCTTTGATGGAATATTTTGTTGTTTGATGACCAGGACTTAGCGAACCAATCCACACCATTAGCCGCGTCACGGCCTCAGGCCGCCAGTACACCAGCCACCATCTTAAAGGCTTCAGCCGCCATTCAGCCCTTGCTTCGGGCCGCCACTCGCTGGTCCGGCTTCGCTGCCTCTTGAAGGTCTTAGAAGCCACAGCGGCCTCTTGGATACCCTAGAGGCCATGACATCGCCAAGACGGTCTTCGGCCTTAGAAGCCATGACGACCTCTAGAAGGCCTTGGAGGCCATGATGGCCTCTTGGAAACCAATGGCCTCTTGAAGGCCAAGGCGGCCTCTTGAAGGCCTTGGAGGCCATGGCGGCCTCTTAGAGTCTGTCGAGGGTTTTTAGCCTGGGTTGTTTCCACCCAGGATCATTGCAGAAGCTTGGTTCGTTTTCCTCTTTACTGAACTTCACTTCTTTGAGATGAGTTCCTTGTAGAGGCTGACGCTTCTCTTCCTGTTCTTCCAGGAATTTTTCCAGTCGGGCCGCTCTTTCGACCAGCTGGGCAAGGTCAGTTGCATCCTGCACAATTAAATGCTCCTTCAGTTTAGGTAACATATTAGCCACTGCTATACTGACTATTTCCCTATCCGGGACTGCCATCGCTCATCGGCCCTTAAGCCGCTGTAACCTGTTAATGAAAGTATTTGCCGTCTCATCGGCATATTGCCTTGCGTTAGTTAAGTCTGCGAGACTAACCTGTGACAATGGTATGTAAAACCTGTCATGGAAGGCTCGCTGCAAATCAACCCAATTCTGAATAGAATTAGACCGCAACGATGCATACCATGCGAAAGCAGGACCAGTGAGGGATGAGCTAAAGAGCCTCAACTTCAGCCAATCGTTCGATGCTGCTTCCCCACACTGTGCAGTGAACCTGCCCACATGCTCCACGGTGGACTTACCTTCATCCCCTGAGAATGTGGAAAATTCAGGCATCTTAAAGCCACGTGGGTATGGTTGCATGCTACCTACCCAATCAGGGTACGCTTGCGGTATGTAGGCCGCTCCATCGGCCTCAGTTGGATACCGAAGTGTTGCTGCATCATGTCCGCAAGCAACTCGGGTGACACTGCTGGTGCCTGCGTAGGAGGCATGGCTCGAGGTGTAGCAGGAGCAATGGCGGCTGTTGTGGCAGGTGTCGCAGCCACTCCGCATGGCTGTGGCGTCTGCCCCCATGGTTGTGGCGTCTGTCCCCAGGGTTGTTGCGTCTGCGCCCCTGGCTGTGGCGTCTGCCCCCTTGGCTGTGGCGTCTGCCCCCAGAGTTGTGGCGCCGGTAATGGCGAGTAATTAGCCATGTAGGGCGTAGTCGGAACATTCAGCACATGAGGTGCCGCTTGTCGTGGCGGCATACCAATGCCACCAGAGGCCGCTATATAGCCTGGAAAAGCACTGGAGGCCACTAAACAGCCTGGTGCCGCACAAATCGGCGCTGGATGTGCTGCATATCTAAAACCCGGCATCATGGGTGCCGCTGGGGTGAAGGCATAAGCAGCCTGATATGGGTTTGGAAATGGACTAGCCAAGCCTCCAGCCTCAGGGAGTGGCGGCTGGCTAGGTGTTGTTCCCCACGTCCGCTGTTGGCCGCCTGACGGCCCTGGACACGGGATGCTAAGCGGCGTGTTAGTGTCGTTTGAGGGAGTGGTTGCAGAAGCGGTTAATTCTTGTTGAGTACGCAAGGAACTACATACTCTATCAATCTGATCGGCCATCGCCGACCGCAATACCTCTATTAAGTGACTCGTGAGTACAATCATGAATTCGACCATCGATTCTATCATCGAAAGCCGCATTTGCTCCGTCAATGCGGGGTCTGCATAATCCCTTGTTGTGGCCGGGCAGTACTCGTCGTCACAATCACATCCTCAGACGACGTCCTCCCTGGTGTTTTGTCTTGTAAAGACATCTCTTCGAATTTCTGCGTTAAATCACTCACCAAACGTCCAGATCTTAGATGCATACACTTCTTTGAAGCGGACATGGCTTTAACTTCGGTCCCACTGGGCGTGCCAATTTGTTAACCGTAGAATTTCGCAGAGGCGTAGAAACCTCTTTTGATTGATAAAGATGGGAAGATTGCAAGGAATTATAGAATGAAACTTGCGAGAAACTAACAAATGTTGTAAATGAATTAAAAATTTGCAGAATGAAAGAACATAAAAGGAAAGAAATTGCGTAAAATAAGTGCAGAAAGGAAAAATAATTAAAAAGTGGTTTCTCTGTGGAGAGTTGAAGGAACCCTTCCAAGTGAGCACTCCTTCGGCTTTTGTAGACGGAGCCACTCAACCGTCAGACACCACCACGATCTCTTCTAGGACACTTGTCTTCACGCCACCCCTCCTGCTGGCACTCAAACGGACGCCTTCAGGACACTTGTCTCCACACCAACGCTGGCACTCCAAAGAAACCTCCAAGAACCGTTCCCGTTCTCTTCATGAGTCCCGGACCAACATAGTATGAGAGACTGAGTTTACACATGGATTGGTCTCAAAGCAAATGGGCCAATAATTTGTGGGTTAACAATGTTGAAGTTTAATATTATGTTTGATAACATCATTAAAATAAATTTGCCAAACAATTATCTATAATAACTAATTTATATTAGTTTTTATCTTCATTCAGAGATTCAAAGTTTTTAGGTGTAATACACAACATTTATAGACAAATCCTATTTTGGAATTTGAATTTAAATTTCAATTGTTGTCGTTTTCAGTAATATTAATCGAAATTTTTACTAGGTCTATAACTTGACTTTTTAATTTAAACGAGAAACCGTTAACGATAAGATTATTTCCCAACATCATTTGACTTTCGTAAATGTTGGCTTAAATACACGACTAAATAATTCAATCCAGTGCATTTTTTTTTTTATCTTATATTTTACTTTTAAGAATTTGAAGCAGCCAAACACCGGGAAATATGCATTAACTCCTTCCGTTCCTAAATAGTTGTCTCTTTCAGCTTAATTTCAATAATCAAGATTTGCATTAATTAATTCATAAATTTTTATTTTTACTCTTCAACTAAACTTATTCGTATTAAATGGGGTGTATTCAATCCAGAGTTTTATGGATTTTAAAAAGTTGGTGGATTTAGAGAGTCCATAGACTTACGTAGAGTTGATTGATTTTGTGTAGACCCCATGTAGAGTTTGGCTAGAATCTGACTGACTTTTAGAAATCTTGGATTGTTTAAACAGATTTTGTTTAGTTATATTTTTTAAGAGAATCCATTAAAATCTATAAAGATTTAAAATCCATTGACTGTTGAATATCTCAAAATTTTTAAAGACTTTTTAAAATTTATATTGAATATACCTAGATTTTTAAAGACTTTTTAAAATTTAAATTGAATACACCCTAACTTTAAAAGTCCAAAAAAATCCTGCAAACTCTGGATTGAATACACCCTCCTAAATGCCAAGAAATAGCATTTATGTAAAGGACAATAATATAGTAAAAGTATAACATAACTAGCTATAACTACCTAAAAATGATAACTATTTTGAAACACTTTTTAATATCTAAAAAGACAACTAAAAAGGAATAGAGGGAGTATAAAGAAAACTTATTATCTCATCATTTGGTGAGGAAAATAATGGAAAAACTTCTTCTTTTGTTCATTCATTGGAAATTCCATCCTAAAATCTTACGATATTTTATATTATAATAGATGTAATTACAATATTAATTAGGGAATGGAGATTTGGCCTAGTGGTCATGTTCTCCGACTTCCAACCTTAATGGTTGGGGGTTCGATTCCCACTGGGCCCTATCCGTCATCATTATTCCCATTTGTAATTTGTGTGGATTGGGCTCCCACACACCTTTGCCCACACATGAGTCTCAATGAGAAGGGGGACTTGACCGCTAGGGTAAGTCCCCAACCCATAATGCCTATATAATTGATTATGATAAATATTGATGATTTTTTGTGACGTTTTCTCGGCTCCAATAATGAGTTTCAGACTTTTCATAAAAATGCTACTTTTTTTTGTTATGTGATGTCTTCAAATTCAAATCAATATATATGTGATGTGGTGGTCTTTCCTTATTATACCCATCACAAACTTAAAAGATTAATACCCATCATATTCGTGAAAATCATCATTGACAAAGTATGCGATATACACAAATTTATTCACGATGTCGTGAAACATATTTATATAGATGCCCAGGTTTCCTTCAACCTTTTTTTGAGAGTACAACAAAGATTTTATTAATGCACTCAACTACAAATTCTTCTTACAAATCACCCGTATCCAATCTCAAGACATCCTCCTACAGTACAAATCATGAACACAGCAGCAATGCAACAAAGCAACAGATCACAACAATACAATAAGGAAGAGGAATACAACATCTCAATATGAAAACAGAAACGGTGCACCAGAGCACAATAGTATAAAAGTTATAAGTTGAAATATTCTAATTATTGTATAAAATAATTTGAGGATAAATGTAAGTAAAGTCCTACTGTTTTAATTTGGTAGATTAGTGAAGTTTATACGAAAAGATTTGGCCTTGTTTGGAAGGAAGTAGATTGAGCAACAGATTTGGTTGATTCTGCTCAAATCTGTTCTGCTATGTTTTGAAGCAGATCACGCATCAGATTTCCTGCTCTGTACAGGTAGGAGTGATTAATGGGTAGGGCTACTCGAACTACTCGGGACTCGGCTCAGAAAAAACTCGACTCGTACTCGAAAAATTCGAGTCGAGTCGAGTAGTCGAGTAGGACACTCGAGTATCGAGCTCGAGCTCGAGCCTATGTATATGATACTCGAACTCGAGTTGAGTACTTGAGTCGAGTCGAGTATTGAGTACTTGACTCATTTTCTTTTTTTCTTTTCTCTTTTTTTTAAAAAATTTTAAAAGGAAAAGTTCAGAAAAAAAGAAAATACTCAATGAGCTCGAATACTCGACTCGAGCTCGAGCTCGATAACAAAAAAAATTAACAAAAGTAATTGAGCTCAAGTAGCTCGAATACTCGACTCGATTGAAAGTGTGTATATATACTCGAGCTACTCGAACTCGAATCGAATCGAGCTCGAGCTCGAACTTGACTATTCGACTCCAGCTAGAGCTCGAGTAGCCAAATTTCTCCATCAAGTCAAGCTCAAGTAGTTTGATACTCGTGTTTGACTCGACTTGATATCACCCCTATGTACAGGCAAATACAAATTCATACGTCTTGGTTACACAAGCATTTTATCTAATTGTTGTGATCTTAATTTAATTGGCTTGGTTTATTAGAAAAACTGTTGAAAAGTCTTACATAAACGTGAATGTCTACAACAAAATCTATACTGCCGCATTTCACGACTACCACTGCCGCATTTTGAGTACTGCCTCTTATGATTACAACCACCGCATTTATGAATGCCTTATCATTTATCTTGAATGAAGAGACGTGTGGAGTAGGTCATATCACCTATAAATGCATGTTATAAGATTGATGAAAGACACAAGTATTTTCACTACTTTGTTTACCATATATATGCCTATTGCTATCTTTGTCTATTTCATTGTATTGCCATAACTTTTATATTCCTTTATTTACTTATACTTTTGCATACTCATACACAATCACATATATAAATAAAACCTAATTAAGCTAATAGGCATATATTCTACAATATTTTATCAGCATGAGAAGACTTTGTCCGGATTACCATTTCAGGTATAATTTCTTATTTTTAAACATTCAATAATATTATGGCTAACATTGCAAAGCAGGAATTTGCTCCCTTAACCGTTGAAGGAAGTAATTATATGTCATGGGCTCGAGATGTTAAAATGCATCTTGCTTCAATGGATCTGGAAGATACTATTGATGAAGGCAAAAATCCAAGCTGTCAAAATCAGAAAAAAGCCATGATTTTCTTGTACCTTCATATCGAAGAGGCACGGAAATTGGAGTATGTGACTGTGAAATCCCCACTGACGTTGTGGGAAAAGCTTAAAGAAAGATATGATAATCTTAAAAAGACGGTTATTCTATAAGCCTGTAATGACTGGCAAAACCTGAGGCTTCAGGACTTCAAAACAGTCCGGGAATATAATTTCGTTGTGTTCAAAATTACGGCCCAATTGCAATTATGTGGGCAAAAGATATATGAAGAAGAAATGCTTGAAAAACATACTCTATGTTTCATGCTAAAAACGCAGTATTGAGTAAGCAATACCGTCAAAAAGGTTTTCAAAGATATTCTAATCTTATCACCTGCTTATTATTGGCTGAAGAAAACAGCAAGTTGCTGTTGAGAAATCATGAATCTAGGCCTACATGTGCAAAACCGTTCCTGAGGTGAACGCGGCTCAATCAGCGAAATATGTGCGTGATCGTGTGCATTTTAAAAATCAAAATGATGATCGTGGCCAAAATCGGTATCACAATCGAGGCAGAGGTGAATCATCTCGTCAAAATAATTATCGAAATAAGCCTCGATTTGAGCAAAATCGCATATATGATACCAGAAGGCCTTACAAACCACAACAAAGAAATTATGTAAGAAAGCGCAAACAAAATGATGAAATCTGTGATCGTTGTGGAATTAAAGGCCATCCGGCTCAGACATGCCACATAGCTAAACATTTAGCTGAACTGTATCAGGCCTCGAAACGAAAAGAAAGACAAGGTGTTGAATCACACTATAATGCCCACGATGATACATATGATGATATATTAAATGATAATATCACGCACTTGGAAGCTGATGATTTTGTTGAGCCAGATACTGTTACTAAATAATACTTCCTCTGTTTTTTTTGTTTACTATGGACCCACCCAACACATAGTCCAATGCATATTTTAAATCATTAATAACTCAAACTCGGTATAAGTAGAACTTCTAAAAGTTTGATATTTAAAAACTACAGGACGAGATGAATCCAACAAGATCTCACTTGATTATATTTTAACTTATAACTATGATAAAACTTCAAGTCAAAGTGTTTGGGTGAATAGTGTCATATCCCCTAATGTAGCTATCTTTAAAAAACGGAGGGCGTATATTATATAGCTATATATATATTGTATTTATCTTTTATAATTCCCGTTTAATATAAATAATGATATCTTGTACTTCCATTTTATTATCCATGTATAATATAAATATATTTTTGCATTAATAATATTTATATTACTAATGTTTAATAACTTTCTTATATTCTTGTAAAGAAATGGATGTTGGAAATTCAAAAGTCGAAGATGATATCTGCCTCATTGACAGGGCAACAACGCATAGTATTTTGAAAAGTAAAAGCTATTTCTCCAATTTAAAATTGGAAAAGACCGCAATGAAAACTATAAGCGGTAATGCAAAATGCATTGAAGGCTCCGGTAGAGCTGTTATATTTATCCCTGAAGGATCAAAAATGGTGATTGAAAACGCCTTGTTCTCACGCAAAGCTCGAAGAAATTTACTGAGTTTCAATGATATTCGAAAAAATGATATCACATTGAAACTTCAAAAGAAGCAGATCACGAGTATCTCTTGATAACTCGGATTGAAAATGGCAGGAAATCTGTGAATGAAAAATTGTTATGTTACTCATCTGGCTTATACTATATAAAAATATTTGCTGCAAAAATACATAAGCTAGTAGGCTTGAAAGCTACTAGTGAATTTATTACCTGGCACGATAGACTTGGGCTCCTGGCAGTGTAATGCTAATGCGAATTATTGAAAATTCAATTGGTTATACATTGAAAAGGCAAATGATATTGAACCCAAATGAGTACAATTGTGTAGCCTTTTCACAACGGAAATTGATAACCAGACCATCTCTAGCAAATGTGGGAATCGAATCCCCTAAATTCATAGAAAGAATTCAAGGCGATATATGTGGATCTATTGATCCACCCTGTGCACCTTTCAAGTACTTTATAGTACTAATTGATGTGTCATCACGCTGGTCACACATTTGTTTATTATCAACTCGCAATTTGGCGTTCGCAAGAATACTTGTACAAATTATAAAATTGCGAGCACAGTTTCCAGATCATCCGATAAAGAAAATACGCCTTGATAATGCTGGAGAATACACATTACATGCATTTGATGAATTCTGCATATTGATTGGAATTACTATTGAACATCTTGTGCCTCATGTGCACACGCAAAATGGTCTGACATAATCATTTATTAAACCATTGCAATTAATTGCAAGGCCCTTGTTAATGAAATCAAAGCTCCCCATTTCTGCTTGGGGACATGCTATATTGCATGCAGCAACACTTGTAAAAATAAGGCCGACAAGCTATCATAGCTACTCCTCTACACAAATTGTATTTGGAAAGGAGCCCAATATATCCCACCTGCGAATTTTTGGGTGTGCGGTTTATGTACCAATTGCGACACCACAACGTATAAAAATGGTACCTCAAAGAAGGTTGGGCATATATGTTGGGTATGAATCACTTTCGATTATTAATATATTGAGCAAAAAATGGATGATTTATTTACTGCAAGATTTGCAGACTGTCATTTTGATGAAACCCAATTCCCGCCATTAGAGAGAGGAAAAGATCAACTGAAAAATGAAATATTTTGGCAAAGTCCATTTGATTTCATTGATCCTCGTACAAGGCAATCCGAACTTGAAGTTCAAAGAATTGTGCATTTACAGGGAATTGCAAATCAATTACCCGATGCTTTTAATGATGCTGCAAAAGTCACAAAATCATATATTGCAGCAGCAAATGCACTAGCTAATATAAATGTCCCAGAAGGGCAAATTCCGAGTGCAAATGAAACCTACTGCACGACTGAAGTGTGGTAGGCTTTTGGGTTCCAATGATAAAAATCCACGAAAGAAGAAAATTATCCATGTGGGTGATAAATCAATCACTGAAGATACTCCCGAAGGAGAAATTGATTCAACCCCTGAAAAGGTTGAACCTCAAAATATTCACCCAGATGAAAATGAAGTTATTGAAACTTCTTTCAATTATATTAACCCTGGGAAATGTTGGAACCAAAAAGAAACAAACGTTGATAATGCTTTTGCATACAACATTGCACTCGATGTAATGAAAAATAACGAGGATCCTGAACCAAGATCAGTTGAAGAATGTCGGAAAAGAAATGATTGGCCAAAATGAAATGATGCGATTCAGTCTGAACTAGATTCACTAAACGAAAAGTATTCGGCCCGATTGTCCAAACACCGAAAAATGTGAAGCCTGTTGGCTATAGATGGGTGTTTGTGAGAAAAGAAATGAAAACAATAAAATTGTCAAATAAGGCAAGGCTTGTAGCCCAAGGTTTTTCCCAACGACCGGGAATTGATTTTGAGGAAACATATTCCCCTATTATGGATGGAATAACATTCAGGTATCTCATGAGCCTGGCAGTACGAGAAAATCTTGAAATGAGATTAATGAATTTTGTTACTGCATATTTATATGGCTCATTGGAAAATGATATTTACATGAAAATACCTCAAGAGTTTAAGTTACCCGAATCTTGCAACTCAAAACCAAGAGAAACGTATTCCATCAAATTGCAAAAATCCTTGTATGGGCTCAAGAAATCTGGCCGAATGTGGTATAACCACCTTAGTGAAAATTTGATAAAGGTACGTTATACAAATGACTCTATCAGTCATTGTTTATTTATAAAGAAAAATGGGTCAGAATTTGTGATCGTCGCAGTCTATGTTGACGATTTAAATTTAATTGAACTCCTGAAGAGTTGAAAAAGGCAGTTGAATATCTGAAAAAGGAGTTCGAAATCAAGGATTTCGGGAACATAAAATTTTGCCTTGGCCTACAAATTGAGCATTTGGAAAGAGGCATATTCGTTCATCAATCAGCTTATACCTAAAATGTATTAAAGTAATTTCGAATGGATTATGCTCATCCGCTAAATCATCAAATGGTCGTTCGGGCACTTGATCCTACAAATGATCCATTTAGGCCAAAAGCAGATAATGAAGAGCAAATTGGCCCAGAAATGCCATATTTAAGCTCAATTGGCGCTTTAATGTATCTTGTAAATAGCACGCGGTCTGATATTGCGTTTGCAGTCAATTTACTCGCAAGATTCAGTTCTTGCCCTATTCATCGACATTGGAAAGGCATAAAGCACATTTTTTGCTATCTCCAATGAACAATTGATCTTGGGTTATTTTACTCAAAAAACTCTAAAAATGGGTTATTCGGCTATGCCGATGCAGGTTATTTATCAGACCCACACAAAGTCAAATCTCAGGCAGACCATGTTTTTACATGTGGTGGAACTGCTATCTCATGGAGATCAATGAAGAAAACATTAACAGAAACTTCATCCAATCATGCTGAAATATTAGCAATCCACGAGGCAAGTCGAGAATATGTTTGGTTGAGATCAATGACTCAACTATGAAAAGTTGTGGTTTAGTCATTGAACCACAAATCCCGCCAACAACTTTATTTGACGATAATTCGGCTTGAATAGCCCAGTTGAAAGAGGGTTATATCAAAGGAGATAGAACGAAGCATATTTCGCCAAAATTCTTCTACACTCACGATCTTCAAAAGAATGGTAAAATCGATGTGCAACAAATTCGATCAAAAAATAATTTGGCGGATCTATTTACCAAGGCATTGCCGACTGCAACATTCGAGAAACTCGTGAATAAAATTGGAATGCGGCGACTTCGAGATTTAAAATGAATGTCCAAATCAGGGGGAGCAGCGGATACAAGAATATTGTACTCTTTTTTATTCACTAGGATTTTTTCCCACTGTGTTTTTCCTAGTAAGGTTTTAACGAGATATATTCTTTGTATTGAAAATATCCAAGGGGGAGTGTTGAAAAGTCTTACATAAACGTGAATGTCTACAACAAAATCTACACTGCCGCATTTCACGACTACCACTGCCGCATTTTGAGTACCGCCTTTTATGACTACAACCACCACATTTATGAATGCTTTATCATTTATCTTGAATGAAGAGACGTGTGGAGTAGGCCATATCACATATAAATGCATGTTGTAAGACTGCTGAGACACAAGTATTTTCACTACTTTGTTTACTATATATCTGCCTATTGCTATCTCTGCCTATTTCATTGTATTGCCATAACTTTTATATTCCTTTATTTACTTATCTTTTGCATACTCATACACAATCACATACATATAAATAAAACCTAATTAAGCTAATAGGCATATATTCTACAACAGAAACTATATATTTGCCCTTAAAAATATTTTCTTTGGACCATTTGTTTTTTTTTAACCTTTTATATTAAAAAGTAATTTTTTTTATACTATTTATAATTAAAAATAATGCTATATGCTAATTGCTATATGCTAATCTACCAAACACCTCTAATGAATTCTACTATTACTATCTGCTGGAAACAATCTGTTGTCTCTCAAACAGATCCAAAATTTTGTCACTCGCACTCACACTCCAGGGTTGTAAACAAATCAAAGATTTTTTATTTGATTCGTGATTCGATTTGAAATTATTCAAAATTTTGATATTCCATTAATCGATTTGATATTCGATTTTACATACACATATATATATATATAAATATATAAATTAAGTTTGCTAAATAATTTAAAATTTTATTTTTAATGACTATATTTACTAATTAATATAAATTTACTAATTAATATAAATATATTTATATATGATATCATAATATTAAATTTGTTCTATAAATCAGACTAAATATTTAAGTTCAATAATTAAAATTAATTTTATTAATTATTAAATGACCTTATAGAATAACTCGATTAGATAATATTCGAAAAACTTATCAAATCAAAGCGAATAATGTAGGATTCGATTCGCTTTGTTTAATTACAACCGATCACACTCAACAACTTATCCTATTTCATAAAAAAATTCCAAACTTGTAATAATTATATCAAATATCCAAAATATTGCAAGGTCACAACCAATTTCTTACCCCAGTGTTAGATGTCGTGTAATAACATGAGATATTATTTAAAGGAGTAGAGAAACAAATTATACAACCAAAAGATTTTTAGTTTTTTTTGGATGGGCTCTCACCTCCAGTTCCTAGCCTATGTAGGCTGTTTAACCATAAAAAAAGTTTTACTCCCTCCGTCCCACTTAACTTGTCTTGTTTGACTTTTGCACACAATCCAATGCACATTTTCAACCGTTAATATCTTCAAATATGTATAATAAAAAATTATGTAAAATACATATTCTAAAACTACATGATAATACGATTCTAACAAGACCCAACTCGATTATTTTTTTTCAAATATATACTTGCAAAAATATTGAGTCAAAGTTAAATAATGAACAGTGTAAAAAAGTCAAACAGGACAAGATTGTTGGGACGGAGGGAGTAGTTTTTTACCTTTGCCGATGCCTTGTGTGTCATGTTCACCGAAAAAACATACAACCAAAATTTCAATTGTCATCCTATTAGAATTATATAAGTAAACATGCTAGCCCTGAAGTAATAATTCTTTTTTTTTTTAATATTGATACTTATATGTTGGCAAAGATGTGGGAATCTCCAGCCACACAAATTCTCATATAATAATTCTTGAATAGGTGATTTCAGAAAAGTTTTTCAAAATACATATGTAAGTAAGGACAAAATCACAAAAAATACCGAATTATATAAAAAAAGAACTCACGCATACATTTAGAAAATATTCACCTATTTAACATTTATTAATATCCTTATGATTAACTGAAATTTCAAAGATATATGAAGATATATGCAAATTATTGAATTCAAAAAATAAAATAAAATGCCGATGTTCTTTATGATCGTCCTTGATTATTAAAAATAAAATAAAATAAAAAAATCCAGTGGGCTTAAAATTTAAATGTACCCGTTGACATGTCGATATTTCTTACTCGATACTAAGCTCGTTGATGTTAAGGCAATAGGCTTTTTTTCCAGCACTCTAAGTTTTCCCCAATTATATTACCTGTCAATTTAATTTAATTAATACTATTATTGTTTTCAGATGACTTTGAAATGGTTTACAAACATAGATGTAGAGAGGTGATAATATTAATAATAATCAAAATGAAAATTATTACTTAATAATGGCAACATTTCAAATCAGTGTTAGGTGACCAAATTTCCTCAAAGGTGTTTGTATTTCTGACTTTTCCAAGTCAATTTTAGTAGATAAGATGTGGACAATAAATACACAAGATTTGTGATAGCCCAGAAATTGGGATGGGTGGTCTTAAATAAATACTCAATTTTTCATCATTAGCTATTGATGAAGGGTAACCTTCGACTTTTCCCTAAACTATTATTGGCCCTGTTTGGGAACTAGTTGTTAGCTGCTAACTGATTCTGTGAGTAATAATTAGTTAAAATTAGCTGTTTGATAATTTCGAGACTAACTTTTTGCCTAGAATAAGCTAAAATTCAAAATGCTGCTATTTGCAGCGGTTTCAAAAAGAGCTGATTGAACACTGTTTTAAGTTATTTTGTCTTTTTACATAAGCTAATTTTAATTAAAATGAATAGAATAAGCTAATTTCGTTTAGCTTATTTGCCAAACAGGACCATTGTCTAGCATGAAATTTAATCATTAAAGGGGCTATCCTGGTCAAATCCTCGTCTCCCAATCTATAGGTTGAGGATTCGATCCTCACCCGACCTCTTATCCATCCCCTTTATCCCCTTTATAATTTGTGTGGTTTGGGCTCCCATACATCTTTGTCGACACATGAGTGTCACTATTTATAAAAAAAATTAATCATTTCATTTCTTTTTTTTTTTTAAGCCGGAGTCAAGTCAGACAAAGTGGTGGAAAGAATTAATATCATACAAATTATAAATAATCCATCAACTTTATCTCTTTGTAATTTGTATGACATAGGTTTTCACCATCCTTTTTCTGGCTCCGACTCCTAAAAAAATAAGTTCTACTTTTGTTAAAAAAATATTTTTAAGTTTACCATTTACTGATTCAATTCAGTCACTTAATAATTAAAAAAGAATGTATTTAATTTTTTTATACACGTTATCATAATTGAATTAAGTATGGAATGGACCAAATATCTATCTCTTTCTTTATTTATCTTTATCTATATCTGTATGACTGTATACTTTATGCTGTAAAACAAAAATGTCAAATATTATACTAGTCAAATTATAAGTACAATTTTAATTATTGATGAATCTATTTTTCGGTAGGTACCAGTAAAAATGACTGTTTTATTAAATGTCAACGAATAAAATAATATATTTTTTTTATGATCTATATATAATATTGGAACGAGATGGTATTTGTTCAATAAGATAATACTACTATAATTACAGGAATTTTCAAATATTACATTTTTTTTTGGGTGAAAAATATTACATATTTTATCGTTAAGAAGTTAGGATATAATAATGATAATAATATGTGCAAAAGTTAAGATGAATATCGTTGAAATAATTCTTATACTTCCAAGCACATCTATTTTTTAATAGTTAACGAATCTGATTAATTTTTTTTTTTGGGAAAAATACAAAATTATTGACTGGCACATTGGTTTCTGAATAAAACCTTGATTGATATTTTGTTCCTTCCCATTATTGGAGGCAGAACAACTTAATAACATTATTTTCATTCAACCAACTATAAAAAATTAATTTATTGTCCACTAAAGTCCGTAACTCCGTACATAAATTAGGTTTATGTCACCGCCTCTTTAATTTTTACTAATATAAACAAATTATTTTTTCAGGGTTCATTTTAATTTAATTTGATGGATAAAAAGAATTTGACAATGTCTTCAAGTAATTGTCTGAAAATTTTAATAATATCACATTGAACATGCCAAACCATAGTATAGCAGTGACAGAGTAACGTGATATTAAAGGATCAATAATTCAATATAGTCAATATAACTAAAATTGTACATGAAAATATAATAATATGAAAATAGATTAATATAAATAATGTCTTTTATATTTTATAAAATAAATTAAGAATTGTATGATAACATGAAAATAACTTATAAACAGATGATCACGATAATATTTAATAAAAAAAACTTTAATGTAATTTTGTCTAAATTAGTGAATATTGCATCAAAAGAAATGGGGGAAGAAGAGATGTATAGAGACACAAGAAAGGTAATTTGAAAATTATATTAAAAAAATCAACACAAAATTAAGTATTAGGTGACAAATCAATTTTAAGTTGGGTGAATATTTCAACACAAAATTAAAGTATTTGGTGACAAATCAATTTCAATTTGAGCAAGTATTTGAATTGTAGCAAGATTGAGGTGAGGATGACGAAAAATTAACAAATTAGTCCTTTAAGTTTTAAAATTTGTCAAAATAGTCCTCTTCGTTTCAATTGAAAAAAATAGTCCTCTAGGTTTAATTTTTTTCTCCAATTTAGTCCTTTTGACATAATAAATTTAATTAACATGTAATAAAGAAGGACTAAGCCATTAATATGAGTCCCGCAACCCTTAATTAAATTTGTCAACTCATAACCCTTATTTTTGTTTGAATAAAATGAATTTTTGATAAATGATTATTTTGTTTGAATAAAATTAGTTTTTAATATAAGGTAATTTTATTTGAATAAAATATTTTTTTAAATAAAATGGATTTTAATAAATGTATTGGGGGTTGACCCATTTAATTAAGGATTGTGGAACCAATATTAATGACTTAATTATTTTTTATTCGATATTAATTAAGTTTACTATGCACAAAGGACCAAATTGGAGAAAACATCAAACTTAGGGGACCAATTTTTTCAATTGAAATGAAGATGATCATTTTAGTGAATTTTGAAACTTAAAGGACTAAAATATTAATTTTTCCTTGAGGATGACTTAGCCAAGTAGTCAAGTTGATTGACTTTCAATTTTAATGTTGGGGTTCAATTTCTTATCCAGCCTTCTATTCTCACCTTTGAATATTTGTAATTTATATGACATGAGCTCACACCTAGGGGTGGGTCGGTACGGTATACCGAACAAATTTCGCCGTACCGTATACCGTACCGAACTTTACGGTATGAAAATTTTCGTACCGTTGCCGTACCGAAAGTTTCGGTATGAAATATTTTTATATCGTTGCCATACCGACATTTCGGTAAGTTCGGTATATACCGCTATACCGAATATTCGGTACATACCGACACACCGGTATCGCGGTATATACCGACATACCAAACATTTGCTACATACCGACATACCGGTATTGCGGTATATACCGATATACCGAACTTTCGCTACATACCAGCATACCGGTATTATGGTATATAACGGTATCGCGGTATATACCGACATACCGAATAATCGGTATATACCAATATACCGATACCGCGGTATATACCGAAGCTCAGTACGGTAACGGTATACTGCGGTATCAAAAAAATTTATACCGTTACCGTACCGAAATCTTACGGTACCGTACCGAAAATTACGGTATACCGAAAATTTCGGTATTCTCGGTATTATTCCGATACGATATGTGCGGTATGCGGTATATTCGGTATTTTTCCCAGCCCTACTCACACCACCCATTTTCTAGCAATTATACTTGTTTAGAAAAAATAAAATCTAGCAAGAGTGTGTTGTGTAATTGTAAGCCCATTTCCCCCAAATCCTATTGTATCCAATTTTCGAAAAGTAGTGCATAGAAAATATTTATAATTACATAATAATGGATATGAAAAAAGCCCAGTTGTGTTAAGCCCAAATGAATGCATATTATGCATTTCGAATTTGGAGCGAATTTGTGAAGAATTATAGATTTGAAATTCCTAACCCGCCTCATCGTCTCATCGTCCCCTGCATCCTGATCCCATTGCTCCAATTTAATCGATCAGCCGTGGAGCAGGTTTTGTATTTCGAGTTATGCCGTTCGCTCCCCCCCCCCAACTGCATCTGCAGCGAATCGAGAATTTAATTTGTTTGGTGTGAGGATGTTCTAATATCGATTTAGTTTCAAGGTTTATGTTTGATGCATTTTTTTTTTTTAGATATGTATTTTTTGGTTGGTATCTTTCTTGTTTGATTTATAGCGTCGTGTTCGTGATTCGATTTTGGTATTGTTCATCAGAGAATGGTTAGGGTTTCAGTTTTTTAATATGTAAAGAATTGTGCAAATATTCAATTGAGATTTGAGGACCGTACTTTATCCAAATAGTTGGACAGAGATATATGAAATAGTATACTCATGATGATATCCATGTCGGGTTTGTTGTTTATTGGTTTAAGAGCTAATGGAGTGAGATTAGTTTATAGAGTAGAATTATGATAGTTGCAAAACATGCAAAATTGAAAAAAGCCAAGAGACTTAGCCTATAGTACTGTTGAAGGAGAAATGTTGGGAACGTTTGAACTGCAGATTGCCAGAAACTTCGGTGTTGGAACAGCAAATTCGAACTGCTGTTGTCGATTGTGGATTGTTTACCACTCTTCATTACCATCTTGACATGGACATGATATTCTGCATTATGATGAATAGGGGCTAGAAATTAAGTTCCATTGATGGGATTATTGCCAGGACTGTAGTTTCTGAAGTCTGTCTTGTCATATATGCATGTGAGGGGAAACAATTATCATAAAACAAAAGCTCGGAATTTAGATAGGAGAAAACGCACACACAGAGATAACTCCGTCACAGGCTTGCAATCACTCTGCTGATCAAAGCATCAGATTACCGATTGGTGGTGTCCTAGTTGTTCCTAGATTCTGGTTTCATGGATATTATAGAACTTGAAATGGTCTGTTGATATTTTGTTGGATGCTACATGACAACTAGCCTATTTCGGGAATGAGGAATTTGCACAAAGATTGTTCGTTCTTATATTTTATTTGCCCTTCAACCAAACCACATTATTAGTATTTCATTTTGTTGACTTTATGCACATATTGTGTCTTCAATTTCATGCAAGAGTGATAAAAGTTTTCTGATCTAAGCTTTTATGTCAATGACTCAATTCTTGGTGATGCCTTAGACGACCAAATTGAGAAATTCGATCTTTTAGACAGCTGTTATGTAGTTTATTTATGTCCTTATGCCTGTCTGTAAACTGCAATTTCTGTTTGTGCCATGTATATGGTTCAATTTGTTCGATGAAGTTTGAACAATGTGGGGGCAGTAACAATGAGTCTATCTGTTTAAGCTGTAGGGTGCAATGTAGAAGGAAATGTTGAAGAGTTTAAGTCAAGTTCAAAACTCCTCCCAAAACCGAAAGAAAGATTTGGTAACTTTCTTTATTTTAAGTCTTGTTGAATGCAAACTTCAGAGCGCAGGCATGGTTTGGCTTCTTGAATAGTGGTCTTGTTTTATGATTGCACTTGCAGCCAAAGAAGGAGAATTGTACTAAGAAGACTAGGTAAGTCCAATGCTTTCTCTGGCCTCACAATATGGGGACCATACTTTGATTATGTTTGGGAATTAGTTAAAATTAGATGTTTGACAATTTCGAGATCAACTTTTTGCCTATAATAAGCTAAAATCCAAAATGCTGCTATTTGCAGCAGTTTCAAAAATAGCCGATTGAACACTATTTTAAGTTGTTTTGTCTTTTTAAATAAGCTACTCTGTTTCATATTGCCTTTAATAAATTAATTCCATTTAGCTGTTTTGCCAAACAGAGCCTTTGATCCACATCTGGTGAGACTCATTCAAACCTATTTGTTTTTTCTTGAATTCCTTTATTGCTTTTTCTCAATTACACCCCCTAAGTTACATTGGAGGGGTATACTATTACTATGTGCCATGATAAACTCCGTTGACGCATTGAATAAGGTTTTAGTATATCAGTAAATGCACATAGGGTGTGTTTAGCAAAATTAGCTGGAGCTGGAGCTTTTGATAGGAACTAAAGCTTTTAATTTTATATAATTTTTTTTTTTTAAGAATTAGTTGTTACTTTTGAAAGAGATTAAAAATGTAATTAAATTAAAGAAGAAATTTTTAAAGCTCCCAACAGTACTCCTAGTAGCTTTTATTTGTAGAGTTTATGTTAGAATCTCCAGCCTCTAGAAGCTTGCATACAGAATTGAACTTGTATTTTGTTAGAGCTTCTTTTAAAAGCTAAAATGTTCCCGGAAGAACATACTTCCTCCGTATTCAAATAATTCTAACATTTCATGTTTTCATGCAATCCAATACACATTTTTAAAGAGTAATATCTCAAATTTTATAAAATAAAAAGTTATAAAAATTTAATATTATAAAACTATGTGATTAGACGAATCTAACAAGATCTTACTTGACTATATTTTATCTTATGTAACTGTGTTAAAAAGTCGAATCAAAGTTACCAACGAATAATGTTTACTATTCTAATGTTAATATCTTTCAAATACGGAGGGAGTACTCATTAAATAAAAATTCTTGCATTGGATTTTCCCATGCTAAGATACACACTCAGCAAGAACCAAAATGAAATTCGAAACCAAAGATGCTAATAGGGGAAATACAAGGGATGTTTGGGAGTCAGCGGATCCGCTAGCAGATAGCAGATTCAAAGAGAGAATTGTGAGAGGATATGCTGATTGAATCCGCTATATACTCCTAAATATGCTGGCTTCCAAACATCCCAAGGTAGAATGAGACTTGTCATCCTTCATGCTAGTTTTAAGTGGGTCATCTTTCCCCCATTACAATATACTCCAAGTCACATCCATGATGAACATTATGGACCAAATCTCTGATGCATTAAGAGATGATTGGCACGCCAACAACTAATAAGTGATTGTGTTGTCACGTAGTTAATTGATTGAATCACAGCCACAAGCTAAAAGAATGTTGGTCCCTCAATGTATTGAATTTTTTGGGGACCTCATGTCGCAATTATTTCATTCCTAATTGGAATTTGGATCCATTATCCATTAATTCATTTTTCATGTTGCTTTCATTGATGCTGACCTTATTCAACATGCTTGATCACATAAGGGAGATGCATCTACATTTATTTATATCTACTCCCATTTATCTATATATGAAAAGTGTAAATTTCTTATTTTTAATGTAACTAAGCTTAATTGATTTGTGAAAAATGCCCCTCTAAAACTGATAATTATCATACATATTTTCTTCTATCCATCCCCTATTCCTCCCTGTTTTAGTGTGGACTCGAATATCAACTTGGGTTTTTGTTCTCTTAGGACAAAATCATTAATTATGTTGTCATCATTTTAAGTTCAATGCATTGAAGGATTGACATCTTAATGAGATCTTACTCTACATTATTGAATCTTGAAATTTGAAAATTTTAAACTTATTTTGAGTTCATAACATTATGAAATGAATGAAATGGTACATATACTTCCTGTGTTTTTTAAAGTATTTGACGGGCCCACATATCATGCCATTCAATGCATATTTTAAATTATAAATAACTCAAGTTTAGTACAAGTAAAAATTCTAAAAGTTCGATATTTAAAAACTACACGACGAGACGAATCTAAAAAGATCTCACTTCACTATATTATAACTTGTATAACTATGATAAACCTTTAAGTGAAAGTCTGTGTGTAAATAGTGACACCTAACTAAATGTAAACAACTTTCAAGAACGGAGTTAGTATATAGTATTGCATCGAACTCTACCCATAGAGACAACACGTGGAATGTGAAACCTTAAAACTCAAATTTGCAATTTCAACAGGCATATATGGGTCGGTAAATATTTTTAACCTTAATGTTGTCATGGAAAGCAGTTGTTGCAAGAAAAAGATTTCAAGAGGTCTCATAAAATGATGGGATATTGATAATGACTTATGCATGAATTATTCCACATTTTGGCAATTGGCACTTGGCAGTCACCCCCACAAGAAACTAATGCTCCATCAAATACATATGAATATTACATTATATGTTTGTGTTTCTAGGATATACTAAGAAGTTTTCATTGCATCATTATCATATCCATAGGCCTTATATGCTTGAATCAATTCATGAATTTGTTTTCGCTTGACATTATACTCTCTCTGTCTCACGAATCAATTTAATCTTAATTCTCGTGCCCAACAGTAACGAAACAGTACAAATGGGACGAATAGAGTAATTTTGTCCCCAAACCTTTTTTATGTAGGATCCAAACTGGTTAAAAAATTCAAATTAATTGGTTGTTTATTAACTTTAAGATAAACCCTAAACTATTCATTCAATTAAGAATGAAACAAAAAATCCCAAAGCTTGAAAATTTTGATAACTAATTAACTAACTTTACCGACTTGTCATGCGTACGACCAAATATATGAAGAGATTGGAATTTGGAATAATTTTTTTTGTCGTATACCGGGTATTCCCAAACCATATTAGATCAAGACTAATCTCTCAATAATCTGATTTATAATTTATTTATTTGGTTGGATACCTGTCATGTTCCTCTCATCTCACATTTCTCACTATGACGTGGCGTCCGCACGACCAGTATTTTTTTGGTGTGTATCGTCAGCCACACAGATCTTTTTGCCCATGATTGCTTATTTTCTTTTTTGTCATTTGAGATAGAAAGAAATCGACAATTTCCAGCCCACAGGGTTTCATTGCATCGTTGGGCTCAATAATTTGGGGGATTTAGGGGTATTTATGTACTTTCACGCGTACCTCATTTTACCGCGGAAAAAAAATGTTTTTTTAGTCTTTTTTTTTTTTTAAAAATTCGGTCCGTTACTAATTTTTTGCCTCATAAAGTCCTCTACGTTTGCTAATTTTTTTCAATTCGGTCCTAATTATGTAATTAGCATGAGGTTGCTGATATGACCGAAGTATATCACATTTTACATATACCGTGGCAAATCTAGAGTCCCCACACATAACACACTATTTTAATAAATGTTTGAAGACTGTCATTACGCATCACTACTCTAAAAAATAACTCTAGCGGGTCAATTGAATCATTTTCACCGGGATGATGTACATAGTTTCTACTTGGTTCGCATTGAGCCATTCCTCATTGAGGTTACCCAACCCATAAAAAAACACCAACCATTCATTTGCACACATTATATATCACAATTGGTCTTCATTCTCTTGAGAAATACCAAAAACCATTGAGACCGAAAAGAAAATGCACTGCAATAGCTGTTGACCAGAACTCCTATGTTATTGTTGTGAATGGTTGTTGTTTCTTTATGGTTGGATAACCCAAATGAGGGCTCAATGCGAACCATGTAGAAATTATGTCTATGGCATCATCCCAGTAAAGAAGGATTCAATTGACCCACTAGAGCCTAAAGGTATTTATTAGAGTAGTGATATGTTATGACTGCCTTCAAATATTTATTTCAAATATTTATTAATTTGGTGTGTTATTTGTGGAGACTCCAGATTGGTCACGGTAGATGTAAAATGGGATTTACTTCGGCCACGTCAGCAACCTTAGGCTAATTACGTAATTAGGACAAAATTGAAAAAAATTAGCAAACGTAGAGGACTACATGGAGCTAAAAATTACTAACGGACCGATTTGGATATTTTTGAATGAAAAATGACTAAATAATCTTTTTTTTTTTTTTTTTTTTTCATTTTACCGCCTCCACCATTTTAATTCCATGCCAATTCATGTAGTTTCACACGTACCTCAATTTGGGGAACTGTTTTCCATAAACAACTAGTAATTTTCAAATTATACTCCATCCGTCCCACGAAATGTGGCCAGTATTCCTTTTAGGGGTGTCCCGCGAAATTTGATCACTTTCCATTTTTAGATAAATTAAATTAATATAAATATAATTAGAATCTTAATGGTTTCCAAATCCCATTAAAAATAATTAATTTTACTATTCTGCACAACTTCCAATACACTTTTAGTTTTCTACCCAAAGTCCCTTGTATTTCTTTAATTCTTTATATTTTAAAATGGGTACAAATAAAAATTATATAAAATATATATTATAAAACTAGACCCCAGACGATTCTAACAAGACCATACTTGACTATTTTTCTCTAATTAAATCATTACAATAGTATTAAGTCAAAGTTAAAAAATAAACAAAGTCAGAATTCATTAAACTTTTTAAACACAAATACCCACACCACTTTAACCACTAAACCCCACCACCTAAATTACCGTGTCCAAAAGAAAGTAGCCACATTTCGCGGGACGGAGGGATTACTATATACGTAGATGGATATGGGTTTCATTTGTTTTTTTTAATAATCGTTGGGGACTTATCCAAGTGGTAACTCCTCCAATTCTCAACCTATAAGTTGAGGTTCAAATACCCACCGCCCCCTAACCCTCCCTTTATAATTGTGTGGCATGAGCTCCCATCACCCATTTCCAAGCCTTCAATGGCTCCTTAAAAAAAAATAATAATCTTTGGTGATTCCTTAATTGAGCATTTTTCTAATAGAGAATAAGCTATTAAAAATGATAATAGTATAATACTCCATTCGTACATCTATGTGTGTCATATTTCAACTTTTTACATCTTTTATGGTATGAGTTTGACCCTTTTTTTTGTGTGTAATTATATAAGTAAAAATATTATCATGGAAGATTTTGTTGGATTCATCTTTTCGCATACCTCCATCTAGTTATGTATTTGACGCTTGGTCATGTACTACTATTCATACACATATTTTCACTTAAAGTTTTATTATAGTTATACAAGTTAAAATATAGCCAAATAGAATCTTGTTAGATTTGTCTCGTCGTGTAATTTTAAATATCGAACGAGTTATTAATGGTTTAAAATTTGCATTAAACTGCATAAAAAGTGGGTCCCCAAAAAAATAACGAGACGGAGGTTATATAATATTCACTTTTACACATTTTAAAGATATTAACAGTTAAATAAATGTATTGGAAGTATTTGTTCCAGAATTGTTTCGTAGAATGTTATGAGTAAAAAGAACGGGGTTAGTATTAGATTATTTCAAATACTTGTTTAATTTAAACCAATGATTACATTGTTAAATTTGATAATATAATTGTTCAAATTATGCTCTCTTGAATAATTGTTACATTTCTATGATCAATTGTACCCCCCCAAAACCCCCCCCCCCCCCCCCAAAAAAAAAAGTGCAGAGTGCAGACAATAGAATTGGATTTTTATATTGGACTGTTTCATTTTCTTTTACTTAGATTAACCCAAGTGGTGGTTTATTTCTATTTTTTACAGTATGTATTTTTTTAAACAAGTACATCTCCTATCCTAACAAAAAATATATGCATTTTGTTTAATCGAGTGTGTGAATTCATATTACATAAATTATAAAATGGAAATAAAATAAGTGATAAAAGCTAATGAATATTTGAACTTTTAAAAGATTTTACCATTAAACCAAGTCATAATCCATCAGCATATAAATTTTATAGTATAGTATATGTTAGAAAAATGATAGATATAAGGTTCTACCCCAGATCCAATTGATAATGGGTGAAATGACCCATAGCTAAGGTGATTCTAACATATAGACGACATGCGATACTTAACACCCTTCCTCGGAAACAAAGACGCCATACCCACATGGGTATCCATGACTCTGATCGATATTATGTTAGAAAGACGATGAATATGAAGTTTTAACCTAAAACCAATTGGTAATGGATGTTGTGAATCATATCCATATAAACAATTGAGAATCACTTAACATATAGGCTATTGGTAGGCAATGTGTGATACTTAAAAGTATGAAAGACATTTATCCATTCCTTTTTTTTTTTTTTTTTTTGACGGTATTTTACAAGATGAAGGAGGGTGTTAGCGAAATTGAATAGACAAGGTAAAAGAATGTAAGTTTCGAAAGTTGCATCTCCGTAGGAAAAAGATTAGCATGAGAAAACTACAATTCAGAAGTAGGGACAAAGTGTCCTCTTCCCCTAAATACCGAAAACCAAAAAGTCATCATTTTCAGAGGTAATAATTAAAATAGGCCACCAGAAGGAGTCATTTCCATTTTTAGATCACGATATTTTGATTTAGGAAAATAGACCATTAGAAGGATTTTGGGCCTGAATTTAGGCAATTGGGCTGGAATTCGGGCTGCAATGGTCTAAAAATGAAAATGACTCATTCTGGTAGCCTATTTTAGTTTTTTCAATTATTTTTATTTTATGTAATTAAAATAAATAATACTCAATTTGTATCATTATTTATGTCCTATTTTTTTCTTGTTCCAATATTTTATTTTCAGTTTCATTTTATTTTCACCAAAAAAAATTCGAATAAATTATATAGAGGTAATAACTAAAATAGGCCATCAGAAGGAGTCATTTTCACTTTTGGGCCACGATATTTTGATTTAGGGAAATAGGTCATTATAAGGATTTTGGGCCTGAATTTAGGCCATTGGGCTGGAATTCGGGCTGCGATGACATAAAAGTGGAAGTGACTCCTTCTGATGCCCTATTTTAGTTTTTTGAATTATTTTTTTATTTTATGTAATTAAAATAAATAATATTCATTCCGTGCCATTATTTATGTCCTACTTTATTTTTTTCTTGTTCCATCATTTTTTATTTCATTTTTATTTTAAAAATAATTAAATACGAACATATCCATGTCTGAAAATTCCTTGTATTTAATACTAATTATTCCTAAAAAAATACCATTTCTGAAAATTTTGGGATACTTATAATAAAAACATGTTTATTTTTACTTTATAATTTATTTGAATATGTATTTGTTTTACTTATTTTATAATATATTTGAATTAATATTTATTTTATTTCTTATATTACTCCCTCCGTTCTATTAATAGTGTTAAAAATAGGTAACTTAAAATTTATATAATGTGATTGTAATGAGTTACAATTTTAATTTATTTATTTATTTGTGATTTATTGATATGTGGTTGTAGGGTGGACTGAAATTATTAATGGTAGTGGGTAATTTGAAAGTTTTATATATTTATGTATTAATGTGAGATGATGGGTAGGTTTGACGATTAATATTTAATTATTTTTTAAAATGAAAATGAAATAAAAATATTGGAACAAGAAAAAAAAATTTATGACATAAATAATGACACAGAATGAGTATTATTTATTTTAATTGCATAAAATAAAAAAATAATTGAAAAAAAACTAATATAGGCCATTAGAAGTAGTCATTTCTACTTTTAGGCCATTGCGGCCCGAATTCCAGCCCAATGACCTAAATTCAGGCCCGAAATCCTTCTAATGGTCTATTTTCCTAAATCAAAATATCATGGCCCAAAAGTGGAAATGACTCCTTCTCATGGCCTATTTTAGTAATTACCTCAATTATATATTTGCATCATTAAGGTTCTAAAAGTATCATTTTACTCCCTAATATGTTTCCCATTTTGACTATTACTCCCTAATATCATTTTGACTATCTATATATACTTTTTTTTTGGTTATCTTTTCATTTTTTTAAGGGAAAAAAGAAAAGCACTTTGTGAAAGACATACACAATTAAAAAATTCTAAAATTAAAGACTTTAAACCTCATGTGGTTAGTCTTGGGTCCTTAATTCTAAAATTAAAGACTCTAAAATTTCCAAACAACATACTCAATTGCTTTGGGAGAGGCGCCCTTAATTGCACTTGCACATTCTTGAAGGATTAGTCTTGGGTCCAATGTGGCATGGGGATACCCGGTTTCACAAAAAAAATCCAAAATTAGTACTTAAACTATTTTTTTGGCAAAAAAAAGACCCCGACTTTATAATATTAGAGAAAACAAATATCAATTTCCACATTTACTTTGGAATATCATTTTAACACTTATAAACTTTTCAAAGTTTTTCTACTTTTTCATTTTTCTTTTTTTCATTTTCCTAGCCTGTATAGGCTGTTCCGCCAAAAAAAACTTTTCAAAGTTTTTATTTTGGCTCTATTTTTTAGAAAAATATATGTTTTATTCTGCATTATATTATATTGTGTAACACCCATAAATTTATATTTAATATTAAATATATATACTTTTTGATAAATTGACTGATTATTAATAATTAATTTTTTTAGCTTATTAATTTTTGTTAATATTTTAGAATTAAATTTTAATATAATTATAATAAAAATTATTTAATAATATTATATGTAAAGTTAAAGAATTTATAATATGTAATTTTAATTATATATTTACAAAATATAAAATATTATTATGTAATTTAATTTATTTTCAATTTATATCTTTTTAAAATACATATAAAGATTTTCTTAAGATCTTAAAAAATCTTAGAAAGATATTTTTGAAAAATATTCTCAATAAGCTAAAGATTCTCTCAATTTATTTTATTTTCTAAATATAGATTAAATCTTAGAAAGATATTTTTGAAGAATATTTAAAATAGATTAAATTAATTCAAGATTATTTTATAGATGCCATATGTCAGCATCTGATATTTTTAAGAAGATGAAGTGGCGTTTATGATGTGTCATGATAATAACCGTAGATATATTTTATAATGTTTTATAATGATTTACAGATGTAACATTGAGTTTGTATTTTTTAATAAAAATTAAGATAAAAATATAAGTTTCAATAAGGGCAATACAGTTTGAACATCCCAAAAAAATATTCAGGATTTATAATATAGATAGATTAAATACAAGAATATATTAGGGTTAAAAAGAATATATTAGGGTTAAAACAAACACATTTTCGGACATGGTACTTTATGTAGGGATAATTAGTATTAAATACAAGAATATATTAGGGTTAAAAAATGTAGCTTAAGAATTTATATAATGTGGTTGTAATGAATTTACAATTTAAGTTTATTTATTTATGTGTGATTTACTGATGTATGGTTGTAGGTTGTATTAGAATTATTAGTGGCAGTAGGTTTGAAAGTTTAATATATTTAGTTATTAATACGATATGATGGGTATATTTGGTAATTAATATTTAATTATTTTTAAAATGGAAATAAAAAATATTAGAACAAGAAAAAAAAAGAAAGTATGAAATAAATAATGGCACATAATGAGTATTATTTATTTTAATTAAATAAAATAAAAAATCATTCAAAAAAACTAAAATAGGTCACCAGAAGGAGTCATTTCCACTTTCATGTGATCGCAGCCGGAATTCCAGCCCAATGTCCTAAATTCAGGCCCGAAATCCTTTTAATGGCTCATTTTCCTAAATTAAAATATCGTGGCCTAAAAATAGAAATGAGTGACCTATTTTAATTATTAACACTCATTTTCATCATCATCATCTCTCTGTGTGTATATATACTTCATGTATGTATGTATGACGCTCTGTATATGTGTAGACTGAATGAGTTATTTGCATGTACGAAATAAAAAAGCAACTCATTCATTACACATACACCTAAACCGCGCGCGCACACACACACAAACAGAGATTAAAGTTCTCTATTCCCGATCTCTTAAAATTCTCACTAGTCCTCCATTGAAACTAATATAATCAATCAAGTTATAGCTAATTAAGGCCTAAGCTCATCCAGACATGGCTGATAGGCTGTCTCTTGCCATGGAGAGAACTGGCCAGTGGTAAGTTATCTCAACTCTTTTCACAATTTTAAGATCAAAGATTAATGGCAATCCCAATTCCCATCCTTGATTAGCTATTAATATACTGTTGTTTTTCTTGGCTTAATTACTCCAGGGTTTTTTCTCAAGAAATCCCAACTGATGTCATTGTTGTTGTTGGGGAAGCACACTTTTCCCTTCACAAGGTATACACATTCAAAAATGCTACTACCTTGAATCAATCTTTTTTTTTTTTTTTTTTTTTTTTAATGTCTAAATTAAGTGAAGCCATAAGTTTAGTCTTTTCTTGGATCAAATTAATACACTCCCAATGGGTTATTGCAGTTCATGCTGGTAGCCAAGAGCAATTGCATAAGGAAAATGATCCTGGAATGCGAACAGGCTGACGCAACAAGAATAGATCTCTCGGACATTCCCGGTGGCCCGGAGATCTTTGAGAAGGCCGCAAAATTCTGCTACGGCGTCAACTTTGAGATCACGGTGCACAATGTGGCGGCGCTGAGGTGCGCCGCCGAGTTCCTGCAGATGACGGATAAGTATTCCGACAACAACCTCGCCGAGAGGACCGAAGATTTCTTGTCCCAAGTGGCGCTGACGAGCCTGTCCGGCGCTTTGGTCGTGCTCCAATCCTGCCACGATCTTCTCCCCATGGCCGAAGATCTCCTGATCGTCCAGCGCTGCGTCGAAATCTCAAGCGCCAAGGTATTACAAATTACAATTGCGTTTTGGGCTTCGTTTTTATTACCCAATTTTGAACTGTTTAAGCACTAAAAATGGCGTCTTGATTTTCAATTTTGAATTCTGCAATCGATCAATTAGGCTTGCGTCGAGGCAAATTTCCCAAGCCGATCGCCTCCAAATTGGTGGACGGAGGAGCTCACAATCCTCGACATAACCTTCTTCGAAAAGATAATCGCATCAATGAAATCACGAGGCGCGAAGGGCCTTACACTATCCAGTGCAATCATTACATACACAGAGAGATCCCTGCGCGATCTCGTCCGCAACCACTACGGAATCAATGCCAAATTTGCCGATCCATTGGACTCCGATGTCAAAGCCCAACAACGGGAGCTTGTCGAGTCAATCGTCGCATTGCTGCCGCCGGACAAGACCGTTTTCCCGATAAACTTCCTGTGCAATCTTCTTCGGACAGCCATATTCTTAAGAACGGACAACAAGTGCAAGCACGAGCTGGAGAAGAGGATATCTGTGATCTTAGAACACGTGACCGTGGATGATCTTCTTGTCCTGTCGTTCACCTCAGATGGGTTGAGGTTGTTCGATCTCGAGAGCGTCAGGAGGATCATATCGGGTTTCGTTGAGAAAGAGAAGAGCGTGGGAGTGTTCAACGGCGGCCATTTTAGGGAAACTAGTACGGCGGCAATGCAGAGGGTCGGGAAGACTGTGGATGCATTCCTTGGGGAGATTGCCACTTATGATGAACTCAGCATTTCCAAATTCAACGGGATCGCGAATTTGGTTCCCAAGACGGCTCGGAAGGTTGATGATGATCTTTACAGGGCTATCGATATTTACTTGAAGGTAGTAAATCTTCATGGTTGCCTGTACTTTAGGCCTTAATTTTTCTGGTCTGATCTGAATTTATAAGATCTGGTCTGGTCTTATATGAATTTGTCTGGTCTGGTTTGATCCCATCTGGTCTGATCTGATATGGTCTGATCTTATTTTTTCTATATTATTATAATGACTTGATCTGATCTGGTCTCATCTTATTTAATTTGGTCTGTTTCTTATCTGATCTGATCTGATTTTTATAAAAAATAAGTAATAAGGCCTGAAAGTAAGTCCTAGAGAACGGGCCTTAGTTCGGCTAAACTCTATTTTTCTTATCCCCCAAATTTATGATATAATTTGTGGTGTTTTCTTTGGAAATTTAGGCACACCCGAATCTAGATGAAATCGAGCGTGAGAAGGTGTGCAGTGTATTGGATCCGCTGAAACTATCGTATGAAGCTCGAGTCCACGCTTCACAGAACAAACGTCTCCCAGTTCAAATAGTTCTCCACGCCCTATACTATGATCAGCTCAAGTTAAGAAGTGGAGGCGACGACCACAAGATGCCTGATGCTGTAACGACGAGGAACCAGCTGCAAGCTGACGTGTCCCTGGCCAAGGAGAACGAGGCGCTTAGAACCGAGCTGCTGCAGATGAAAATGTACATTCAGGATATGCAGAAGAGGCAAGGGTCATCATCCAAAGGGAATACCGGTACCAAGAAGCAAAGCACGTTTTTTTCATCCATGTCGAAAACTCTAGGGAAATTGAACCCCTTCAAGCACAGCGGGTCCAAGGATACGTCGAATATAGATGACGGGATGTCTGTGTTGGCCGGCGAGAAGCCGAGGAGGAGGAGGTTCTCCATCTCTTGAGCTATTGGATTGCAGTGTTGTGATGATGATGTTTTTGGTGTGAACAAATTTGTGTACAAAGTTTGCATTGTTTCTGGTTCAATATATGTTTGTGTAATATATACCCTTTTTGTTCTCTTGAATTGTTGAGGATTGTTAAGTTGTGTTTTGTGAATTGGTGTTTTATGTTATTCCCATCATTCTTTTCTTTTCTTTTTTCAATTTTGATATTTTGTTTCTGGTTGGGCACTTGTTTCCTTCATCACATTGTTCTTGTTATTGTCAAAAAATTACTAAATTTTATGTCAGGTTGTGTATCATATTCCAAGCATAATTCTTTCTTCCTAGTTTTTAGAGATAATGCAATAACAAGCTTTATGTCTGTGCTCAAAATTTCTTTTGTATGTATGTGTGCGTATATATATAATGGTGGTTTATGTATCAATGTAAGGTGTACTATACACAGTTTTAACATCATATTTTTCTTACATTGAAACAAGTTAGCAATGGGAATAAAATGGCAGAGACTTGGGCTGATTTTGAGTGCTCTCATAATTCTCTTTAGCACTGCCAAAGCTGAGAGTAGATTTCCTTCAACTTTTTTCTTGTCATCCATTTAATTGCATTTAGATTTTTGTGTTATTACATACTATATATATTTGACCTAGATATTTGTGATTTTGTTGCATTTTCTTTTATAGATAAATTCATCAACTAAATTTAAAAATAACAAGTTATTTAAGCAATTAGATTTCCGATTATTTTTGCATATTAAACTTTGATGAGAATTTTGTTATATTCATGAACTCAGTGAATCTTTTTTCTTTTTCTTTTTTTTTTCCCCTGCCGTTTTGCAGACAGATCATATCCTACAGCCAACAATAACTTGTATGGACTTCAAGCCTGGAGAGACACAGAATTTTGCCTCCAAAATGTACTGTATATATTAATGATCCTCTGGCCTAAATTTTCATTATTTCTTCATCCAATTACAATACCAACTGATTTCATTTATTCTTTCCTGAGAAATACAAAAGTGATTGAATGAAAATAATTTGCAGAAAACTGAATCGTACTGCTGGCCACAATATAGATTGAAATACAAAAGTGACACATGAAGATGGCCCAAATTTCTGCAAGAGTGGATGTCCAGAGCACCTAAGTAAATCTGTGTTGGTATGCCTTTATGAGGTGATGGCAGCCTATCGGTTTAGAAATGGCGCGACGATCAAGGACATCCACGATACCATTGATATTGGCTGCAATTCTCCTCAAGGTAGTGAAAGCATTATTGGCTCAATTCTTCTATGTATCATTCCAAGTTTCTTTTTTGGTGATTTTGGGTTTGCACTTTGCAGGGTTCAGTGGAGTGAGCAAATATTCTCATAGTCATTGATACAGATTGAGTTCCACCCCAGTTATTATTACAGCTTTTGCAGCTCTGGCTTTGCTGCTCATTTTCTTGCATTGATTTCCCCTTTGTAGTGATAATAGATTGATGATGTCCTAATGAGGAATGATTATATATATGTGTTGTAATAAATGTGGGAAGAGCAGGGCCTGTCCTGACGATTGAGGGGCCCTAGGTAATAATACAAATCATAGGCCCATATTAGTTTACTTAACAATCTATTCAGGTTAAGAAAAAAAAGGTCGTAAAATAATAGGCTCCGACGAGGAGCAGGGACAACATGAGTATTAGTTTCATAATTATTAACTAAACCAAATATTGTGAAGTTTTTCGGAAATATATTTTCAAAAGAACTAGCTAGCTTTTTTTTTTCTCTCAACTAATTAAATTCTTTTTTGATTAGCCGAAGCTAGAAAACCCACTGATTAAATTGATTTCAAATTGGGACAAAAACAACAAAAAAGATGGGAAAAAAAAATCTCCATATAAATTATCTATAAATTAATTTACCAACCACAGTTGACCTGAGTGATAATATATGGCACTGACAGCTTAAAAAATTATAAATTTGGGAAATGAAAAAATTGACTAGGAAAATTAATGGAATATACATTAATTAATTAACAATTATAATAAAAATTAAAAATAAATTTGGGCCCCAACTCAACTCTGGGCCCTAGGCAAGCGCACTCGGTCGCCCGCCCTCAGAACCGCCCTGGGGAAGAGAAGCCTTGCTGCTGGACGAATGCCAACGTTTTCTTCCCTCATCAGAATTTCCACACTCTTCAATGGCGTTGTGTCATATATATATATATATATATATATATTAGATGTATTGCCTCTTTTTCTCCTCTGTTTACTTCTCCTTGGAAATTTTAAAAAGCTATGTCGATTGAAAGATACTACTATTACTATACATTGACCTTGAAATGGAGTTTCGAAACCTACGGTTTTAGGTTTTTTTTTATTTAAAATAAATAATGGGGTGTTGAAACTTTCAAGTGAGTCTTTAGTAGGGGTGGGCACGGTTCGGTTACCCGGAGATTTTCAGGTATTTGTATTTGTATTTGAACCGGGCAAATACTTAGATGAAGTATTTGTATTTGTAACCGGACTCCTCGGTTAACCGGGGATTCGGTTTCGATTCGATTCAGCGGTTAAGCGATTTGGTTCGAATATTTTGTCCAAGCCCATTAAACTTTATAATCAAATCTTCATTTCTTAATTCTTAACCTTTGCAGGTTTATTTTTGAGGTTATTATAATACAATAATAAAAAAAAAATCATATAACTCTCGAATTCGGTGGTTCCTTTTAGTGTTATCAAAATATATTAGTATATTTAAAACATCTTAGTGTAGTGTCTATTTCAATATTGAGTATTCTTAAGGGCAAAAAATTAATGTAGGACATTTTTTTTTAATTATCTTTACTTTCTAATATTTATTTTATTATATATTTAAATAATTTAATAAATAATGAAATATATTATTGATATATAATAATATACCATAAAATATGTATAATATATACAATATATATAATTTTTTAAAACACTATAAATATATTCGGTTCGGTTCGATTAATCGGGGAAAAAATTTAAAGTATTTGTATTTGTATTTGAACCGGACAAATACTTAAATGAAGTATTTGTATTTGAACCGGAGTCTTCGGTTAACCGGAAATTCGATTCGATTTTGCAGTTCAGCGAATCGGTTCGAATTTTTTGCCCACCCCTAGTTTTTAGGAACAACCTAAAGTTATGTACAAAGCGTACGTTTAGACTTAGCAATAATTAATCACCTATATATTTAAGGCTGTGTTAGGGAAAAAAATTTGTTTTTTTTTTTATAAAAAAAAATAGCTTAATAATTTACTACAGTAAATAATAAATTTTAACATCAATATGCTACCCTCCATGGCTTTTAACTTTTCAAACTCTCATCCTCTAAATTCTAATGCCAAATACTATTACTTAAAATTATTTCAATTTAAAATTAATTTTCAAACAAAAGAGGCTCAAACTTACAAATAGGGGTGGAAATAGTTTAGACCGGACTAGGCTAAGCCTACATCGATTTTTTAAGACTTGAGCCTGACCTATTACCTTTGATAGGCCTATCTTATAGTCCTAAGCCTGGCCTACTTATTAAAATAGACCGATTTTTAAGCCTTTAAAAAGCCTGATTAACTTATTTCAAAATTAAGTTAAAACACTTTTATATGTCCGACATAAATTTGTGCACTTGAACAAGTTGTCATCCACAACTATTTAAATATGAGAAAAAAATTATAAATATTTTAAAAACCTATATAAGATGGAACCAATAATTACTTCTTATTATTAATAATAATAATAATAATAATAATAATAATAATAATAATATAAAGTAAACATAAACAAACTAATAATAATGATAAAGAGTCCGGCTTGATAGACTTACTAGGCTTTTTATAAATAGGCTTTCAAAATAACTCGAGCCTAGCCTAGCCTAGCCATAGGCCCCTGTTGGGTACCGTGGCCTATTCCCACCCCTACTTACAAAGTTGTGTGGCAATCGAGTACACTCAAGCACCAATTAGACACACACAGCCATTGAGGGTAACTACAGAATTTTAAGAACCAACATATTATGCGGAGGAACAAAGCCCAAATAATTTGTAATAGGATTAGAATAATGCAATACTCAACACTTTAAAGGAACACCACAATTGCAAAGGCAATTTGGTTGACGAACGACAATGATCACTGCTATTTCGTCTCACGTTTCCCCCTATTATAGAATTTTCCTACTTTTCTTTCTTCAGGTTCATGTCAGGAAGAAGCTTTGCCTTTTCTTTTTTTTCGCACTATTCATAATGCTCATCCCTATTCTCCAGTCTACTCCTATCCTATTTTGTAGAAAGCTAGCTTTATTTATTATATAGACAAAGCGACAATTGTTCAAAAGAAAATGAAAAGCGAAGATCTGGTATCTACGTCGTAGTTATTAGTAAGAGTAAGAGTTTTCTCCTCCTTTTGGTGCTTCTAGAGCAACGAGAACTAGGTTCGATTTCTTTATGTGCCCTGAAAAAGGGTATAATAATGGCTTACCAATCTCCATTGAAGAAAGACCCTCCATTTCGTTGAGTATTGCAACACTTTAAAGGAACACCACAATTGCAAATTAAACTCACCATACCAAACAATCAACTAAGTATATATTCACATATATATATATATATATAGAGAGAGAGAGAGAGAGAGAGAGAGAGAGATAACACATTTCCAGCTTTAATACAAAGTTTTTAGGGGCTACGCCAAGAGCACCATGGCAGAACACTCTTATTTTTTGATCCAACCACAGACGAAAAACAATAGACTTAGTTTTGTAAAACTTTTTAAGACATGCCAGGCATCGACACTACAAGCATGTCTTATCCCATGGCATACTTCTGGGTCCAGCTGCGAGCAGTAGATTCATACCTAGGCCTGTCTGCCTTGTACATATGCGCAATTTCTGGAACGAGAGGGTCATCGGGATTGGGATCCGTTAACAATGAGCAAATTGACAAAAGGACCTGACAGAGAATACCCAAGTAAAAAGAAAAAAGTAAGGCGAGAAATTCACCGAAGATAAACATTATGGTCAGTAAAATTGTTCTCTAATTCTTGAAAAGGGTTAACACACGGAAACGACATACATTCCAAAATCTTTTCCTTACATTTTCTATAATATTGTAAGTGTGAAATATTCAAGGTTTCATGTATGGTAGACCATTCAAACTTCCAAGAAACATGGAGTACATATTTCTACAAATTCAATTTGTAAAAGTATATATATTCAGAATACCATCATCAATAAGTTTATGTTGCATTTGTAAAATAAATATTAGAATTTTATGTAGAATGATCTTTTCAGATACAAATAGTCATCACCGTTGTGCAACACTCCATAAAATCCACCCACAAAAGCCAACCAGATGAACAAAAACTTAAAATACCTTGGAAATAGTCAGTGCCGGACTCCACTGTTCTTTCAGAATATCAAGGCAAATACTTCCATTGCTATTGATGTTGGGGTGAAATACCTTTGTCTTAAAAGCAACCTGTAATAATGATATAGTCATATAGAAAAAACTATTCAGATTGACAGGCTAAGAAAAATTTCGAGACTTAAAAACACATCAATCAGAATATAACAAACGCGTAACGATCTTTCAAAAGAAAATGTAACCAATCAATTGGCAGCTATTATTGACAAGAAAAGGAAGCACCTAAACAACAGATACGTCTCTGCATCAACCGGAAATACCTTTAGGCAATAATGACACCCAGGTTTCGGTATAGTAATAGCAGGGGACCAAGGACAGTGACAGATATCATATCATAAAACACATGCATGCACCATCAATGTCTAAATGCAGGAAGAGAACTCAGGAGCAGAGTACAGCCATACCTTTGGAGGCTTAAAAGGATAGTCTGGAGGGAAATGAATTGAGACCAGAAAAACACCTCCAGCATAAGGGCTGTCAGTAGGCCCCATGATTGTTGCTTGCCAATGGAACATATCTTCACCTACAGGTCCTGCATTTGTAGGATAATAGGGATAAAATAAAGCACTCGAAAGTTGCATTACATCAACAAGATCCCATCTCCAACAAACAAAGAAAAGCAGCACAATAGGATTCATACTTGCTTATCAAAAAAAAATCATAATGCCATATGTAAATTTAATGCAAGTACAGCAAATAAGATACATACATATTGTTTTTAAAACAAACACCAACTTATACCGTTATAATAGTGCTCTATACAAAAAAGGAAGATTCAGAGTACAAAAAAAAAGCTAAAAACATCTAAGATCATCAAATGAGCATTGAAAAATAAACTAGATGTTTAGATTCAGGAGTAAATCATTGTTTACAGTTCAGAAGATTGAATCTCCCGGTGGTTCCTGAGAGTATAAAGGTAATTAGGGCTCACAAGCCAACTTTGCTTCTGAAATCCAGAAAATATAATTGCTCCCAAATAATCTCAATCTAATAAATTCTGGAAACTAAGTGGTCGGGGTTATCAGTAGCAATTCCTTCCCAAATCAACTCTAGAGTCCAAACAAGACAGGCCATTTAAGTAAATGAATCAACCTAGGGCTTTGATTTATAACCACGCGTTCAGACAAATCACAAACACAAAAAAAAAAAAAAACAATTAATTCTGAATCAACTGAAATATACCTGCACTGCAGGAGGTCGGGGGATCCTTCTGCAGATCCTTGAGTTCCTTCAAAATCCTCTTGGACGCCATTAAAACCCCCTTTTCGCCGCCACAACAAAAGCCCTAAATCTCCGACAAGGAATCAAATACAGAAACTAAAATTATCATTGACAGCCAAATCCACCCCCACTAACAAGGAAACGAAAATCAAAATCCAAAACCCAGGAAACAGAAACGCGTTTTCATATCATACCATATCATATAATGAGAAAAAGGATTACCTGATAAGGAAGGAAAACGGCGAAGAAGAGCAGAAGAAGCAATTAAGAGGAATGGGAAGGGGGATTCGGAAGCAATCGGCAAATTGTTTATATATAGAAGTAGATGGAAGGAGGGGTCCAGTGAATGATGGCAGCAACCGGGAAAACTCTCTCTTTCTGTGCAATCGGGAAACGAAAGGAGGCTCAGATCAGAATAAACCACATTGGCGTCATGGCGTGCAATCTACGCTTTATATATATTGCCCGGTGCGGTGATACCCGTTTTAAGCCGATCGGGCCGGATCGGTCTAGACCCGCCACTCCACATGCACATCAATGAATCATATTCATATTTTTCATCTATATTCGAATTTGAATCCGAAATTTAATTTAATACCTGACTGAATATTCCAATATTTGTATCCAAATTTAAATTCCAATTTTAATATCTATTTGTATCTGAAAATATCGACCCTATCCAGATTTGGTGAGATATTATTAGGATATTATTCGAACTCCGAATATATTAGTAAGTATATTATTATTTATTAATTAAAAATCTATATATCTATATAAAAGTAATATAGTCTAATTTCCCCCACTTCCCCACCCCCCTTTTTCAACATCCCTTCGACTATTTTCTCCAACTAGTAAGTAACCCGTCGAGACTCGACGGGTATAATTATATATTTTATATATAATATATACTTATATTATATGAAACTAATAGAGAATATAAGATAATATAATTTAATTATTTTTAAAATTAATAGAGAAATCATATTAAACCGTTTTATTCTAGCTTGTCTCGTACAACCTAGCAGATCAATAAAAATAAATATAAAATTATACTTAATTTAATTTGAAATTTTATTTAAAATTAAATAAATTTAAATAAATATTAAGCATGATATGAAAATTTTTCTTACAATTTGCTAAAAATTTCATTATAAACAATGTTTCTTGTATTATCTTGAATTAATCCATCTTAACTAAATATTAAAACTCTGAATCTAATCTTGCTAGTGACACGAGATATCGCAACATATAACCGTTTATTGCTAAACACTGGTTTTGGAAGATAGACTTCAACATTCTTTAATGACTGACATTGACTTTTCTTTATATTCATAGCAAAACAAACTGCGAATGAGAATTGTCTCATGTGAAATCGAATGGAGAATCTGGTTAAATTAGACGGGCTCATAATCATTCTATAAATCAAGAATTTTCTACTTTAATGGATCTATATACCTAAAAAGAATGACTATACAACTCTCATTCAACTTTATTTATGGTTCAGTATTCCAGAACACTTGATCGTGTTTAGATATTCTGGTGAAAATATTTCAATGTCATTATCCATGCTTCCATCCTCTTGACAAATATTTTTAGATCTGAGATATACATTTTCATTTGCAGACAGATATTCCATGGTGTAATCATTAATTGTATCAACTCATGTCATTGGAATGGGCTAGCATAGCACCTATCTTTAAAAATGTCTATATTTGAAGTGATGCAGTTTATATTTGTATATGTACACTAAAAAAATGTTTATATAGGATCACCCGTAGAGTTTATAAGAATATTATCCAGAAATGAATACATCTCCAAGATCAATACTGGTTTATCATCACCTACATCAAATATCCATATTGCAATTTTTTATATATAAATTTCATTGTAAATGACATTTCTTGTAGTATCTTGAGTTAATCCATCTTAATTATATATTAATACTTTGATTCCTCTCTTGCTAATGACACGAGATATCACAACATATAATTGTTCAAAGCTAAAAATTGGTTTTGAAAAATAGAGTTCAACCTTATTTAAATATTGACATTGACTTTTCTTTATAATCTTAGTAAAACAAAGTGGGAATTTTCTCCTTTAAAAATGAATGGGAATTGGTTAAATTCGATATGCTTATAATCATTCTATCAAGAATTTTCTACTTTCATGGTTTTCCAAAATTATTTAGCCCTAATTGTATGGTTTCGCATCTTGTTTACTATCAACGTGCTTCCATTACATAATTTATTTGATGGATCTATATTCCTAAGAAGTATGACTATGCAGCCCTCCTTCAAATTTATTTCATGATTCGGTAATCTTGAAAGCTTGATCATACTTTGATATTCCTGTGAAAATATTTCATAATCATTATATATACTTTCATCATCTTGACAAATATTGTTAGAACTAAAATATTATCCTTTCATTTGCAGACATATGTTCCATGATGTAATCATTGATCGTATCAATATCTCATTTGTAGGGGCTAGTCTAGCAACATCATTAAAAATATCTTGATTTGAAGCGGTACAATTTATATTTGTATATATAATCTCAACAATTGTCGACCCGTAGAGTTCATAAGAAGATCATCTTGAAATGTCACACCTGATTGTACATCTCCAGATCAATACCAGTTTACCAATTACCATCACATGCATGAAGTATTCATTTTGCAATATTTTTTGGCATATATGAATTTCATTGAAGATAATATTTCTTATTTTATCTTGAGTTAATCCATGTTAATTGCATATTAATGCTTCAAGTCCCCTCTAAAAACCGGTTCTGGAAGATAGAGTCCAATATTTTTTAAAGATAGACATGACTTCTATTTATAGTCATAGCAAAACAAACTGCGAGTGAAAATTTTCTTCTCTGAAATCGAATGGGAAATTCAGATTGACTCATGATCATTATACCAATCAAGAATTTTCATCCAAATTATGAGCTTTGTTTTAATTAGAAGAGATGTTAAATCATTTCCTTATGTAGAATTCTCATCACATTCTAGTGGAATACTAAATGTAAAATGTGCAATTCTACCTTTTAGAAGAAATAGTGAAGTTATTCCACTGGATGCTACAAGCAATAAAATATCATGCCTCCACAAAGGGTTGAACATAATGGTTTCCAGATAAATGTATTGCCAGTTCCACCACGTAAAGAAAAAAGAATCCACCCTCACTACTATTAACTGCAGACATTATATTATTATAAATATTGTTTGCTCATCAAGCAAAAAAGCTAATAGCTTAGTATGATATGTCATCATTTTTTCTTATTATAATATGACTCTTCTAGTATTAGTAAACTCTCTGTTTCAGACGTTAAAACTTCATCCGGTACCGGAATTCCAGAGAAAAGTTTCAAACTTATAGAATTTGCAGCAATTAATTTTTCAATTTTTAACAAAGCTAGATTTTTTTTATTTGTTCTTCTGTCAATTGCAAATCTGTTAAAACATAGATCATGAATTCTTCCTTAAAAATAGATTAAATAAATTTGTTTTTCCTTCTTTATTTAATAATGAATATATTCGCACTCCAAAAACTCTTTGTACACCCCATTATTTTATTTATAATATTTTTACGGAAATAGTTAATTTATTGTAAACCAATTATTCTCATAATATGAATTTTCACAATTTCCTTAATAATTATAAATATTTTGTATACTTTTTAATGTAAGAAAATATATTAAGTTTCATATTACTAATTCTGTATTCAAATGTTGTTGACATTTGTAAATGTGCTACTATTCACACACAAACTTTCACTTAAAGTTTTATCATATTTATACAAGTTACAATATAGCCATGTTAGATCTTGTTAGATTCGTCTCGTCGTGTAGTTTTTAAATATCGAACTTTTAGAATTTTTACTTGTCCTGAACTTGAGTTATTCATGATTTAAAATGTACACCGAACTGTGTGAAAGTGAGTCCGTAAAAAATATTTGAATATAGAAGAAGTATTTATATACAATTAGAATGATATAAGTACATATTAATTATATATAATACATATAAGTTGGAATTGGAAATTCTATATAAATTTAAAACTCAAAATCTTTCAAATCTTTTTAAAAGTGAACAATATTGTGGGATTCCGTATAAATTGAAAGTTCAATATATTTCAAAAATTGAAAATCTATAATAAATAAATAAATAAATGAGAAAATCTAAAATTAATAAATTAAAATACAAAAATCATAAAAATTGGAAATTTGAAATGGAGACACGACATTAAATGTAGGATAGGTTGTTCACTAATGGTTTTATTAATATATAGATTTCATCAATCATATATACTCACTAAATCTAATATATATAATCTAATTCAACTAACTCAATTATATATACTCCCTAAATCCATAATATATAATCTAATATTTAATTTCAACAAACTCAATCATATCATATATACTCCCTAAATCTATAACCTATAGCACTCTTAAAATTTTAAATTATTTCCATTAAATACACCTATTTGAACTAACTATAAATACATCCGATTATCCTTATTCGTTTCATTATCTCTATTCCAAATATCATATTTTGTAATTTTTTTAATTGCTTTAGATAATTTTTAGTCATTTTTATCTAATCTAATGTTTATTCATCTTTTGGTTTTTGTAGTGTGTACGTGATTGACTCATTTGAATCGGTATGTATATGATTGTAGCATGTCTTATGTATACTTTTTTCTATTTGTATTTTAATATTTTTTCCTTAGTTTTTTGATATCATCTTATTATTATACTTTATGTTTTATAGATGATTTTAATCGTTTAACAAGTTTCTTTCACCAATTTTTTAAGGAAAAATATATCTTCCGTACATCACATATGCGTTTATCAAAGATTCTCTTCATATAAAAAGTCATGGGACAGTTCAGGGAAGAAGTAAAATTCAAATTTGTCTCTTTTATTTATATTGATTTTATTTTTTTTTGCCTCTATCATTGCAGGGATATCCATTAATAATGTTGAATGGTAGAGTGAATTAAAGGCATGTACATCAATTTTCTTCCCAAAAAGAGAACTTGGCAAGGGTGTGATCGGATGCTTTTATAATCTACATTCGGGGAACAAGAAAAATGTAAACTGGGATAAAGATGGTTTTGAGATTCTCTTAAACATGACAGTGGATTTTCTACAATCACATACATTGTTGTTCAAATTCAGAAATTTTTAAATACAATTTATGATGTATTTTTCTGTGATTCTATCCGTTATGTGGCTTGATTAGAGAAACTTATTAGGTTCGAGAATATTATGCTTAACCTTCAAAAGATAGTAGCAAAGTTTGCTGCTATAGTTATTAATTTTGATGTAATGATTGGTTGTGATGAGTTAAAAAAAATTATATTTTCTATGAATGTATCTTCATTTTTTTAATGTATTCTGTATATTGTTTCTGTCAATTATATATGTTTGTATGATTTACTTTTATGCTTTAGTCTTTCCCTATATTTTACTGTCAATTCATATAGATCTATGAAATTAGGATATATGATATATAGATCTATTAGTTTTATTTATTTATACAAGATTTAGATTTTTCTTATACCTTGATTTCAAAAGATTTAATTGGCTTTTTTTAATTAGGCAAATGGTGTTTTCAAAAATTTAGTATTAGAAAATTTTGTTTTATTTATTTATAAAGGATAAAGATTAATTGATTTTATTTATTTATAAAATGTAAATATACACTCCCTCCCATAAACTTTTATGTGACTTTTGATTAGTACAATATTAATTATTACGTATAAATCGAATGTATTACACTATTTATTATAGTATTAAATTAGACTGTAGAAGATATAGATTTATTTGTTTTATTTATTTATAGAAGATATAGATTTTTCATATTCCTTCATTTTAAAACATTTAGTTTGCTTTTCTTAAATTAAAAGGGGTGAAAGCGATACGGTAAATATCCGACCGATCTGGTGCTCCGATTATATTCGAATCCGAATCTGCATCCGACTATCCGGCCAAATATTTCAATATTCGTATCTGAATCCGAATCCATATTTTAATATTCGCATTCGTATTCGTATCCGAAAATATCTGATCGTATCCGAAAATATCCGACCGTATTCGAAAATTGATAGGATATTATCCGAATTTTAAATATGGATATCCGAATATATTAATATATTATTATTTATCAATTAAAAATTATCAATAATTATAAAAAATACCAAATTATCAGGTAATTTTAATTAAAATTATCAAATTTTAAAAAAAGATTATAAAAAATTATCCAATTATATGTATCCAACTGAATCTGTATCTGTTATATATTCGTCATGTATCCGTACCGTATCCGTAACTCGAAATATTCGAAACCATTTTCGTATCCGGCATCCGTATTCTATTCCGAATTTGAAATAAATATATGGATATCAGTATCCGACACTATCCGTCCGTATCCGTACCAATTTCATCCCTATAAATTAGGCATTCAAAATAATGTTTTTGAAGATTTAGGGGGTGTATTCAATTTAGACTTTTGTGGATTTTTAAAAGTAACTTTTATGGATTTTAAAAAGTTGGTGGATCTGGAAAATACATAAACTCCACGTAGAATTGATTGATTTTATGTAGAGCCTACATTTTCTCATTTATCCATTTATTCTTCTCCATTTTTTTTAATCTATATTTTGTCGACATCGAGGTGCCAAACGACTCCATTGATAAGAGTTCCTGGGAGTCATCAGCGAACATGGCCATAGGGAGTGGATACCCCTTACTATCTGTATTTAGAAATCTTGGATTGTTTGGATAGATTTTGTTTAGTTATATTTTTTAAAAGAATCCATTAAAATCTTCAAAGATTTAAAATCCATGAACTGTTGAATACCTCAAAATTTTTAAAGATTTTTTAAAATCTGACCTAGATTTTTAAAGACTTCTTTAAATCTGAATTGAATACCTCAAAATTTTAAAAGACTCTTTAAAATCTAAATTGAATACACTCCAACTTTAAAAGTCTTTAAAAAATCCTACAAAGTCCAGATTGAATACACCCCCATAGTATTATAAGATTTAGTTTTATTTATTTATAGAAGATAAAGATTTGTTAATTTTATTTGAGTAATGTAAAACTAAATTAATTAAAGAACAAATTAGGAAAATATATTGGCATGTATGCCATAAATTTTATGTGGAATTTTTAAGGTGAAATACATTCATCCTATATAATGTAAAGTGTGCTCTAACAATTTGTTTATCTCATGTAAATTATGGTGAATAATTATCCTACAGTCTTTTATTTTATGAACATTTTGGTAGGTATATTTCAATATAGTTAGCGTGCAGACAATATTCTGCCTGCATGTGCAGGCGTAATGAGAACTATAATTTTTGTAATGTTCGAGAGCATTATTGTGTTGCCATTACTTAATCATGACATAATTGTGCAATCCATCACCCATTATCTAAACATCGCATAAATCATCGCACGCATCACATAAAAGCTCCTACAACCATTCTGCAGGTGCAGTCAACAACACCATATTCACTACCAGAAAATTTTACTTTACATTTTATGGTATGGACTCTTTTTTTATCATCGTTTTTCTCAATTTTTTTTTAATAATATGTGGTCGGAAATGGACATGACCAAATTAAGTTTAGAAAATAGAATATTTGAATTTTTAAATTATTACGCTATTTTTCTTGAAAAATATAAATTTTACTTCCCGCGCATTGCGCGGGCGGGTGTGCTAGTTATTAATAATTATAAAAAAGTTATCAAATATCTCAGGTTCGAGCCTTGTGAATGTAAAAAACTATTTTGGGAGTGGCGGCCTTAATTGGTCATATATATTCTCGATGGATTAGTCTTAGGTTCAATGTGGATTGAGAATACTCGGTTATTCACAAAAAAATTGTCTCAGGTTCGAGCCTTTTTATATGTACAATTCTGCTTTGGGAGAGTAATCATTCTAAACCCACTGGATCCTCGATAGATTAGTATTGAGTCCAATGTAATTGGGCTGCCTTAGTACCTCGTATACGCAAAAAGTTATCACAAAAGTTTTATAAACCATCATAATCATAGAATTTCTGATAATTATGCTATTGTATATATGTCCTCTACCGGACGCATATTTGTATCCTGAAAATATTCAATTTGTATCGTATCCGGCATATTCGCATTCAATTTGAATATGAAAAAAAGTGAGATAACATCGTACTATCCGATCCTATTCGCACTGTTTTATCCCTATGATTTGAGATTACATTCCGAATTTCCATGATTTTTTAATTGAAATCAAATTTCATTTTTATTCAATATTCAATTATAAATATTTGATTTATATTATACTCACAGACCACAATTACTCCCTCCGTTCTTTTTTAGTTGTCTTTCTAACAAATATTACACAAACCAAGAAACATAATTATTACCACACAATCTTCCATTTCTACCCCTATCACTTACCAAGAAATGTATTTGGGTGGAGAGAGAATGAATATTATTGGGGGAATAAAGGGGTAATATTGGAAAACTTACATTGAAATACCCAAAATGACAACTATTATGGAACACTTTTTCATCTCTAAAAAGACTACTATTTTGGAACGGAGGGAGTAATATTTTGTTTTTTTTTTTCTTTTGACTTTTCGTCTTTAGAGTTCTCAGAGAGAATATTAGAAGAGATTTTGGAGACAGGGTTCTATGAGAGACTACTAGAAGAAATTTTTGGATAGTGAAACCTATACTATTTATATTTCTCGAAGAAATCTCAGTTAAATACCTAAATATTTTTAAGCATGTAAAAATCCGGCTTTAATACTTCAAACTTTAAAAGCCTAAATATATCGAACTCCACAATCCATACCTCTCTCAGATTTTTAAGACAATGTACCACTTTTAAAAATATCTATAAGAGGTAATAACCAAAATAGGCCACCAGAAGGAGTCATTTTCACTTTTGAGCCACGATATTTTGATTTAGGGAAATAAGCCACTAGAAGGATTTCGGGCCTGAATTTAGGCCATTGGGCTGGAATTCGGGCCATGATGGCCTAAAAGTGGAAATGACTCCTTCTGGTGGCTTATTTTAGTTTTTTTGAATTATTTTTTTATTTTATGAAATTAAAATAAATAATACTCATTCTGTGCCATTATTTATGTCATACTTTCTTTTTTTTCTTGTTCCAATATTTTTTTTATTTCATTTCCATTTTAAAAATAATTAAATATTAATCACCAAACATACCCATGTCCAAAAAATTTCTTGCATTTAATACTAATTATTCCTAAATAAAATACCATATCCGAAAATTTTGGGATACTTATAATAAAACATGTATATTTTTTACTTTATAATTTATTTGAATATGTATTTGTTTTACTTATTTTATAATATATTTGAATTAATATTTATTTTATTTCTTATATTACTCCCTCCGTCCTATTAATAGTGTTAAAAAAAATGTAACTTAAAAATTTATATAATGTTATTGTAATGAGTTTCAATTTTATTTATTTATTTTTTGTGGAGCCATTGGAGGCCTGGACGGGTGGTGGAAGCCAAAACCACACAATTACAAAAGGAACAAAGGGAGAGATAGGTGGTCGAGTGGGATTCGAACCCCCCAACCTATAGGTTGGAGTTGGGGGACTTACCACTGGAGTAAGTCCCCAACCCCACAATTTTAATTAATTTATTTATTTGTAATTTACTCATATGTGTTTGTAGGGTGGGCTGGAATTATTAATTGTAGTGGGTAATTTGAAAGTTTAATATATTTATTTATTAATGTGAGGTGATGGGTAGGTTTAATGATTAATATTTAATAATTTTTTAAAATAAAAATGAAATAAAATATTAGAACAAGAAAAAAATAGGACATAAATAATGATACAAAATGAGTATTATTCATTTTAATTACATAAAATAAAAAATAATTGAAAAAAACTAAAATAGGCCACCAGAAGGAGTCATTTTCATTTTTAGGCCATCGCAGCCCGAATTCCAGCCAAATGGCATAAATTCAGGCCCGAAATCCTTCTAATGGCCTATTTTCTTAAATCAAAATATCGTGGCCTAAAAGTGGAAATGACTCCTTCTGGTGGCCTATTTTAGTTATTACCTCATTTATTAATTTGACATGATGTGTAAGTTTGACGATTAATATTTAATTACTTTTTAAAATGAAAAAGAAATTAAAATGTTGGAACAAGAAAAAAAAGTAGGACATAAATAATGACACAGAATGCGTATTACTTATTTTAATTACATAAAATAAAAAAATAATTGAAAAAACTAAAATAGGCCACTAGAATGATTAATTTTAACTTTTAGGTCATCGCGGCCCGAATTCCAGCCCAATGGCCTAAATTCAGGCCCGAAAATATGCCGGCCTAAAAGTAGAATTGACTCCTTCTGGTGACCTATTTTAGTTATTATCTCATATATATTATAAAAATTGTATAATTCTTTTATTTTTTTAGGTAAATACCAGGGTATCCCATGCCACTTTGGACCCAAGACTAATCCCTTGAGGATCTGCAAGGGCAATTAAGGGCGCTCTCCCAAAGTGTATAATTCTTTTATTAAAAAGATGAGTAATTATTAATTTACAAGCTCTCTTTTTGTCTCCCCAAAATGTATTATATTATTAATTATGCATAGTAATTAAACTCTTAGTAAATTCATGAATTTGTACAGTGACTTCAATACTTAAAAAGGGGATGATCGAGGACTTGCCTAGTAGTAAATCTTTGACTTCCGACGGTTTAGCCAAATAAAATACTAAAATTTAAAAATGATTATATTGTTTTTATATATATATTTTAAACCACAACACCTTTGGATGTGGTTTTTTTGGATAGTCACTAGAGGACGTGGAATTTAAAAAAATACAAAATTACAGAAGTGATCTAAATTAGTATAATATATAGATTTATCTAAATCTATCCAACTCAATAAAGTAAAATATTCCTTACATTGACAAGAGACAATTCAAGAACGAGGATTCACTAGATCAAAAACTAAGTATCAAAAGTCTTCCAAAGAGAACACCACAAAAAAAAGAAGGTGTAGTTTCTGATTATTTTGAATAAATTTAAAAGGCATATTTACAGAAGTAATTTAATTCAATTTGCCTTTATCCCCTTGTTCGGAGCAAAACAAGTAGACCTTCTTTTGTTTTTGTTCCATCTAAACATACGCGGAAAATCAAAGAGTCTAAATATTATTGGCTTGAGAGGCTCCACAGGCGGCATGTTGTTGTTGTTGTTGTTATTGTATGGTTTAATGGCATATTCTTCTGTCCACTTCATACTCGTGGATTCGTACTGGAGCTTATCAGTCTTATACAAATGTGCCGCTTCCAAGTTCAAAGGATCATTTGGATTAGGATCAGTCAGCAACGAGCAAATAGATACAAGTAGCTGAAATATATATATATAATCACAAACAAGAACCATTAGAAATATGAAAGGAGAAAAATAAAAACAAATCAAAACAAAAGAGAACAATAACATTGTTACTAGTTTAAACTAAAATCCCAATAATAATTCAATAAATGTTGCATGTTTAACCTTAATATATAGTAGTAGTTGTTCCAAAAAGACAATTTTTTTTCTTTCTTATTATATATATACATCCATTGAGAATTGATAACATAATTAGGGTTCATGTTAATTTTCCAAAGTATCCGCATAAGTTTGTTTAACATATTCATGACTTTTAAAGAGTTGAACTATACAAAAATTACCTTGGGAACGCTTAATGCTGGACTCCAAGCTTTCTTTAGGATATCCATTCCAATTTGTCCATCGGTACTAATGTTAGGGTGAAATACCTTTGTCGTAAAAGCAACCTAAAGTAAAATATTAACGTGAAAATATCAAATAAAATTAAAATAAGTTGAGCACCATAAATTACTAGCTATCACAATAAAATTCATTGCTAAATCCTTTTTTTGTTCTTATTGTAGTAGTTATGTGTATGGAGAGGAAACTCGTTTAAACATGATAAAAAGGTAGCAATGATACCGTAGGAGGATGAAATGGATAAAGTTCGTCGGGAGGAAATTGAATCGAGAGCTTGAAAATACCCCCAGCGTAAGGGCTGCCATGAGGCCCGATGATTATCGCTTGCCACTGGGAAAGATCATCGTCCACAGGACCTGCAATTTTTTTTTTTTTTTTTTCGCATAGTCAAGATCCAAAACAAAAGAATTCGCAGATTCTTCTATCGAAATCGCTAAAATTCATTTACATCTTCTGCAAATTCATGAGAACACGAATTCATGAAAACAATCCCAAATACAGTATCAATCTAAGGGCAAGAGATGAAACGAAATCGGGATACCAAAATGACCTCAGAAACAACAACAACAACAACAAAAATAATCAATTTCAATGGGGTCACTGCAATGCTAGCTCATCACAGTTGATCAAAATCGAATTGGAATTTGGGGATGATTATAGGCCTCACCTGCACTGCAACAGCTGGGAGGATCTGTCCGCAGCCAATCGAACTCCTTGGATAGCCTCCTCGCCGCATCTGATCCCATGTAATTCCTCATAATTGCAAAAACCCTAATTTGATCTAATCAATCGAGCGCAAAATCCAAACCCAGCAAATTAAATCAGCAAGTAGAAATCTCAGAATTAAACACCAATAATGCATGTCCATTAAAGAAGACCTTTTTACCTGGTTTCCTGGCGGCCGATGGAGACGACTGGAGTGAAGAAAATAGATGGATGGAACTGTCACTGTGAGTAGCGAGAGGATTATGAAGCAAGTACGAGATCATAATTCATTGATTCCTCGTTATGTATATATGGGCATTGGGCATTGGACCGATTCCGCTGTCAATTACCAAAATTTCCTCCAACCATGCATTAGATTTAGGTTTATGACTCCTATTTTTAGCTTTAATTTAAATATATTATTCCTCAAGATTTGGTTTTAGTAGATTTAGGTTTCTGTTAGTTTGTTATATGGAAATATACTAAAGATATATCCATATATATACCGTATAAGATATATGCATGTATCTACAGCCCAAAATGCCAAATCAGACGACCCCTGAAATTGTAAAACATATACTATTGATAAGATTAACAGATACTCACCTATTATATACCAAAAAACTAGGATTAAGTATTAACAGATTTTACCTTGGGACAAACTCACTATTCAGCAAACCTTTTGGTGAATCAATACCTAAACCACACCTCTTTCTTTCTTTTTTTTTTTTTTTTTTTCAATAACGGGAACGTTAAAACGTCGGCAAAAAGTACAAAGCTAAGAAAAATCTACAGCAAGGAGATTAAAGAATGAGGCCAAAACAGAGAAACATAAATGAGAGAAACTCAAAACTAGTATTATTGATGATAAATAATACTAGTATCTGGATAATACAACTCATAAGTATTATTCTATTCATTCAAATTAATTAAGTGTTAAATATTTGGAGGCAACAACTAATAATATACTCTAAGCTAGCAGCTACTAGCTCGTTGTGTTTTTAAATTCCAAATATTTATTAATTACACCAATTATATATAGAAATAATTGTGTGATCAATGGAGGAAAAGTCTTGATTTCTAATAGTATATATTTTTATTAAATATTTATGTGTATGTTTCATATCTGTCCGATCGAGTCCCTTTCAACACTATAATATAAATGTGTCCTTTATATTTATATGCAGTTAAAATAATTAATTCTTACTTTGACTTTACCAATCGTATAGAAGGCTAGCTTTGGTGGCTTGTTTCTTAGCCTACTTATGAAAGGGAGGAGTTAGGGTGCAATCAAAATATTTGTTCAGATGCATGTATTGTGGCCTTTCACCATCGTTGATTCACTTTGTAAATCGACGGTTGAGATTAACTTAAAGGGTAAAAATATAATTTTGCCATATTACTCCAAAATATAATTAGTATAGTACATTTCAGCGACAACTCATATATACTTCAGCGATTTGTTAATATTTCAGCGACGGGCATAATGTTTACAGCGCGCCTTCTGTGTATTTCAGCGATGTACTATAATATATTTCAGCGACGTCGTATGATAGTATATTTCAACGACATGCATAGTATTATTCATCGACTTGATAATGTTCATTTCAGCGATTTCATAAAAGTTGAAACTCCAATTCTTTAGTTTAACATATTTTAGCGACGAGCTGTATATGTATTTCAGCGTCGGAATGTATGTATTTCATCGATGTGGTGTGTGTATTTCAGTGACATGCTACAATATTTTTCAGCGATAACAACCTATGTGTATTTCAACGACTTGACCGTTATACATTTTTTGGATAATTTTACCTTTCTACATTTTGAACCGTTGGATTTAAATGAACAGTTGAGGTTTGCGCCTTGATGTGCTGCGGGATCACTTGATCGCACCCTAACTAGTCCCAATGAAAAAGGGCTAAAAAAATATACTCCATTGTTTTCCTTTTTCTCTCGATTTTCCTTTGAAAAAAACAAAAAACAAAAAATAACAACAATGCTTCCATGAGAAGAAAAGAGATGTTAATTTGTTGGCTTCTAATTAAATTGAATGGTTTCAGAGACAAAATAACATTTGAAGATTAATGTTGAAATCCAGTAGTTCCAATCACCAATACTTAATTACCCGTTTTGAAATACCGGATTTTCGAACAAAAATATCCAGCATGGAAAGAGCAATGTAATGACCAATTCATGAAGATGTACTGAACATGATCCTGCAAGAGCATCAAAGACATGACAAGGGAAGATGGTGCAGTGTACAATTGGTGCCTATTGATATTGACACACACCTTTCACGCAAAATATTTCATTGTAATTATAATTATAATATAGTTATATCATTACTATACTCTAATCAAATATATGCATGTCTATAATTATTCCAACAACAGTGGACCTGAGTGAATTAATTACTTATCTAATTGCACAAAATATTAGTTTTTGAGATTTAATGTGACCAGGAACATTATTGGTAATTTACAAATAGTTACCCAGTTCCCATTTAGTATTTCCTTTGAAAGATACTGATACAAAATATTTTGTTTTTGTTTATTTATTTATTTATTTATTTATCCCTTATTAGTAATATACTTGTATATCATTTCATTACCACTAAATACATGTACGGATAACCTAGCTATTGTATGTCATTTATAACTAAATATACGCGTAAAAATACATTGTTATTTTTTATAAAAAAAAAAAAAATCATTACGGGTGGGATTGTGTATACTTTTCTTTCGTTAGTAAGAATAATAATAATTTTATATTGATAAGGTTGATTAGTTATATTTGCTTCCCCAAAGAAGAGATTAATTATTTCTTTTTTTGGCGTGTAACACAGTATTGGGCATTGAAGGATTGTCTAACTCCAAAGCATAATTCTGTATATATAAATGCTCGAATTAAAAATATTTGCTTAAACTGTTAGATCCTCATACCACTCAGGCCAAATGCATCTCGTAAGAAGAGATTATTTAACTACATTGAAAATATTCATTAATTGAAAATGAGGCTCCATAAAAATTTACAACCTCCTAAAATTTTCATTTAGTAACCCAAACTATAAGTTGACTAGTTTCACCTTAATTCATTAATAGAATTTTTAATCATATATAATCACTTATTAATTTTTTAAGTTAACTATGTTTTATCTAATTATATTAATAGTTAGTTGGTGACTGATTAAGTAAACTGATTTGGCCAACTGTTTTGATGATGTATTTACTAAAAAAATGTTGGTAGAATTTAGCTGATAAAGGAAATTAGTTTATAAAAATATAAAAGCTAACAGCTCAAACAAAAAATACTGGAAAAAACAGCGTTTGACCTGGTAAAAGCCCGAAATCATGTAAAAATTCGCTTATAAGCTAAAAAATGATGGGGGTTTTAAAAAAAATAAATAAATACTTCCTCGTTTTTTTTGTTAGCTACGTTTGACAAATGGGTACTGTTCACTCATATACTTTGACTTAAAGTTTTATCATAGTTATACAAATTAAAATATAGCCAAGTGTGATCTTGTTAGATTCGTCTCATTTTGTAGTTTTTAAATATCAAACTTTTAAAATTTTTACATGTACCGAATTTGAGTGATTAATGATTTAAAATGTGAATTGGACTGCGTGTTATGTGGATCCGTAACAATCTTTAAAAAATAGAGGAAGTAAATAATTAGAGAAAAAACCAGTAATTAAAGCTTAATACTTCCAAATTTGAAGTACTTACCCATCTTTGGTTGATCCACTAGTGCAGTGCAGTGGTATATTGGAATGAATTGCGGACTATATATGGCTCGGCTCGATTTTCCACAATATATAGTAATTAATTGGGTGCAATGAAACCACGACTTTTGATTTGAAAACTCACCCCCAAGCCAAGCCTCCAGCTGGTTACTGAACCCAAATAATGGCTAGATCACTTTTATGATTGGTCATGTTCAATCCACTACCAAAAAATTTGATTACAAGTAGTATTTTTGTTTTTTTACTAACATCAGTTAGTTTGAATCGTTGTAAAACCTTTAATTGGGCCTCTAAGAAATCCTTTGATTCGCTCAAAAAAATTCATTCTTTAAATATATACTACCTCCGTTTCGTTTGTAATGTTTGTTGCGTTTGTTAATATGCTACTATTCACATACACATTTTTACTTAAAGTTTTATCATAGTTATATAAATTAAAATATAGCCAAGTGGGATCTTGTTAGATTCGTTTTATCGTTAGTTTTTAAATATTTAACTTTTAGAATTTTTACTTATACCGAACTTGATATATTAACTATTTAAAATGTGCATGAACGGCGTGATGGGTGGGCCCGTAAAAAATAATATGAGACGGAGGAAGTATATACTCCCTCCGTATTCAAAAAGTTTTAACATTCTATGTTTTCACGCAATCCAATACACATTTTTAAAGAGTAATATCTCAAATTTTATAAAATAAATAATAAAATAAATACCCAATTAGTCCTTTTTCTTTTCATTTTTGCCAAATCAGTCATTTATCTATTTTTATACCCAATTAGTCTTCTACCTTTTGCCTTAATGTTCAATTTAGTCCTTTTTGTATAAAATAATCTCTACTTGACCCTCTTTTATATTAAATTGACCACCAAACTTTCAAACTATTTCATTTTAGCCCCAAAACTTTAAATAGTGAGTTTTATTAATCCACACATCAAATAAATGCCCAACATGCTTCCGTAAGAAAAATTAAACAAAAACCTCATACCTCGGGTTTGACCGCCTTGTTGCCGGGTATTCCGAGCTCTGGGATTTTACGGACTCCTTCCAACCACACGACCGCAGCCAATGGTTCACCAACAGTCAGCACAGTCCTATTTCGTTTCCTACCTTAGGAAGTAGCGAGGTTTGGGGCAAAAAAGTTTAATTCTAATTTTGGAAGATTATGGATATAGGAAGCCTGGATTTTTATTGAAGAAATATTAAAAACATTACAGAAATATTTTTTCTACTAATGGAGAAGACGGACACTTAGCTCCTTATATATGAGGATGCTTGACTCTGGGGACTGACCCCATATAAAAAACAAATACATAAAGGAAGTTTTGCAGAAAGGAAATACAACTTATTATTTTGAAGAGTTGGGAGGATTTCCGATTCCTTCCATCTGCTTCAATCTTCTCTATTTATAGGCGTCCGCGGACTTCAATCACGGACTCCAAACAAACTCTAATTTCTTGTGACGAACGCAGTGACGTCACTTGCTTTCGATTCCAGCCTACATTATTATTATGCCAGAATTATCGCTAGTGGGCTCCTTTGTCAACTCGTCACATGCCCTTGCCAACTGCCCCTCTCTACTTTGTCGGCCATTATTGTAGGGTCTTTGCCGACACCTCTTTTCTCTTACATCCAGTTGTTTACACTTGGACTTGTGAAAGTTTTTTGGACGTTTCTTCCCTTTATCTTGTCCAGATTCGGCTTTCTTTTGGGTTACCCGAATCTTTGTACCGAATAGGGGTTTTTCCTGTTCCACGCAATATGGGCATATGTGATTATCCCATTGCCCAACATGCATCATGTTGCATGCCTTTCTTCTGGTAGACTCAGTTGCTGGCAACTTATTTTCCCAGATGAGTAGCCTTTTCTTTTCAAAAGAGGTTTCCGCAAACTCCATGCTTTTCCCTGTTAAAGAATTAACCAGGAACGATCCATTTAAATTATTGGAAAAGATTTTAAATGGATATTTGACCTTTTCCATCTCTGTGAGACAGACCCAGAATCCCCATGTTCGTCTGGTGGAGATCTCATCTTCACTGATGGAAGATACCAATGGTGCCTTGTCATCAATGGACTTGACTCTGTTGAAAGCTATCATATCAGGCCTTTGTAATTTAATAAAATGAAAGACCGGGTATGAACCTTTTCCAATGATTTCTGGTGCTGCTGAGATAAACTTGAGCTCCAGAATATCTCCTCTTTGAAGGTGCGGGTTGTTCTGCCATGATTCATGTACCGCACCACTTATCCATCCCGGAAGTTTTTCTATCTCCGGGAACCCTGGTGATGTAGTATGAACAGATGCTAATGATCCAAAATCATACCACTTTCGAACCTCTTATGGCTTCGATCCCTCGAGCATCCAGACCCTGTTGTATCTTCCGGATATTTCGATCACCGTCTTGCTGGGGTTAATTCCCTTTTTGGAAACCAGTTGTTCCCATTTTCCTTGGTAGTCCAGTCAGGCTATAGAAATGACCTTCTCTACTGAATTAACCTTAGAGGTTTCTGTCATTGGCCTAAGGTTAATTTCTTCCTCTTTTACCCCAGAGGCAGTGGGTTGACTTGAACTTTCGGAAATGTGACTTTCCTCTTACTCAACATTTTTGTCGGTATCCGACAATGGTTCCTTTAAAGCATTGCTTGAATCTGCTTCTTCATATGTGACCACTTTATCTTTTTGGGCACATTTCTCTTTGTTTACCAGGGAAGCCGACGCTTTTCCTTATTGACTCTAATACTGTTTCCCATAGCGCTGTCATTGCTATATGGGAGGTTCGTATGTTGTTGCGGACCATGTCCACATCGCTTTGTTGTATTTGGCCAACTGCTCGTGCATTGATCTCGAGCTGTCCAAAATGTTTTGATAGCTCCTCTAGGTTTTCTCTGATGTGCCTGAATCTCGTTATGATGGAATCTGCTTCAAATGCTTCCATCTCTCGTCAAGAAATCTGCAAGAACATTTTCATGAGATTTTATAACATCAATATCATAAGTATAATATTGACATTCAGCTTGCCATCTGATAATACGAGCTTTTTCAATTTTTTTGATTCAAGTTTATTTTTTTAGAAAGCTCTAACATTAGTATTATTAACCTTTAAAATAAATTTCTTTGCAAGTAAGAATAAAGGCGGGATTGGGACTTAGCCCAAGTGGTTAAGCCCCTAGCTCTCAACCTTTAGGTTGAGGGTTCGATTCCCACCCGGCCCCTATCCCTCCCCTTTTCCCCTTTGTAATTGTGTGGCATGGGCCCCCACCACTTCTCTAGCCTGTATAGGCTGTTCCGCAAAAAAAAAGAATATAGGCCATTTTTTAAATGTTTTCCATACTGCAAAGAATTCCTTTTCGTTAATGTGCCAAAGTTTGGCTTGTTGTTCAGTGAACAACCCTCCTGTATATCTACAGGGTTCTTGACCCGTGGTAGTTTTTCTCATGAGCACTCCCGCCCATCTAAAGTCATTGGCGTCCGTATAGACTACCAGCTCATCCTCATCTTGAGGTATCGCGAGTTTCGGCAAGTTATTACAAACTTGCTTTAGTTCGTGAATTCTCTTTGTATGGATTTCTTCCCATTTCCATCTAGAGCTTTCAGTCTCTTTCAGGAGTGGTCTAAAATCCTTTCTATATTTTGCAAGGTCTTTTATAAACATACCTGCAAAATTTACAACTCCCAAGAAACTCTGAAGTTGTTTCTTGTCTTTTAATATGTCAGGAAAATTGTGGATTTTCTCCACAATGTGTTCCTGTAACTCTATCCCTGCTTCATCAATTTGAACTCCTAAGAATTCAATTTTGTTAGCAGCGATGGTAGCCTTTTTCTCAAAGAGAACAAGACATTCCCTGTGACATGCATCTGAAAATATTTCAAGCTGTTTAATATGCTCTTTAATATTTCGGGATGCAATTCGAATGTCATCTATGTAGACAAACATAAACTCTAGATAATCTTTAAATAGATTATCCATCTTTCTTTGGAATATCTGAGGGGCATTAGAAATCCCCATTGGCATAACATTCCAAATATATTGCCCTTGTGGGGTGGAGAATGTTGTGAATTTCTTCGACTCATTCTCCATCTTAATCTGATAGAAACCAGATTTGCAATCAAATTTAGAAAACACTTTAGCACCTTTGATGCAATCAATCAAGTGTTCTCTACTCGGAATGTAATAACCATCAAACTGTATTATTTTATTAATACCTTGATAGTTTATTACCAACCTGGGTTTACCTCTTTTTATTTCACCATGGTTTCTTACCAAGAATCCAGGGCTACTATAAGCTGAGACTCCCGGCTCGATGAGTTTAAGATCAATATGCTCCTTGATAAGTTTCTGCATATCTTTCTTATCCTGCATATTCATTAAGATGGGTTTGTATCGAACATACTCATATTTATATTGTTCTTTTACCTGTAGAGTAGCTTCGATCTTGTTTTTATCCCACCATGCCAGAGGATCCTCGTTAAAGTTTCTCTGGATAAATCTTTTGACATTTTCGAGGGACAATTTAGTTTCCCCATCAATGTCTAATGAAGTTATATTTAATGACTTCATTTTCTGCATTGCTTCTTTGAGGTTTATAATTTCCTCAATAAAAGCTTCATCGAATCCCTGCTGTCTAAAAGACAACAAAGCCTTACCAAACTTCCTTTTATCCTGCAATTTTGGATGGGTTAGTTTGGCATCATCACCACGTTTGCTGCGAAATGATATAGGCATTAATCTGTTGAATGTCTTTTCTCTGTGCAACACCTGTATCTCATTTCCATAACTTGTGGTAAATATTAATAAATTTCTGTTGTTATCTTGAACATATTTTGTAAAAGATTGTATGAAATTATTTCCTAATAAAATATTCGTTCCTGTATCATAAAAGTAAATAGGAGGCGTTTTTACCTTATACCAAGGTGTACCAAATGCTCCTCCAATCATGATATTGGCCTGTCGAATACCCTTATTTAATACAAGGATTTTTTGGGAAAAATCTCTTCCTGCAATAATGCGTAATGATTCCATAGCTTCGCTAGGGAAAACTCCTGGTTTTGCCTTGCAAATACTTGATCCTGAATCAATATAAGCTGCAACATATTCTGACTTATATTGTTCATATATTATCCCTATTGAGATATAAATGGAAAATGGACTTGTCATTTAATTCTGATGGTGTGACATTTCAGATTAAATTCTATATCATTATCCTTTCTTACCCATGGTTTATAAGTTTCGAGAAAACTTAATCTCAAAATCATAACCCCATTGTCTTTTCCAGCGGTACCTAAGACCCTGATCTCGTGTCTTGCAATTTCAATTGTTCCTTCATAGGTCCCAATTGATGGCTGCTGCAAGTAGTATAAATCATAACATGGAAAACGGTTAATCTTTTCAGTGATGTCAAATATTACCCGTATTTCTTTCCATCCTTCAGGGCATTTAATCTTTATATTATCTACCCCAATGGATTGATGAGTTAAATCTTTGATGAACTCATTTCCTTTATATGCCATAATTCTGTCTTTCGAAAAAGGCAAACGGCTTGCATACTCAATTCTAGCACTCGTTGATCTGTCTAGAATTGGATGATCTCTTATCTGTATGTCTACTCCTCCTAACCTTGGAATCTGGGTAGGATTTGGAGTCATGACTTTAGCAAATTCCTTGAAAATTCTAGGAATTTCTATATATTCTTTCCTGAGAAATAAGTCAGAATGATGACTATTGGAAAGTGCATAAGAGATTCTATAAGTTATAGAATATGGCCTCTTTCTTTCTTTCATCATATCTTTTATTTTGAAATCCCGATGAAGGGTTAGAATTATGCTAAAATCTTGGTCAGCTAAGTTATAGAAAATTTTGGGATGTATGTCAAACATTAACTTCCCAGCATATAAATTTCCTACCATAGTCCCAAGAAGACCATCTCTAAGGTTATTGATTCTTCTATCAGTGACTGATAGATGTAATTCAGAATCAATGCCTTCTTTGAATGTTGCCTTAATTACTACTTCGATGGCTCTTATGGGGATCCATTTCATAGTAATGACAATTTCCTCCTTCATTCTGCTTAATTCCTCAAGAATTTCTTCTTTAGGAATTAATTGCATATCCATAACATTACAAGTAAGTTCCATAGGAATTGCAAACTCACCTGCACTTACCTTGTAAATGATGTTATGTCTCCTCTGGTTGAGTCACATCTGGTTAAGAACTCGTCCAATCCCGCCAATTCTGAATCCGTCATATGGGCTGAGGTTGGAGTCTTTTCGCATAATTCTTTCCATGGTTCGATTCGAGATCGTCATCCTTGAAAAGAATCCAGACAGGTTTTCAGTGGTCTTAATCCTGTCCTCTTCAGTCAGACTCGGTTGAAGATCCATCTGAATATGAGTCATAGTCACTTCTTAATTCTTCCTCGTAGATGCTTTCATCCGAGGGGATGTCCTCAAACTGATAGACTGGTACCTGCTTTCCATGGTAGACCGCTTTCACGATATCCTCCGTGGCTTCGTACATTCGTATCTCACGATTCTGAGGGCAATCGGGTGAGATATGACCTCTGGCTCCACACTTCCAACAGTTGCAGTCCTTGAAACTTTCGTTGGCTCGGGTATGGGCTCGTCTGAATGTTCTTTTTGACGTTGTTCTCCCCGTGCTCCTTGCTGCTGAGCTAGTTGAGCCTTGGGATGAACCCTTCGCCGTTCCTGTTCTTTGTCTAGTTTTGTATGTTCTGGCCTTGCTCCTGGACCACCATGCTCTTCTTCTTCGAAATGAAGGTCTTCTGAAACTCTTACTGTATGAGCCTCGACTCTTCTTCTTTCTTCTCTTTTCTTCTGATTCTCCTATAATTGTTGGAAAATCTTTATTTTCACAGCAAAGAGGGGTTCTTTTTATTTTACCTATTAGTCTCTTGATGTTCTTTTGGGTTGCTGCCTGTTGACACTATTCTCTGAGTTTATCCTTTAAGGAGGACATTTTTCGGGCTATTGAGTCCACTGTACCAGGGGTACTGTGTACGATTGGATCAACATCTCTCTCCATGGGCTGCAGATCTTTTCAAAGAACATTGGACATGCTACTTCAGCTGTCATCTTACTCCGAAAATAGTATTTACGAAACCAGTAGATATATTCGTCTACTGCGCAAATACTTCTTAACTCCATACCCAATAGTGCTTGGGTATAGACATTGATTTTTTCGGTTCTCTGTTATTCAAAATAACCATCTCCTACAAAATGGGTTTTGAATAAGAGGTCAAATCTTTTGCAGATTGTGCTTTTGGATTCTCCTTCGAGTATTTGCTCTCTTAAGGCCGCCGTGGAGTTTTTCCAGCCCAGTTTTGCCGATCCTTCGACACTTAGCTCTATTAATCTGACAAAGTTATCTTTATCGAGATCTAGGGTGGTTGCTGCAATCTTCATTGAAGCTACCCATTCGTCGATCAGATCTTCGATGTTTCGGAAGTCGATAACGTCGAGGTTCAGTGTTATGCCATATGGATTTAATGGTTGCAACATCGTCTTGGCCCACGGTGTGGATTCTGGTGCTCTACTTGGGTTTCGTCTTGCATTGAGATGCACCTCTGGATACCTGTTCATGTGGATGTCCGTACTTTCCCTCATTGGGACATCAGGCGGTCCATCGTGGGTCACATTGGATCCTGATTCTTCCGCATAACCCAATTGAAGAACTTCATTGGGTTTTACATTAAGCAGATCCATAATCCCGAGTTGGGAAAACGATTCTGCTAATTCTTGTAGATCTGATAGATCTGCCCTGGAAACACTCATTCGACTGTTTTCAGGAGATCGATCATAAGCTCTTCTTGTGATTTCTGCTTTGGAACCATAGTTGCTTTACCCTTTTGATGTAAAGCTTGTACGAGTCCGAGTGCATCTCTAATATTGGCTTGGTTATTCTTAGAAGATCCAGGAATATCATTCTGCCTTTTCTTGATATCCGAAATGTCAAATTTCAGATTCAAATTTTCCTTCTTTAGATCTTGAAATAATTTCAAGATCTCATCCGTTGTTTGATTCAAGTTGTCAATTTTTTCAGGTAAAATCAATACCCGGTTACCATAATCTTGAATCGTTTTTTGGATTTCCCTTAAGTCCTGTGAGAACTTAGAGCTATCCGGATCAATTTCTTTCCAGTCCGTTCCTCTCATTTTTAGGAAAGAAATTAATAATATGTTGTCCTATGGACAAGTTCAAGAATTTCCTTTGGAGATTTCTATTTTTATTTCCAAATTTTGGAAATAACTCGTTGGTTTCAAATTAATTGAATCTATTTAATAGTTAAATCTTCTCCATTAAGAAATAAAATATTATAAATAATATTATTAATATGTTCTTCAATAAAACCTAAGCTCTGATACCAATTTTCATGCGGATCCGAAGTCATATGGACAATAAAATTATTTAAGTTTTGAAAGAGAATCTTTTTGTACAAAGTCAAATCTTCCTAGGGCCTTAATGAAAGGTTTTGGAAGTTTGGGGTTAAATATAAAAGTATGGATGTCCACTAGCCCATTTTAATAATACAAAAGGACTATTTTGGCCATTTTATGCATTTGTAGAGGACCATTTGAGTATTTTGAAACATAAAGGACTATTTTGGTTTTTAGCAAAGATAAATGACCATTTTGGCATTTATTCCAATAAATAATTATAAAACTTTAATATTATAAAACTACGTGATTAGACGAATCTAACAAAATCTCACTTGAAACTGTGTGAAAAAATTGAATAAAAAACCTAAATGAATAGTGTTTACTATGCAAATGTTAACATTATTCAAATAGGGACGAAGTATATAAGAGCTTAAACTTAAAAGGCCCGAATTCTTACATAGTCAAGGGCTTAATCAATCAAAGTAAATAAAAAATTCAAAAAAAAAATTCAAAAAAAAAAAAGGAAGGGTGAAGAAAAATAGAAATGATAATAAATTGGTAGTCGTCATCCGTTACAGAAAGAGGAGCAGGCATGTGACGGATACGGTCCGTTGTCTCTTTTCCCATTTCCCTATCTCCTCTTTCTTTCTACTACTTCTATAATAATAATAATAATAATAATAATAATAATAATAAGGGAAAATACCTAAAAAATACCCCATTCCAAAAGAACTTACCTCTTTAATACCCCAAACAATTTTTCTTCCTCTAAACCCCCAACCAAAAACAACAATTCCTTCAAGGTACATGGAGAGATAAAACTTTAAATTAATGACCATTTTACCCTTAAAACCTAAAATCAAAGAAATAATACCTAAAATCCATTCAAAAGAGTTTAACACTTCTCTAAAAAGTGCCCAAAAACACACCCCCTCTAAAAAATTGGTATCAGAGCATAAGTTGCGATTTTAGGGCTTATGGCTAATGACGGATTAAAAGATAATCAAAACGCAATTAAATTAAATGACAATATTAATTACGAAAAATTTTTAATAATTGATATTGAAAAGAAAAGGCTATTCAAAAACCAAACTAAAGATTGTAAGATCTGTAAACAAAATAAAATAAAAATCAAAAGAATAAAACTCAAGAAAAATAGAACTTTTAAAAATTATTGCAAACTAATCGTAAGATTAGAAGCTTTAAGACAACACTTAAAAACTCATGAATAAAATGTTAACAAATAAAAACATGGATATACAAAGAAGTCTTCAATCAATTGAAGCAAAACTAGATAAGTTAGAATTAATAGGAAAACAAAATAATACAAATCTTAAAGTAATATTAGAAAACCAAACATACTTATCAACCCAGTATGATAAATCATCCAGTGGAATGAAAAACTTATCTAAAACCATAACAACACTTCAATATGAAAGTTCTAAACTAGTTAATGATATCCCAAATCCGAGAAAAATCATTAACCATAGTGAGGAATTAAAACAACTACAAGATAAGGTTGAAAAACTTGATAAAGAGATAAAGGAAATTAAAAATATTGTTGAAAACAATATTGAAAATGTAAATGAAATGTGTAACAAAATTATAAAAATCATTAAAGGATAATGGAAACAGCTTTGAAAGAGGTTAAAGAAACAATAGAAAACTTTAAACAAGAAATTAATAATAAATTCAAGGAATTAAACAAAGAATTAGTAGAAATAAAGCTAAATGTTAATAATCTTCATAAGAAGATTGGTGAAATGACAGACCATAATAAAACAAATAATACAAATATTAGTCTAATTGACAAGAAAATAAAAGAGCTTGTAACAACTGAAATACTAAAGAAAAAAATTGATGATGTACATGTTCAAATGGAAAACATGAAAAAATATCAAGACCCTGCATTAAGAATAGCCATTGAAAGCATAGATGAAAAACTTGAAAGAATACAAGCTGTTAGAATACCTGAAGATAATACAATAAAACAACTAGCTGAACAAATTGCAAAATTACCTGCAGAAGCTAGAAGGAAAACTAAACCACAAGAAAAACTAAACTTCTGGGTTGTAAAACCAGACGAAAAATATTTACAAAAATGAGTAGGAGATCATTTTCTCTTACTAATGAATCCAAAAACAGTCTAGTAGAAAGAAGTAATTCTCAAAGGATTGAAAGCTCAAACTTTGAAAAAACCTTAATAGATAGAATGTTCAGAGAAAAAACCAAACTTGAAGAAGGGCCAACAATAATTGAAGAAATAATTGACCCAGATATTGAATTTGAAAACTTCAAGAAAAGAACATTAATCCAATTGGAACCAAGATTATTGTATGACCAAAGATTCCTTAATTGGAACACAGGATATTACAAATATCATTATACGGAACCAATAAGCTGTCTAAAAGATGACAAAAAATTAATAAAATTAATAAGCAATAATGAAGCAATTAGGCTTCAAAGACAAGGACAAAAATACATGCATATGGGATTAATCTCCATAGGAGTAAAAGGTTTAACTAGAAAAAACTTAGGGACTAAAGTCCTAATGACTGTTCTAGATACAAGGTGGACTAATCCAACCCAAGCTATCATAGGATTAATGGAAATTGATATGAACCCTAATGTGGGAGTATGTTATTTGGCACCAGATTATATGATACAAATAACAGATTTTATGAAGCATATCCAAATAGGAATTCAAACTGTAGGATATGAAGAAATGGAAACTGGTCACAACCTAATGGTATGTGTAGGCTTCTTAGGAAGAATCACAAACAATGGCCAAACCAGGCATAAAACAAAAATTGAAACTGTGGTAAGTATCATAGGAAGTGAAGGAGTAAAAATGATAGGACCAACTGAAATATCATCAGAAGAAAATGCTGGGAAAAATTGGGATCTATCAAAATTCTTTGAAAAACCAAATGTTAAAAATTTAACTCCAAAAAATGTGAATTACTTCATTAACTCCAGAGGAGAAACGTCAGTAAGGTTTAACGATTATGAAACTGCAAAACGACCAATAGATTTTACAGAAGAAGAAGGTCAGGAAAATGAATAGACAAATGAAAAGGTTTATTGTAGAAAAACCAGTAACAGATAACTATGTAAAATATGAAGGAAAACATATATTCCACCCTAGTGAAGATGAAGTGGAAAGAATTGCTAAAGACATTCAACATATTTGTTTAAAAACAAGAAAATTTGAAAACTTTAAGAAAGGAAAAATTCTAAATAAAAGAGAGTACCATGACAGGTATGAAAGAGTTTTCTCACAACATGTGCATTCTGCACTAACTAAAAAATTCAAAAACAAAGGAATATTACCTCATAATTGTCAAGATTGTAAAATTGATCTTGATAGAAGATATTCTGATAAGTTAAAACATATGATCCATTTAATAGAATGTCCAAAGCATAGTGGATATTTTGAGAATTGGATAGAAAATTATGAAGAAATGATAAGAGAAATATCAAAACTAAATGAACAAAAACAAGAATTAAAGGATAAAATGAAAAGAAAAAATAAAGAATGGAAGAATAATTTAGAAGATATTATTGAGAAAGAAGTACAGAAAAGATTACAAAAAATACAAATAAAAGAAGAACAACAAGCAGATATAGAAGCTCACTTGTTCTTAAAGGAAAACTCACCAGAAGTAGGACAAAGTTCTGATAATATATTAATGGAACAATATATGGGAGACCATATCTCCTTACATTCTGAGAGAACAAATAAAACAGCTAAAGAATTCATGAACAAAGATGTTGTCATGAAAAATACAGGAGACAGTATAACAAGAGTCCCTGGAACTCCCTTTGCCCCATACCAAAGAGGGACTGAGTGGAGACCTGGAACTAATTATACTGGAAACAATTCTAGACACTCAATCACACATGTTCATCCAGAATATCCTTATGGAAAAATACAACCTGGGATGATAACAAAACCTAGAGGAATTAGACAACCTTTAGAAAGAGGATATTATCATAACCCAGCAATATTAGAAGTAACAAATGTAAGCCCTCAAGAATGGGGCTCAGTAATTGCAAAATGGAAAAACATAGTTGTAGCTGATTACATCAAAAACAAAAATGATTATAATGATACAGCTGAATCAATGTATGGATATCTTGAAACCTATTTAGGAGAATTCGCACAGTCAATGTGGGAAGTATTTAAAAGAGACTATCCAATGGATTATCAAGACTTAATAGAAAGAGGACCGAATCCTTATAACTTTGTAAATAAAATATCAAGTCTAATAACGGGTGAAGATGGTAATTCAGGACATATAACAACACAAATGGATGCCTTAATCCATCTAGACCAAATGCACCTAGATGACTTATATGGAACAGTAGACTTCTTGAATGAGTACGTCTACTATACAGGCCTAGCAGGAGGTGCTTTTAACCAAGAGTTAGGTGAAAAATTATTTATGAAAATACCAAGACCAATTGGTCAAGAAATTCAAGATACATGGAATAAAATGGTTGAAAAGAATCCCCAACAATACACTATTAGTATGAGGGCTGTTCATGTGGTAAAAATATTAAAAGATAAGTGTACAAATATAATTGCACAAAAACAACTTAAGAAAACTGATTATTCATTCTGTAAAAGGATATACACTCCTCAACGATATGGTAGGCCGGAACCATTAAGGAAAAAACCCAAATTCATAACAAGAAAGAAGTATTTTATAAAACAATCAAATAGCAGAAAACCTTTCTTGAAACAAAAACATCACGTCAGAAAATATAATCCTAGTAGAAATTATACAAAGAAACTTGCTTGTTTCACATGTGGTGATGAAAGCCATTTGGCAACAGCATGTCCTAAAAGAAAAAACCAACATTCTAGAGAGGCAATTCTTACAGAATGTATACAGCAAGATATATTAGATGTAGACTCAGATGTTTCTGAGACTGAAACAATATATAGTATAGTAACAGTGGAAGAAAATGTTATAGAAGAACAAGGGGATGATGATCCCTATGAATTGATTAATATGCTTGCAAATGAAAACTCATATAATGGTATCACATATAAAGAGTATATGATGCCATATGAAACTGAGTATATGATGAGAGAAATTAATGAATGCGAAAACCATAATTGGCTTTTCAGGGTAGGCACTGATTCTATACCTTGTATAAAATGCTCTTATTACCCATCAAGAAAACTTAGAGCTAAATGTACAATATGTCATGTAGAAATATGCCAAATATGCTTGTCAAAATATTATAAAATTAAATTCCCCGAAGAAATGCCAATAACAAAAATTGATGATAATTATACATTCATCACAAAAAGAATAGATATAATAGAAAGAAAACTTTTTGATTTACAAGATATAATGAATCCTAAGGAATTAAAAACCAGAATTGAAAACATAGAAGAAATCTTAGAAGAATATAATATGTTGAGTCCTAAAAATACGGAAAATAAAGGAAAAGAAGTTCCTAAAGAAGAATCTAATGATAAACAAAACCTTAGTACAGAGTATATGTTAGCACAAAACCCTGAGTACATACCCGTGTGCCACGATCCTTCATCATTAACTACATTAAGGGTACCAATAATCTTTAAATTAAGAGAATTGGTATTTCGTACTAATGCAATAATCGATACAGGATGTACTAGAATAATAATAAATGAAAAACTTATCCCAGAACATCTACAGAAAAACTTAACAAAACCCATTAAATCAGAATTAATGGATGGAAGAATATCATATACAACAAAACAACCTATTTCAGGTGGACAGATATTCTTTGAAACCAATTGTGGAATATCAGAACCCTATGGAGTTCCTGATAATTCATATATAAAAGACTTAGTAATAAATGCAGATGTAATCTTAGGATTACAATTCTTCTTACAGAATAATGGGGGATTATTTATTACAAAAGATTATATCCAAATTGTTGAAAAAGCAACTTTGGCAATGTTTGCACCTAGTATTAGTAATGCGGGAACCAAGCTTTTAACAACATCAGAGTTGCGAGAGAAGCGTGGTGGAGCCCCTACTAATACAAAAACAAAAAATAAAAAACTTTTAAAAGACAAAGATATTGAAAATTGTAAATGCAAAATAAAAGGATCATGTAAACAAACTTGTAAAGAAAACATACATATTACAGAGTTTAAAGAAGAATACATTCCTGAAACTCCAAAACTGAAAGAATTAATAAGTATAACTAGATTTAAGCCTGAAGAAACCATAACAAAATGGATTGAGAGGTTAGAAAAATCCCAAATTATTGGAGATAACATCCAAAAATATTGGGAAAAAGATGGAACAATATGTAAGCTTGAAATAATAAATCCAGAATTAAGAATCTCAACTGCAGAAATAAATCCTACAAATCTGGATATAGCAGATTTCAAAATGCATATTGATGAACTAAAAACTTTAAAAGTAATTAGAGAATCAAACTCCAGACATAGGTCTGCAGCTTTTATTGTGAGAAAACATTCTGAAATTGTAAGAGGAAAATCAAGAATGGTCATTAATTATAAAAGACTCAATGACAATACAAAAGATTTTGCTTACAACATACCAGATAAAACAGTCTTAATAAATAGGATTCAAGACTCAAAAGTATATAGCAAATTTGACTGTAAGTCGGGATTCTGGCAAGTAAAAATGCATCCTGAGTCAGTTGAATGGACTGCATTCACATGTCCAGAAGGTTTATTTGAATGGTTAGTAATGCCATTTGGACTAAAAAATGCACCAGCTATATTTCAACAAAAAATGGATAAAATTTTCAAACCATACCAAAAATTTGTTTTGGTATACATTGATGATATTCTAGTATTTTCAAAAAATAGTACTGAACATATGAGTCATCTTGATACAGTGTTTAGGCTATTTGAAAAACATGGAATAATCATCTCAAAGAAAAAGATGGAAATTAATAAAACTAAAATAGCATTCCTTGGGGCAGAAATTGGAAAAGGAAAAATAAAACTCCAAGATCATATTGCTAAAAAGGCTATTGAATTTCCTGATAAAATGGAAGATACAAAACTATTACAACAATTTTTGGGATTGGTTAATTATGCTAGACCATACATTAAAAACTTATCCTCATTAACAGGATCATTATATAACAAACTGGGAAAAAACGGTCAAAGATATTTTAATCAAGAAGATATAAAAAATGTACAAAAAATTAAAGAAGCATTAAAAACACTTCCAGAATTGGTTTTGCCAGAAGATAGTGATTATCTTATTGTGCAAACTGATGGATCACATGAAGGATGGGGAGCTATCCTTTTGCGAAAAAAGGATGTCTACTCACCTAAAAGTAAAGAAGAAATTTGCCAATATGCATCAGGAAAATACAGAGAAAAGGGTAACCTTTCCTCGATTGATGCAGAACTATTAGCAATAAAGTATGCACTTGATAAATTTGAACTGTTTTTAACAGGAAAACCAGGATTCACAGTAAGAACTGATTGTGAAGCCATAGTAAAATTTCATAGCCAACTCCAAGAAAAAAGATCAATGTCTAGGAGAAGGTGGTTGAATTTTACAGATGTTATTAGTCAGAAAGGCTACAAAATAAAATTTGAACATATTAAAGGAGAAGATAACAAAATTGCTGATATACTATCTAGAATTCTGATTAAAGAAAGGGAGAAACCATTATATGACACTGAATTTAAAAACGAATCAATTGATAATTATGATGAAAATGATGAGGAAAAATATAAACAAAAATGGGATCAATTTTACAGGGAGGATTGGAATATTGAGAATTGAATAATATTGTTACAGGAATGGCAGAAAACTCCCAGAAAAACCCTTTGAAAATCAGCAATGAAAATGGAGTAAAAACCACAGGGATGGTGAAAACCCCAGAGGGATATTACACAATCCCTTCTAAAACCAGCATCCCAGAAGGGAAGAAAAAAGATAAACTCCCAGAAAAAGGAGTGAAAATCTGCTTTGGCAAAAGAGCAGAAACAGGCAATAATGTAGAATTAATCTTATTTGATAACATGAAGTACAGGCCTATCACAGGGTTAAACTACACAGAGGAACAGATCTGCCTTTGTGATAACATCTGGAGAGCATCATTTGACAAAAACAACAGCAGGTATATTGTTACTTGTCTCTCTGCTTTAAGCATGTATTTCCAGAAATTCAATAACATAAAACCATTTTTATATTATGTAATCTATGAAGGTTATAAAAAAGGAATTTATGATAAAAATGATATTTTACCTCTTAATGAAGATAATGAAAAACCTCTTCATAAAGGATTTTATGACATAATGTCTGCAATTCAATTTGCAAAAACCACAATGGGCCCAGATTTCTTTGTAAGCCCAAGTTTGAAAAACATTGTTGATGGTTTGAGGCCAAAAACCCAAAATCCTACAGGCCCAGTCCAATATTCAATTGGACATTCTTCTAAAACCCACATTGTGTTTTGTGACCATTGTGAAAAAATGGCCAAGGAAGTCTGTAAATATGAAGCCCAAAAGGCCGAATGGTTACAGAATTTTGAAAACCAAAAAATGAAAACCCTTGAAGCAGAGGCCCAGATTGAAACCCTCACCAAGAAACTTGAAATCCTTCAGAACCAAAATGAGAAATTGACCTCAAAAATTGTGTCCCTTACACTGAAAACACCAAAGCCAGAAGAAAAACCAGTCTATGGTCCAGAACCCAAACCCACCAGTTCTATGACTGCAGTAGAATTGGCAAAAGCCTGGATGCAGCAAAACCAGGAAAATTCAACTCCTGAGGTCTTTAAGGATCAAAAGTTTGAATCTAGTCCGTCTCAAACGGCAGACGGTAAAGACGAATCAAGTCCGTTGATAGCTGATGCTTTGCTAAAAAGCATAAGTTCAGATAATTTTGAACCAAACCAGGGAAGTTCTAACCCTGAGGTCTTTGAGGACCAAAATGTTGAACTAAGCCCATCTAGTCCGGTAGATGGTAAAAGCACATTAATTCCGGTTATGGCTGGTAGTTTGCCAAAAACTATGAGTCCAGTACAGACTGGAAAATTTGAGAACCTCAGTGAAGAAGAAATTCTTCAAAAGCTTGAAATGGAATTAAAGCCTACTTTTGCTGAAGCAATGGCAACCAGAAAAAATGGAAGGTTTAGTGCACTGGTAGCACTAAAGAAAAATGAAGCAAAATTCCAGACCAATAAAATCATAAAAAATCAGAAAAAAGAAAGTGGCGGCCCCCACATTGATGAAGAGTACTAAAGGAGCCACGCAGAAATGAGCTGGAATTCACAATAAATACCAGCATGTGAAGGAATGAATCCTGAAAAGAAAAAAGTCAAGAAGAAAACAAAATGCTAGTGGAGCCAAAAGCACCACCAACCATGTGAAAGAAGGAATCCAAGGCGGATAAAACCAAAAGGCAGACAAGAGCCATGTGACTCTTGGAAAACCACGTTAATAGGCACTAGGCCCCTCTTTACTACATTATTATATGGTTGCATTATTGTACTAGTTGTTTGATTTTTCATCCGAACTTTATCGGATAACTTTGCCACTTGGCACGTTTTTATTGGTTGTTGTGGATTACTTAGATGACATTCCCATCTATAAATAGAGGGATGGTCTTCACTTGTAAGACACACACTCACTTTGCTCTCTCTCTCTCTTAAGGTTTTTGAGACTGCACTCTTGCTACTCTCGAAAGCTCTTTCTCTCTCTAATTCTCTTGTATTCCCAACCCTTTCAGTAATAAAATTTCAGTTTGTAAAGAAAGACCCGGTGTGGATTGCTTCCTCTTTTCTTTACTTTCTGAAATACAGGGGCCCGTCTGAACGGGAAAGCCTCTCCTCTCTCAAGGTATGGGTTAGTTTATGATTTATGATTATGGTATGATTGTTCTATGAATGGATAATAATGTTATAAACATGAATATGTGACCTTTTAAAACTTAATTGATGAGATATGCCATTAGGGGAGTAAGATAAAAATTTAAAAGGCTTTATGCCATAAAAGCTGTAAGAAAGACTCGTTAGGGGAACCACAATTCAGGGATGTTTGTTAAACATAATGGTGTTTTGTTACTGTTGTCCCTTTTGATTTGCCCCTTAGACCCCCTGCTTACATTTCAGATCTAGGTCTGGATAGTGCTAATTTGAATTTGAAACCCGAAACAGGCCCAGAAAAATATCTCATCAGTGACAGTAATAAGAGGATTGCGGACTTAATGTTTATGATAATATTTCCATAACAAAGGACAATCGGACCCATAACACATAGTCAGAAATTTAACACGACCAAGAGAATAATAGGAGATGGCAAGTACCTAGTAAGACATCACGACATATAAGTTTTTCGCGCATAAAAACCAGTGTTTTTAAAACTTTTATCTGAAATAACTAATATCTTTTATCAAAACTAATGGAGAATATGACTAAAACTGCTGAAAACTCTAAAACAGATTTGTTTAAAGCAGACACTTTTGAAAACACAGAAACAAGGTTTGTTATTGTACCTTACCCGAAAACACACTTTCTATGCCAAGAATGTGAAATTTGGCTTATTAGACTAATGAATAAGCGAAATCAAATAGACATGATTTGCAGAAAACAAAGATTGTTTGAAAATATTATAAAATGGAAAGTGACTAAGGAGGCTGAATTTCTAAAAAATGAAATAGAAATTCTAGAAAACAGTTATCAAAAGCATACTAAAATCTATAATGTTTTTGAAAAATTACAGGATAACCATATAAAAAGATGTGAAAACTATTTTATAGCATGTGAATATGAAGAAAAAATGTGGAAAAAATTACAAGAAGAACGTTTAGCAAGAAATAACTGATTTAAAAATGGAAGTACAAATACCTTTTGATATTTGTCCTGAATGTGGAAAACTTGGAGAAACCATGTGGAAAATAGAAAAAGAAATAAAAGACCTTAAAGAAACAATTATAAGGTTAACAGAATATAAAGAAAACGAAGAAGAAGAAGCACATGAACTCATATATGTGTTAAACCGTGACGAAGAAATAAAAACTATTTTAAATTCGGTTCATATATATGAAGAAGTTATAAGTTACCAATCAACAGACCTCAAAACAAAAATAGAAGAGTTAAACACTTCTAAAACAGAATTCATTAATCATATCAGAAATCAGCATTAAAGATGACTTATAAAACAATAAGAGACTACAGTAAATGGGAGAAAACTGCGATTGAAAGATATCGCATTAAAAAAGAAATTGTAAAAATCCAAATCGAAGCAAAAATAAAATGTTTGCAACTCTTAAACAGAAAAAATCTCATAATAGAAGAATTAGATTTAAGTTTTTGGATAAATGATGAAATCAACAACCTACAGGCATATGAAAAGGGATTAGATCGGGAAAGAAAACAGTGGCAGGTTAATTATATCGGTTAGTCAAAAAAAAAAAAAAAAAAAAAAAAAAAAAAAAAAGTATTGAAACCCAATATAAAAAGTACTGAAATCATATGCAAAATGTACAAAACTGATAAGGAAAACATACTAGACTTAAGTAAGGGCAAAACTGTCAAAATATTAATCTCTCTCCTACGAAAAAAGTGTTGGGTACTGAAAAGGGATAAAAAACCCCTATGGGTACTGAACAGGTAATAAGGATGAGAAGGGAGGTATTTATTTCGAATTTTCCCTAATAATAATAATAATAATTTTTAAAAAAGAAATACTCCAATATGAGTATAAATACAGTGCATAGAATTCAGGAAACTAGACAACATTAACACAAACACAAGACGCCCACACCTCCTCTCCACTCTCTAACCCATCCTTCTCTTTCTTACACTATTATTATTTCTGACTTGTTCTTACACAAACAGAGAGAGAGAGAACGAGAGAGAGAGTCCAGATAGATATCATATATACATACATACAAAAACCCATCTCGTCTGGTCTTCCATACTTGAGAAATTTCAGGTTTGCTCTCTTCATCACTCTTCACTCTTGTAACTTTTTATCGTTTTCAATCCCCCTTTTTTTTGTTACCCTTTTTCTGATTTTCTCTTGAAAGATTTTGGGTAATGCTTTTCCTTTTTCCTAATTTTTGGGGGTATATTTTTCGTTGGTTACAAAACGATGAATGAGAATTTTGTGGGAAGAAGACAGCTTGGATTCATTATCATGTCCCATCTTTTATTTTAATCTCTTTATTTTGTTTGTTTTATGAATTCTGATTTTCGGCGTTTAGACAATCAAAATTCTCTCCATTCGTTGCACGTGCCGCACGTGATCGAACCTAATCCTATTTTCTCCCATTCACATCTTCAATCTCAATTTCCAAAACCCCCCAAAACAGCAAAGGCTGATCCAATTCTAAAATCATCAATAAATTTGCGAAAGTTTTGTTAACTTGATGAAAAACACATGTAATAAACATGTAGTACTAAAAAAAAATGCAAGGATTTGAAGATGATTTAGTTTATGATAAAGGGCAAGATTGTCTTTTCCCCCAACTTGCAGTATTGGGTAAATGACTTTGGGTAGGTAGGTGTACATTAAATTGTCCCACATGTTTTTCACTATTTATTTAATTCTATGTGGTGGTTACAACTTACAATTACTACAACGCATCTTTCTTACTTAACCCTTTCCATTAATGCAACAATTAAGTACTAGTAACTTTTTTACCTAAGGATTACAGTGAAATTACTATTCTCTCCTTTCGACCATAATTAAAGAATATATTTAAAAAGTAATTAGTCGAGGCCCAAGGGGTGTGATGAACGTGTACAATAGTATATTTTATCTGACCTGTTGCTATTATTATGATTGTTGTCATTTTTATTATTGGCAGATTACAGTTGTGCCAAATTCATTATTTATGATTTGATTGTGAAATTTTTTATTATACAGGACTTCTCTGTTAGGCAACCATCTTTGTGGATAGGTGGCCCCCAAAATCATTAATTTCACATATTATTAAATTGGTGGATTAACAATTAATTCGTTTATTTATTTTGGAGAGTAGTGTTGTGAGTTGTCCTCTTGCTCAGTTGCTCTATTATATAGTGCTTTAATTGTTATAGTGTCATCTACTTTAGTTAACAGGCCCATTTATTCGTTAATGGGAGTGGGCCAAGCCCATCTTTGAAATGAGCGGCCCATTTAATATTTCATGTTATCCATTTTGCCATAGTACATATCTCTACTGTGAATATATTGGTTTATTTTGAAGCTAAATCCTAATTAGTTGCAGGTGATCATCATCTTCTTGCTTCGTCCAAGGTGTCCCTACAAATGGCATCGGGTCATGTAAGAAACTAGTACTATATCACATTCTTACATAGGCCTTGCTAAATTTTAGTTTTATAATACTACATTTATGTTTTGATGAAAATAAGTTCTTACATGATCTTCCTTGCTCTGCTCCGGAATCAGGCCAAGTCGAGTAAAATGAAGAGGATGGAGTCGAAGAAGTCGCACTCATGGTGGTGGGATAGCCACATTGCTCCCAAGAACAAGTGGCTTCAAGAAAACCTCGAAGGTATAACATTCATCGACCCCTATAGTCTATTTTTTCGCCCAACAAGTTTGAACATAATGTTTGAGAAGTTGATGAGACCATTCTTGATCTCAGAAATGGACCAGCTTGTGAAGAGGATGCTAAAGATGATAGAAGAAGATGCTGATTCCTTTGCGAAAAAGGCTGAATTGTACTTCAAGAAGAGGCCCGAGTTGATAAACCATGTTGAGGAGTTTTATCGTATGTATCGTGCGCTGGCAGAGCGCTACGATGTTGTGAGTGGAGAGCTACGGAAGAGCATTCCCTCCGATGTCCAGTCTCAGGGCTCTGGAATATCAGATGCAGCATCCGAGCCACCTCTGGGGACACAGTCTCCCGAACAACGCCCAGCTCGTAGTAAATCTGGGCCGCGTGCTGCTGGGTTCGACTTCTTTCTTGGGAGTGGCTCGGAGACAAATAGCAAGGAAGGAGATAACATGTCTGCCCTGGAATCTGAATCAGAATCTGATTTGGAATCAGATGATTCCTCATCAGCTAACAATAGCTCAAGCAGCAATGGAGAGGACAATGGGTTGCGGAGGAGGATTGTTGCGCTCGAGGCCGAGCTCGAGGAGGTGAATGAGAAACTCAAGATGCAGAATGAAGATACATGTGAGAATTGTAAGAAGCACAATAGTGAAAGCTTTCAAGTTTCCAACAAGATAGCAGGATATGAGGAGGAACTCAAAGTTGCCAAAGAAAAGATTCAGCGATCCGAGGAAGAAATAGCCCTTCTGCTGATCAAGCTTCAAAAGTGCACATCCTCGAATGAGGTTGAGTCAAGTGCAGCCGTTGAACCAAATCAAGCACGGGAGCTACAAGAAAGTGTCGACGGTTCAGCTTCAGTAGGTGATGATGTTCTTGACTCGAAGCAAAATGTTCGGGCCCTTGAGGAAGTGCTTAGAGTTGCAAGAGAGAAGCTTTGTGCATCAGAGAAGGAAGTCGAGAGTTTAAGACATGAACTTATGAGTATGGAAGATCAGCTAAAAGCTGCCCAAACTGAGGCTTCTGATTGGAAAGACAAGCTAGAAAGAGAAAATGGGGAGGTCTCAAAGCTGCAGGAACGTGTAGCAAGATACAAGTTGAGTCTTGCAGATCGTGACCAAGAAATAAGGTCGTTGAGACAGGCAATGACGAATGCCAACAAGAGCTTGTCTGTAGAAAACGGGCAACTACAAGCTGAAATCACTAGCATGACGAAAGAACGAACTTACTTGGAAGATAATCTCAAGGAGCTGGATTTGCGCTGTCAATCTGTAGAAGAGGAGCTGAGACGAGCCATTGCTGCAAAAGGTGAGCTGGAGGTTATATTGGGAGATCAAATAAAGCAGTTAAAGGGAGAAATTACAGAGAGAGATATTCGTCTTCAAGAAGTGAATAGACTGCATGAAGAACTAAAGCTGAAATATGGTGCGCTGATGGCAGCCAAAGATGAGCTAAATGGTAAGTTCAATGCACTTAGTGCAGAAATCAGCTCTAAAGACCATCAGATGGAACAAATGCAATGCCATTTGCATCAACTGCACATGCAGCATGTTGAGCTAATAGCTGCAGCCGAGGTGGCACATAAACAGGCAGAAGATCTGCAGAGAAGAATCAGTGAACTCGAAACAGAGGTGCAGAGAAAAGAAGAAATAATTAACGAAGGAGCAGAGGGCAAACGAGAAGCAATAAGACAGCTTTGCTTCTCGCTTGAGCATTATCGCAGTGGTTATCATCAGCTTCGACAGGCTGTTATTACACACAAGCGACCGATAGTAATGGCAACCTAAGGTTCGGAACTTACCTGTGGAGAGAGCTTGTCGTGGATTTTCTAGCACCCATTCAGTTTACCTTTCCATCCTGTCTGATACTTCTTCGCATCATGATTGAGAATGCTACTGTATGTTAGTTTTAAATTAATCTATAAATGTCATCCTGCATTCACTGGAACACTTAAAAAAAAAACGAATCCACACTAGAAGTAAAAGGCATTGCATTTACAAATGATGTACTGAGTCATAGTCATAGCCGTTTAGTTCTACAGAGTAAAAAGAACCTCTACGTTGACTGGCCATATCTGTGCTAAAAAATTACATTAGCAAAGATAAATGCAAATGGAAAACCTTTATATACACGAGAACCCCAAAGGATACAGCATACTATGAAAACGAGGGAAATGCGTATCTGGTGTCCTTTCCCTCGAGTGACCAGCAATATTGTGAAAGGAAAATGCAGCATCCCTTGAGATTGTCACGACAAAGGGGGAGCTGAGTTGAATGGAAATTATTAGTCGTCCCAAGCATCATCTGCTGCACCTTCTTTTCTGTCTGTCGCAGCAGGAGTGATCATGTGCCTGTACTTGTCCTCCACAGTTATTTCATTGGGTCCAACCACCGATAGCTTAGACAGATCGACTCTTGCTTCTTTCTGAGCTGCCAAAGCTTCTCTCTCCTTCCTCCGAGCAGTCTACTCATCAAGTACAGAACCAAAACAGAGATTTTATATACAATTTAACAGAATCAATCGCGAAGGGATCTAGGAAGCAGTATGGCTGGTTGGTGAGGGGATTATAATATACAGTATCTTCAAATAACAGGAGATATGTACCTTTCCAACTGCAAAGGTTACGGTGCTACCGGAGTCTACATCTTGAATTGCTTTCTTTATTTGCGCAACAAGATACTGCATGCCAAAGCATCAATCATATTAAAAAGATATATAAAAAAATAATTGGTTCGAGTATGTATATGTAGGCATGTTACACTGGATGAATATGGGAATACCACATCGCGGTCCGTGTAGAAAGACATGGCTTGCCCTGTCGAACCCGCACGACCAGTTCTTCCAATTCTGTGTACATAATCTTCCATGGTCTAAGTTTCACACAAACAAAAAACAAATCAATCAGGATTTATGGTCCATAGCAGGCTTCATAACAAACTGAAAACTGCAGCAATTTTTCTAAGTTAGCAACAAATTTAAAAGGTATTTTTTACAATGTAATCCATTGATACCTTGGGAAGATCATAGTTAATCACATGAGCAACCCCGGTGACATCTAGTCCTCGTGATGCAACGTCAGTTGCAACCTACAAATCAAGTGCAGCATTATGATGGCAGATACTGGTCAGTAAACGGCAGGTCAGGAAAATCCCACCAGTACAATGAAGATTAGAGTTTTTTAATTGCTATTTTGCTATGACAAACATATCGAGGAGCACCAATTGTAAGGTAACTAGCTGCTAGGAAGAATCCATTTATACTGACAGGTCTAAATTTATAAAAATGTACAACTTTGTCAACTAAGACGTGTGTGTTGTGTGTGTACACTGTACACAGACCTCAAACTGCTAATCAGATTTCAGCAACTTAGCTATACTTTCAGTGAGCGGTACCACCCTGAATATCCTAACTAGCTCATATAACTTAATTCAGAGAACTCTACCAAGGCAGTTAAAGGCATGTTTCACTGAGGCAGTTAACAACATACCAGTATTCTGGTGGGACCATGCCTAAAATCCCGAAGTGCAGCCTCTCTTTCACTTTGACTGCGACCACCATGAAGAGCAGCTGCCTTCAAACCTTGATCTGTTAATGCTTCTGCTACTTCATCGCATCTGTTCTGTAAGACCATATCAAAGGGAAACAGTCTGAGCAAGTAGAGCAACTGTCACAAGAAAATATAGCATGGTGGTATAAATGGTGATACACTCATACACCCACAGATTTGACAGTCAGTTGAAATCATTGAAATGGAACCACATTACTTACAAGTCAGTTAATCAGAATTCAAAGAATATTTGCAAGATTTGATGTCAATACTCAATATAGCGATCAAATTAGGAAACACAATCAAATCAACACTTGAACTAAACGATATATGAGAAAACAGCAAATGTGCTGGTACAGGAAAAAAAACAAATGATAGAAACAGTGGAATAATGCTTTAAATGGGAACTTCACTGCACCTTCCGTTCAACAAAGACAATGGTCAAAGGAAAAGGCTGGCCACATCTCTCAGACTGAGCAGAAACCTCAACAAGCATATCAAGAAGCCTGTCAATCTTCATTCAGCAAACACTCAACAACTTGCACCAGATATGTTACCCAAAAAATTCCAAAAATTCAATTACTTGGCAGCAGCACCCAATGTTTAAAATGTTAGTTGCCAGACAGTTTATCATAGTACAAAACTAACTCTCAAGGCATCATGACATTTAAAGAACAGAAAATAAAACAATTTCTTTCATCGTCACCTAAAGTTGTGTCTGGTAAAACTGAAGCATCAACTCTGAAATCTAAATTTGAATGTTTATCAGAAGGATGAATAGGAATGGAGTTTTAATGTTATTTTTCTGTTTAAACAAGCCCAGATTTGAGCATACTTTTCAATGACATTAGAACTGACATCATTTATCACTTAAGATGCCAAAGCCTTTACTTCACCATGTGGATCAAGCATGTTGTGGTGACACTTACACTCCCAAGTCTGGGCGGATGGTCACAGCAAGGTGATAGCCTGATACCAACATTAAAAAGGTAGCTTTTACTAATAAAATCACATTGTTGCTTCAAAACATTAATGTAAGAACCCTTGTATTTTCCCATACAGCTTTATTGATGGCTTCACCATATAAATATGGGATGATCTAGGATTGGGTCCAATATAACTCTTTATCATCTATTTTAGCATAGAATAGTTACTAAAACAGCTTGGGGCACATGCCCGGAGGCTGCGCGGACCCACATGCATAATTTGTGAATGCATCTCCAGATTTGCCTCAGTTTTTTTATTACACATATCAATTCGATCAATGGATATCCACTATCTCCAATTAATATTTTCACAATAAAACACTTCATTTTCACAAAGGCTAGCCAAACAGGCTCTAGTCCAGTTACAAATTATTTCATGAAAAAATGTTTCTTATCATCATTGTTCTCAAAGTGGAGCAAAAGCAGCTGTTTCTAAGTTCAACAGAGGACCACTTCTGAGCTAATGGATTTGAACAAGGAGAGATGAAAACTTATTAAATGCAAGAACAGCATACCTTCTCATTTTCCGGTACTTTCTCCAAAGTTTGTGATACATTAGCTGTGGGACTACTAACTTTTCCCACCTTCACCCGCACTGGATTTTTCAAGTATTCCTTGAATTTCAACACAACGTAACATTGTTTAATGGAGTTTGGAAATAAACTTTGTTAGGCAACTGAATTTTAGCATCATAGAAATGGAATATAAAATATTGCAATGAGTCAATGACCAGAGAGATCTAACCTGAGCCAGCTCTTCAATCTCAACAGGCATTGTAGCACTGAACAACAGAGTTTGATGCTTCTGTGGAAGATTTTGCATCACCTGAACAGAGTACAAGGCAACAACATGTATGATTCTACAGCATTCTTAGAGAATGTGACTAAAAGACTATGGAAACAATGTGCGACAGAAGACTTCAACTTATAAGTTCAATCCTTCATCATAACAAGCATGATCGCAATGTAGAACAATAATGGATGCAGAGAGACATTAAGATAATGAAGAGCAAGTCATTAAAGCTTGCACAATACTGTGGGGATTGGGGAATGGATACATATCAAGTAACAATGATAGGTATGCATGGCAGCACTCAAATTAGGCTTTTATATGCTGGCTAAAGCAAGAAATGTGTTGTCAATAGGAAACTAAATTGACTGACCATTCAGTAGACAAATCTTCAATGTGACTCTTCATGAAGTTCTTTGGTAATAATATACTAACACAAGCACACCAAGCGATCAATGGCCTTATACTCATTGCAAAACTCACAACTTAATCCCATTGAAAGCCCATTGCATCATAATTCAGGCCCAAACACAAGATATCTCAACAAATTGTCATATCAAGTTTTCAATAATCTTTTTGATGTATTTTCTTCTTTCTGTTCTCATTAATTATAGAGGGATTGACTGCTTGCATGTATCATGTGTAAACTGAAGAAACAAATGTGATGCATAAAAATACCAACTTGGTGATTTGAAAGCCTTTAGAATAAATAACTTCTAATGACAGCTATTACTGAGCCTCTCCACAAGAAGACATGGAAGAATGGGTAAATTAATGTGAGCATCATATTCAAAATCAACATTTAGAATTAGCTGTAGTTGGCAGACACACATACAGAGCTACTGTAAAATAATTGTCCCAAAATAATTGTCCCAGGGAAGACAGAAAGAAACATATCCTAGACTTCGATGTTTAGATATGCAAAAACACATTTGAAAAATATACAAATTAGCATATAAATTACCTCTCTTATTTGAGGTTCAAATCCCATGTCAAGCATCCTATCAGCCTCATCCAAAATAATAAATGAAATTCTTGACAAAGATGTGTTCCCTTGTTGCAAATGATCAATAAATCTTCCTGGAGTGGCAACCACAATATGCACCCCTGCTCGCAGCTCAGACCTCTGCCTTGTCATGAAGCAGTTAGGAAGCAACAAAGGTAGCATATTTATGCATACATGCATATATACAAGCACCACATTCACACCAAATAACGTATTATGCTAATGATGAAACATCAGAATGGATGAAACTTACCAGGGTGAAGATAACACTATAGGAATGTGAATTATGAAGGAAAGATTGAACTAAATACAACAATCCAAAAGTGCTTACTTGCTCTGAAATGTTGGTACCGCCAACGACTATTGCAGTTTTGAAGGGGTCCAAGTATCTGCTAAAGGCCTTGACCTGAAAACAAAAGAAGATGGTGCCACATTGAGAAATTGATCATGCATTCAGTGGAACACATCCCAAACAATTATCATCCAGAAAGTTCACATGTTCACCAACTTAGCAGTCTGTATGACCATGGTAATGCCAGTGAGAGGAAAAGATCCCGCTGTTTCCTCAAATGGACAGATAAAGATCGCAACTTCCAACCACGGACTAGATTAACATGTTTTCACAACTAAAATGTGGAGGAGAACGACATTGTCATGCCATAGCATATCACCTAGCTTCAAATTTCATAAGTTCACTTTTTTTAGGTTTGACCATCCTCATCCAAAGTAGGCCAGAACAAGTGCGCAGAGTAGCAGACAAAAGTTTGACTGACTGTCCAACTTGATTGCAAAGGCAAATGCAGCTAATCAATAAACAAAATTGAAAATTATAGTAATATTTCCAGCATCATTTCAAATATCACCACCTAGAAAAATTGAGAAAATTACTAGTCTGTGAAAGGTTTTATACTTATATTAGCATTAATAAAAACACGTACAGAGGGACATAAAATGGCTGTCTCACCTCTTTCTCTATTTGTTGAGCAAGCTCTCTTGTTGGGGCTAGTACTAATGCCGATGGTCCATCTCCACGCTGAATTGGAGGCTGAGCAAGGCAATGCTGAAAACAAGGTATGAAAACAATACCTAAGTTTTTTTCCCCGACTAAAAACATTATATATGACTATATGTACACATACAAGAATTGGCTATAAGGAAATTTGAACAAAACTAGAAACATGAACAACACTACCTGTATCATAGGTATGGTAAATGCAGCTGTTTTGCCACTACCAGTTTCTGCACAACCTAGAAGATCCCTTCCACTCAGGGCAACTGGCATTGCCTGTGCCTGGATGGATGTTGGTGTAGTATATTCATGAAATGCAATATTCTCCACTATACTCGGGTGCAAATTCTGCAGAGATAGTAAGAACAAAGAAACAATATGGTCATGTCTGCAAAGAACTAGAAGAACTACTTTCCAGAAGATAAACAATATCTCATTGCAATATTTAATATCTGTTGAATCTTGCCATGTCCGCAAATGCTTCAATTGGGGCTGGTGCAGGAGGAGAGTCTGGAGGAACTGTAACATCAACATTTAGCCGCAAGCGAACCTCTTCAACCTGACTCCACCAAATATACAAACACAAAAGCTATAAATAATTTATTACGATACATATTTTTTTAGGCGAGACTGGAGTGTCTCACAACGTATTCCTTTAAAGATAAGTTTTCAATCAATTTCATAAAGTCCTCAGCAGCCAAATTATGAACAAATTACAGTTCCCTTCCATTACCATTTCACACAAAAACGAACACTGAGCCCACTACTCTATTCACCTAAAGAGAAAAATACATCTTTCAATAAATTACATACCAACAATAAAATCCATTTCTAATCTCTCATACGAATTAAGTGATAACATAATTCATTACACCGCATACTAACATAATTCACACAACAGGCGCAAGTCCAAGAACACACACAAACCAGTTCCGGGGCAACACTATGGCATAGAAAAACATACACACATCCAAGGAGAGAATAGGTTAAAAACCCCACCTGTTCCGGCTTGAGTCGGATAACGCGATCAGAGGGTTTCCAATTGGGAAAAACGGGGTCGGGGACCCCAACCGAGCGATTAAAGGCATAGCTCCCTGAGCTCCGAGAAAGAGAATTCCCGGAAGTAATCGAGTTCCCGTACGTGTCATTTTTGGTATAAGCGACTTTACCATGCGAGTTGGTGTGCTGCTTGGCGTCGTAATGATCGGAGACGCCATTGGAAACCGCGGTGGAAGAGTTCCTGAGGTGCGGCGGTACATACGACATTTGGAATGTTTCGCAGTGGATAGGACTGAGTAAAGAGATTACCAAATCTCAACTGATACAGAATAACAGATACAGATTACAGAAGTGACTCAGTGAAGTAGTGAACCACCGAGGGTACACAAACAATATGGATTGACTGATTGTGGGTTTTTATTTGGGCCGGATCTTTACTTACTTTTGGGCTCAAAAGCCCAAACCATTTTTGACACTTCCCATTATTTTATACATAAAGCCCTCCCCAAAGTTTGACTTTTTAAATAGGACCCTGTTGACATGTCAAGCTTTGTGGCCCAATAAATTTATGGCCCATCTTGTAGTGTACTGGCGACCTTTTGAAGACTGGCAGTTACAGTCTGGCATCGCAGCATCCTCGCAGCACCAAAAATTAAGAGACCACCGGCAACCTGTTGGAGACTGGGGGTTACAGTCTGAGAACGTGGCGGTTACAATTTGATGGGCAGTCTCGATTACAAGTATCCCAAGAAGGCGTTTAGGGAGACACATCCAATCCTCCACAGAGAGACGCATTTAATTTTTTTCCTTTCAGTTTCTGCATTGTCTTTTCTTTCTGCAACTTTTCTTTCATTTACAGTATCTGTTAGATTCTCGCAAAGTTTCATTCTGTAAGTTTCTGTAATCTTTTTACCTACATCAATCAAAAGAGGTTTTACGCCTCTACAATTTCTACGTTCAACAAATTGGCACGCCCAGTGGGACCCGAAGTGGAAACCATATCCGCTTAGAGGTTTTTTATGCGTCTCAGATCAGGCAAGTTAGTGAGTGATCTTACACAGAGGTTGGAAGAAATGTCTCTGCAAGAGAAGACACATGTTAGAACGTCGTCTGAGGATGTGATTGAGACGACGAGTGCTCCACCACCACAACAGGGGATTATGCAGACCCCCACATTCTCAGAACAAATGTGGCTCTCGATAACAGAATCGATGGCCTAGTTCATGCCTCTACTAACGAGGCATCTTATGGATGTTTTGCGGCCTGCCAGGGCTGATCAGATTGACCGAGGCTTCAATGTCTTGCGGACTCAACAAGAAGTTACTGCTTCTGCAAACATTCCTGCAAACGGCATGTTGACGCCGCCATGTTCAGGGCCGTCAGGCGGCCAACTACGGACTTGGGGAACAGCACCCAGCCAGCCACCACTCCCCGATGTGGGAGGCTTGGCTAGTCCATTTGTAAATCCATACCAGACAGCCTATGCTTTCAACCCAGCGGCACCCATGATGCCGAATCTTGGATATACAGCGCCTCCAGTGCCCATCTATGCGGCACCAGGCTGTTTAGTGGCATCCAGTGTGTCTCCAGGCTGTACAGCGGCCTCTAGTGGCATTGGCATGCCACCACGACAAGCGGCACCTCAGGTGTCGAATATTCCAGTTGGACCCTGAAACTTTTGACAATTTTCCACTATATGAGTATTTTCTGAAAATAAGATAATCCCGGTTTGACTTTATTTAATGAAACCAATTATGAGGATGGAGTTGGGATCAGCGATATATTTGTAGGTTGTCACGTTTTTATATACTCATGTAGGAAACTGTGGCCCGAAAGCGCACGGTGTCAAAAATTACAGTAATTTATAGTAAGACCGGATCGTTCACTGGAGGATGTGCGATAGAAGCAGGTCCCACACCGTTTTACTAGATTTTCCACTCGTATTGCTCTAATCAGTTGTGGAATTGGACTAACAACTACATGACTGAATTTAATCTAGACTATGAAAGCAATTAAATTAAGCAGATAAATTATTCTAGAAAGCGGTTAAAATTATTCTAAGCTATCTAGAAAGCAGATTGAAATGAGACAGAAGGGACAGGGAGAAAAGAATGAAAATTGGACAAGATTCAGATGAAGCACAGTTAAATTCCATTTTAACACATAGATCTTTGTTTGGGATAATCCTTTCAGTTAACTAATTCTCATGCTCCTATACCATGTTCCCTTTAACAGACAGGTACTTACAGTAGAGGTTTGCATGCTTGAAAGACAGCAAAATCTAAGATACCACAAACTCATAACTCCCCTTGCAATGCCTTGCAAGAGTGTGTTAGTCATCTGTGATGGACAAGAAACACCTGACAAATCATTAGTTGAAGTGTCAAGTACTGATATCACTCCCCCATGTCACGCCCAAAGATTCTGAATTAAGCCATGAACTATCCCTTAACTCTCAGTCCTAGTAGCAGTTAGAAGGTCCAGTGACGCATCCGAGTGACCTCTACGAAAGCGATTAAAAGAAAGCAGTAAAGAAAACATTTAAAATCCTATCACTCGGGAGTTTCAAAGGCTTCGTACTGGTAGTAAAAGAAAGCCCCCAGTCAGGATGACCGGAAGTGGATCAAGAATTCCCAGATCTCGGTGAACCGCTCGCAGTGTTCACTTCCTTCCGGGTGGTTATGAGATACAAACTAATGAAACAAACTAGTTAATTAATTTGTTCCGGATGCACTCACTCAAGATTCAAAAATAGGCTTTGGCAACAGAGGATAGCAGTTGAAAGGAACTCAACCCTATCTTAGAAAGTAACCAAGGCCTATGCATTGTTCCTCTAGAATTATCTAACACACTGTATTTGAATCCAAGTGAATCCCATCTCGTTTGCTGGAAATTTATTGTGAAATATCTGATTTAAATCAAGACTTCTATGTCCAAGGGCAGGATCCCAAAATAATTATGACCAGAATATTTACATAATATTACCATGTATAAATTTATAAGGAAGTGTAAAATAAATTGACCCAAAATATAATGGTGGGTCTAGACAGAATGTGGGACACATATATGAAATAGTCGTGAGACTAAAAGAGGTGGCAGAATAATTGGGTGGAATACAAACATCTGCTATCCAATTTCCCAATTACTCGAATGGGGTGAATTTAGACAGCAGAAACCCTATAATGGCAGTGTCGCTGCCAGTTGGGTCTCTACTGTCTGCGAATTCAGATAAAAACCTATATGTTTCCTCTCTGTAATGCTCATTAGCTGATATTGACAGATATTAGCTGACTCATATTACAGATTAGAATTTGGGTTTGGAAATTAAGATAAAGAAAATAAAGTTGTATTTGGATAGTATTTAACTGAGTGGCTACTTCATTTCCTGGTGAAAGGACCGTTCGCCTGACCTCGTTAATTATTGTCCAAATCATGCAAAATAACGAACAGTAATTAATAAACAAACTACGGGCTACTTCATTTCCCGGTGAAGGGACCGTTCGCCGATATTATTCTGTAATATCGTTTACTATTCGTTCACACATCACAGCAAAGACAAGATGAAAATAAGATAAGGTAAAAAGGGGAATACCGTGCATGAGAGACATTGGTTTCTTATGCAATGGTATGGAAATTAATCCATAATTACTTATTAACCTAAATAATCTCTCTTTGCATAATTAATAAATTACAGTCCAGATTATCTGTTTAGATTAAATGAGTTTTGCACAATAATCTTTTAATGATAAATTGAACAAAATTCCTTACACCAATTAACCATTGACCTTAATCATTGCTAATCTCGGTCTTTAATCATTGATATAGGGGTTCAATTGTTTAATCGTGAAAAAAATGGAGAAGGGAAATTTTGGCAGCATAACGCCTTATGTTGCAATCGGGAATGTTGCGTCTTAATCCCAGAACGATGCAACATAATGATGGGTTAAAGATAATATGATAAAATTAGGGTTTTGGATGAAAAGGGTAATGTTTGACGCCAACCATCCCCATGACGTGATCCTGTGATTGCGTCATGGGGTTGGTGTCAAAACAGGTTGGGTAGGGTCACTCATGATGCAAGCCTTAGAGATGACGCCAAAGATTGGCGTCAAAGAAAGGTTTGGCGTCATGCATGACTTAGAAAATTTCTTTGAAAGTGGGGGGAATCATGACGTGGAACACGAAATTATGACGTGATCCTAGGATCACGTCATGGGTTCCGCGTCATGAGGAACATAATAATAACATGCAAAATTTGGAGGTTCCATGTCATGGATCATGGGAATTGCGTCATGACCCGTGGGGCCATAACGGGAAACACAACATGGAACAATTTTTTGCTGAAACGTACTTATGATGCCAAACACACCCCATGACCTCAACCTGGTTGACGTCAAAGAGTGGTTGGCGTCATAGCACTTTCAGTATGCAATTGTTTAAAACCAGAAACACTTATGACGCCAAACCTACTCATGACCTCAACTTGGTTGACGTCAAAGGGGTGGTTGGCGTCAAACATGATCCAGAATGCAGAAAACCAATATTTGGGCCAGAAAATGCTTATGACGCCAAACCTACCTTATGACCCCAACGTGGTTGGCGTCATAAGGCGGTTGGCGTCATAGCCTTTTCCAGAATGCACCGTGATGAAGAAACAATGCAAAACATGTAGTTTAATGGCATTTCTAAGCTGGATGGATCGATTATGCAAAAATAAACAAGACAAAATGGAATCTAAGCAATAAAATAAGGAATAAAGATAAACCTACACTATCCAGCAAGCATAAATCACTCCCACAGCCTATACTCATGCCTCTAAACACATATCCATACATTAATCATCATATAGGAGCAACTAATAGGATAAAAGCAAAATACAAGCCAAATGGCCAAAGTGAAAATAAAGTAAGTAAAATCCACGGGTTAGAGTACCCACTTCATGTTTTTGGGATATGAGAGAAGATTAAATCCCATTTCTTATAAATGGGCTTGATAACACCATTAATGGGTGTTTCAAGACATAAACCAAAAATGACAAGAGTTTAAAACAAGATCAAAAGTATAAAACTGGCTATCTAATGCTATATCCAAGCTAATAACAAGAAAAAAAATGGCAGAATTTAAGCTAAACTATGAACATAATTTAAATAATACAAAAAAAATAAACCTAACTAAGACTACCTAGAGAACAAGCTCCCAAACTGCCTTCAAGAGGAAGTAATGGTATGTAACATAATGCCCAAAACCTTGGGATCATGCCCTATTTATAGGCACAAAACCCTAGGCCCATGGGCCTTGCTGACGTGGACTCACGCCTCCTGCATGACTCGAAATGTGCTTGACGTCAAAGCCTCTCATGACGCGGAACCTCTGCTGATGACGCGGAAGGTCGACGTCAAGGGATGGTTGGCGTCATGGGTCTCCAGCTCGAAAACACGGATGTTACTAACTTGGCAGCCCATGACGTGAAACTTGGTCTATGACGCGGAACCTTTGACGTCAAAGGTGCAAAGCTTGCCTGACGTCAAGGCTTGGTTTGCGTCAAGCCTTCTAAATTGTTTTCAATCTCGGAACTCCGCCCATGACGCAATCCATTGGCGTCATGCCTTTGGTTTGACGTCAAGGGTTCTGGTCGGTCCTTTGGTTCATGGCTCATGACGCATATCCTTTCCTCTCATGACGCGGGTGGTTGGCGTCATAGAGGGCTTGGCGTCATACCTGTAAAGATGCATTTTTTGTCGAATTTCATTTTTTTTCCATCTTTTTCATTCCTTTTTCTTTTCTTTTCTTTTTCTCATGTTTTCGGATTTTTCAAACATAAATGTGTAATAAAATTACATATCTATGCATTTTTCATACCAGCTCAATATTTTTACAATTCTGCATAAATCAGTCCAATTCAACTGCTTTCTTATTTAATATAAGACCGGAATGCGATCAAATGCCCGTTTTAGATACGGAAATGGATTGAAAATAATGGGCATTTCTGGCCATTATCAGACCCTATATGGCGACTCAGCCTTGGGGACATGCGCCCCAACCTTGGGGGCAGACACCACCGCAAGGGGGGCAGACGCCTCAACCTTGGGGACAGACACCACAAAATGCAACACAAGCCGCCATGGCTTCTACTACACCCCCAGTGGCGATGCCGCCTGTGCAAGCGCCAACAGTGTCACCCGAGTTTCTTACTGACATGATGCAGCAACACTTTGGGATTCAACTGAGGCCGATGGAGCGGCCCACATACCGAAAGCCATACCCTGATTGGGTAGACAGTATGCAGCCATACCCACGAGGCTTTAAGATGCCTGAATTCTCCACATTCTCATGAGATGAAGGCAAATCCACCGTGGAACACGTGGGCAGGTTCACTGCACATGTGGGGAAGCAGCATCGAATGACTGGCTGAAGCTGAGGCTCTTTAGCTCATCCCTCATTGGTCCTGCTTTCGCATGGTATGCATCTTTGCGGTCTAACTCTATTCAGAATTGGGCCGATTTAGAGCGAGCCTTCCATGACAGGTTTTACACACCATTGTCACAGGTTAGTCTCGTGGACTTAACTAATGCAAGGCAAATTGCCGATGAAACGGTGAGTACTTTCATTAACAGGTTACAGCGGCTTAAGGGCCGATGTACTATGGCAATCCCTGATAGGGAAATAGCCAACATAGCAGTGGCTAACATGTTGCCTAAACTGAAGGAACATTTAATTGTACAGGATGCAACTGACCTTTAGGGGTGAAAGTGGGGCGGATAATATCCGCCCGATCCGACGCCGTATTCGATTATATTCCAATCCGAATTCGAATTTTTATATCCGACGGATACGTGACAGGATATGGGATTGTAAATAAAAATTTAGTTTAGCTTACATAGTAGTATATTCCGATTTTACTTAAAAAATTATAAAAAAATTTACTTTTAGTAATTATAAGATTATCCGAGTTAAAATCTGAATCCGTCTCGTATCCGTTTCCCGAAATATTCGAATTCGTATTTGTATCCGGCCTATTCGTATCCGATTCCAAATTCGACAAAGAAAAAATATGGGATAGGATAAGGGATGAGTATTATTCGCCCGTATCCGTCCCGTTTTCACCCCTACTGACCTTGCCCAGCTGGCCGAGAGAGCGGCCCGATTGGAAAAATTCCTGGAGGAGCAGGAAGAGAAGCGTCCTATACGTCGAGTCCACTTTGAGGAAGTGAGGTTCAGCGTCGAGGAGGATGAACCTATGGAGGTGGCTGTGGCGGAGTTGGTCCAAACAGCTAAGCCACACACTTGTGCGGCCCTCAGGCCGCCAAAACAGAAAGAGGCCAAGTACAGGCCTGAGGATGATCTTTTTTATATGAGCAGGGCGGACCAGGTGTACGATGCTCTACTCAAAGACGGAGTGATTAAGCTGCCTGAGGGGCAGAAGTTACCAGCGGCCGAAGACATTCGAGGCCGATCATTCTGTAAGTGGCACAATTCCTATACTCATAGCATTACCAAGTGCAGGAGTTTTAGAAGTGCTATTCAGAATAAGATTAACGAGGGACGATTAAAAATTGCAGGTATGAAGGTGGACATAGATCCATTCTCTCAGCTTCAAGGTGGTGTCTCTGGATTTATTCCAAATCCAGAGGATGGCGGCTAGTAGTCGGAATGCTCGAGATGAGGAATGTGTTGAAATCAATGAGCGAGACGAAGACTTGTTGTCTGATGAGTCTGAAGCTGAGAAAGACAAAGAGAAGGAGTTGCACAGCAACCAACCTAGATTCAAAAATATGTCCAAAGAGGAGTTCAAAAAAGTCCTCAAGGCTGAGGATACAAAGTTCCAAAAGAAACAGAAGCCTCCTTCGAGGATTGAAATCCCCAAACCTGCGTTGGAGATCTGTGAAAACGGAAGACAACAGCCTGTAACTCGGGACTACGGGCATGGAGTACAGGTAGTACCAACCTTGATGAGGCATCCTCAGCACCCTACTGAGACTGAGAGGTGGATGAGGAATCGGGCAGAAAGCAGACCCGCTCCAAGGGAGTCGTCATCCATGACCAGAAGCCAGTTTAGGCGAGCTCAGAAAAGGTATGCCGAGGAAATGCGGCAATGGGAGGCTCAGATTAATATGTTGGAGTAATCTAGGCCTCGGAAGCCAATAAAGCCAACATACTTCCGACCTCAAAGGGAAACTTCCGAACAACGGAGGCCTGTTCAGAAGAGGTTGCAACATCCAGAGGGAAGGCATCCTACTAGGAAGCCTAATTCACCTATACCACCTCGCAAACCAGTTCATGAGCGGCTTCAACCAAGCCGAGAAGTTGACTGAAGAAGGTCACTGATAATGGCCAGAAATGACCATTATTTTCAATCCATTTCCGTGTCTGAAACGGGCATTTGATCGCATTCCGGTCTTATAATAAATAAGAAAGCAGTAGAATTGGACTGATTTATGCATAATTGTAAAAAGATTGAGCTGGTATGAAAAATGCATAAATGTGTAATTTTATTACACATTTATGTTAGAAAAATCCAAAAACATGAGAAAAAGAAAAGGAAACAAAAATATGGGAAAAGAAATGAAAAACCCACAAAAAGTCGATTTTTCAGGATATTACGACGCTAGACGCAACTACGGCGCTAAACATGGATAGCACTGTAGCTTGGTCTAGCGCCGTAGGAGGCAATCAAAGCAGCAGTCTGAAGAGGAGCGGACGGCGCTAAACATGGATAGCGCCGTAATCAAGCATAGCGCCGTAGAAGAAGGATAGCGCCGTAGGCTGTCCATTCAGAAGCAAGAGTGTCTTTGGGATGGAAGACTACGACGCTACACCTATAGCGCCGTAGCAAGGATAGCGCCGTAAGCCACCTATAGCGTCGTAAGCCTTGCCAGAATTCAAATTTCAAGGCCTGGGGGCCCATGGGCCTAGGGTTTCCCACCTATAAATAGAGGTGTTGACTCCCTGGTCTTGTCACTTCACCACATTCTCAAACTTGAAGACAAGAGGCTGTTCTTGAGAGTAGTGTAGGTTAGTTAGATTAGTTAGTTTATTTTCATGTATTATTTAATTTCTGCACATAGATTAGTTTAAATAATGCATAGGTTAGTGTTACTGTTATGCTTCCAATTAGGTTAGCCATTGTTTTCTCTCTTTACAGTTTTGTTAAACCTTTATTTAGGTTTGAAATACCCAAATGATGGGTATTATCAAACCATTTTATGAAAAATGGGAAGTTAATCTTTGAAAGTATCCCAAAATCATGAAATGGACATGGGTCCATGGATTCTATGCTTTGCTTTTGATTTCATGACCATTTGGTCATTTTATTCTTACTGTTCATGTGGGTTTTCTGTTTTCTTTTCAATTTTTTTTGGGATTCATGCATGAATGTTGGTTGAAAACCCTCATTTGGGTTTGTGGTTCATGAGTGTGTAGTTTAGTATAGTTTTATCTACTGTTTTGCAATTCTTGCATTTTACTTTCGCTGTTTTTAGCTTGTTATCTCATTTTAATGCATTTGTGAACCATGAACTCGAAAATAGGGCTTGCAATCGCAGAGATTGCATTACCCGAACAACAACATGCTTCTGGGCTAGCTACGACGCTAACCGCCCTACGGCGCTATCCTTGGATAGCGTCGTAGGTGAGGTATAGCGCCGTAGTAGCCCAGAACTTAAACAAAATATTGCCCTACGGCACTAAACCAACGGCGCTATCCTCAGATAGCGTCGTAATTTCTGTTTAGCGCCGTAGGTCCCCAAATTCCTCTATCTCTCAGAACCCACCTACGGCACTATCCTTACGACGCTATCCTAGGATAGCGCCGTCATTTAACGTTTAGCGCCGTAGTATCTCTTCTTTTTCCAAAAACTTCTAAATTTCTCAAACCACCTACGACGCTACACCTACGATGCTATATTAGTATAGCGCCGTAGTAGTGTATAGCGCCGTAATTACCCCATTAATCCAAAATTTATTCTCTCTCTTGCACCAACCCATGACGACGCTACCCTCACGACGCTATCCTAGGATAGCGCCGTCACATCTGTCTAGCGTCGTAATCAGCATCTTCATGCAGATTTTCCATTCTCCATTTCCATCATTAATTAATTGAACCCTCTAGTCATTAATGATTTATGAGTCTAATTAGCAATAATTAAATCACCAATTATTGTGATTGGAGGACCTTTGTTCAATTGCCATTAAAATAATTTTCTATAAACAAAATCATGATGTCTTAAACAGATAATCCGGACTGTAATTAATTATGGTAGGAGGGATTATTTAAACCATCAATTATGGATTGATTCCATAACCTTGCATGAGAAACCAATGTCTCTCATGCAAGGTGCTCTCTTTATTTCATTTTATTTTGTCTTTTGCGTATTGTGTGTAACATTTAGTAAAGAATACATCAGACTAATGTTGGCGGGTATTCCCTCATGGATAACTAGCTCGTAATCTGGGTGTTAGTTACTAAGTGTTATTTTGCATGGTCTGGATGACTGTCAGTGGAAGCCTTGGCGGTTCGCCCATCCGGGGTTATAATAGCCACTCAGCTGACTCCTATCCAGATACAGTTTTATTTTACTTATATTATTTTCCAACCCAAATTCCAATCTGTAATAAAACTCTGCTAATGTCTGTCAACATTAGCTGATAAGTACTACAGAGAGGAAGCATGTAGGTTTTTATCCGAATTCACAGACAGTGAAGGCCCAACTGGCATTGACACTACCATTACAGGACCTAAGCTGTCTAAATTCACTCCATCCGAGTGATTGTGAAATTGGACAGTAGATGTTTACAGTCCACCCGATTATTCTGCCATTGCTTTGGTCTCCTGACCACTTCATATCTGTGTTTCACCTTCTGTCTAGACCCGCATCTATATTTTGGGTCAATTAATTTTACACTTCCCTATATCCTTATGCATGATAATAATATGTACTATTGTGGTCTGTAAGTATTTTGGGATCCTTCCCTTGGATAATAGAAGTCTAGATCTTAAACAGATATTACATATTAAACTTCCGACAAAAATCTCTTTATAAAATCCGGATCTAAGTAAGGGATAAATTCTCCAGTTATGATTAATTCATATTCTATCAAGGGTTGATTTTGGGAAATTAGAAGCAGAGTCAGCGATTAGGTCTCACCTAGACTGAAAGGATCTGTGTTTTAACTGAGAATCTAGTACCTGTTTAGGGAATGATTTTCAAATCTTTTATTTTCCAAAATTGCTGTTTGTTGGGAATCTAAGATTAAATATTACACCGAGATGGGGTCCACTTGGACTTAAATACAGTGTAATAAATAATTTGAGAGGAACACCATCCAGGCCTTGGCTATTTTCTAAGATAGGGTTGAGCTTTCGTTCAACTGCTATCCTCTTCTGCCAAAGCCTATTTTTGAGTCCTGAGTGAGTGCATCCAGAACAAACTAATTCATTAGTTCGTTTCATTAGTTTGTATCTCATAATCACCCGGAAGGAAGTGAACACACGAGTGGTTCACCAAGAGCCGGGAATTCTTGATCCATACCCCTACATCCTGATGGGGAGCTGTCTTTTACTACCAGGGTCAGACCTTCAAAACCTCCGAGTGATAGGTTTTAAATGCTTTCTTTAACGCTTTCTTTTACCGCTTTCTTTTAACTGCTTTCTCTAGAGGTCACTCGGTTGTATTAAGAGTTGCGTAACTGCTACTAGGATTGATAGTTAAGGGATAGTTTAGGGCTTAATTAGAATCTTTGGGTGTGACATGGGGGAATGATAGTAGTACTTGGCATCTCAATAAATGATTTGTCGGGTGTTGCTTTTCCACCACAGATGAAGTAACACACCCAGGCCAGGGCAGTTACGAATCTGTGGTATCTTAGAATTTGTTGTCTTAAGAGCATGTAAACTCTTACTGTAAGTACCTGTCTGTTAAAGGGAACATGGTATAGAGAACATGAGAGTTAACTAACTGATGGATTATCCCAAACAAAGATCTGTGTAACAAAATGGAAGTTTAATTGTGTTTCATCTGAGTCTTGTCCAATTTTTATTATTTCCTTCCTGTCCCTTCTGTCCCATTTTAAATCTTCTTTCTTAAAATAATCCTAGCCGCTTTCTTAGAATAATTTTATTGCTTTCTTAGATTAAATTTAATTCGCTTTCTAGAATAATTTTATCTGCTTTATTTTAATTGCTTTCATAATTTAGTTTAAATTCATGTCAGCAGTTGTTAATTACTTTTCAAACCCATTGGAGCAATATGAATGGAAAATCTAGTAAAACGACGTGGACCCTGCTTCTATCGCACATCCTCCAGTGAACGATCCGGTCTTACTATAAATTACTGCAATTTTTGACACCGTGCGCTTTCGGACCACAGTTTCTTAACATGAGTAATAAAAACGTGACAACCTATAAACATATCCCTAATCCAAACTCCGCCTTCATAAATTGGTTTCATTAAATAAAATTGAAAACCAGGACTATTATATTTCAGAAAATACTCATGTAGTGGGAACTTGTCAAAAGTTTCATGGCAAGGATCTTCAAGGCACGAAATTGTCAAAAGTTTCATGCCGGGGAGGTCCATAACGCCGTTTGAACTCAAAGTTTCCCCTCATGAGTAATAAAAAGTGAACTATATTCTTAAACCCCTTTCCCATAAATCATAACTCTTTTCATTTAATAAATTTAACCTGGGATATTTTAGAAATACTCGTGTGCGGAAATTGTCAAAAGTTTCAGTCACATGAGGCACCAAGGAGAGCACCTCAGCCGCCATCTTCCTCTGCTAGGAAACCAGTGCGGGAAAGGCTTCAATGGGCTGAACGTAAGCCACAGCACCTCAGCCTAGGATCATAGAGGCTGAGCCTACTCAGATTAGGATTCAGCCGCCATCTTCTCCAAACAAAGGCAAAGCGGTCGCCTTGGCCGAATCAAGTAATGAGAAAAGTGTGACTATGTCTTGGGCGGATAAATTCATGGAGATTTTTGAGCGTATGGGTGAGCCAGGTACATCCAGTACGAGGGGGATGGCCATGATGAAGGTGCTTACCAGATACTTCGCTTATATAGCGGCCCACCAGGCCGGTGAGTTGGGAAGGGAACCTGACAGCTATGAGGGGTTCCTTGCTTACTGTAAGACTTTGGATGAATCTGAACAGGCAAAGTCACAGCCGGAGGTCCAGCCTATCCACGAGGCTGCACGGGTAAGCTTTGGTGCGGTCACCCATAAGGAAGTGGAAGTTGCCATAGATGCCAACATAGAAGAGCCTATGGTTGGGATTAGTGCCTTAGGAATCATTCCTGATGACAGTAGTATGTTGGATGGTAGGGATTTTGATGAAGAGGCTAACATGGATGCTTTCTGGGATGACCTGGAAAGTAAGCTGAAGGAAGAAGGTTACGAGTATGGACAGGAAGAGGAGCCAACAGACCCTGCTGTGTCCATGCAAGTTGTGGGATTGACGGCAGATGAAGAGATCAGTGATGTAGAATCTGAAATATGGGACGAAGAAGAGCCGACATTTGCCAAGAGATGGATGAGATGATAGCAGAGTTGTCTCACCCAAACAGATGTTTGCTGGAAGAGTTAGGTGGCCAGTCTGCTCGGAGGCCAACTCTCACACACTTCGCCAAGCCAGAGATATCTCAAACAAGACAGCTGAAACACTTGTATGTCTAGGCCCACATTGATGGACGTCCCTTCACCAGGGTATTCGTTGACAATGGGGCAGCGGCAAATGTACTACCGATGTAAACTCTGAAGAAGCTTGGGAAGAATGAGAAGGATTTGATCCCCACCAGGGTCAGGATGTGTAGCTTCGTGGGAGAAGCGACCCAACCTGCAGGATTCATAAAGGCGGATGTCACTGTGGGGTCTAAAACTATCAAAGTAGCATTCTTCATGGTAAAGTCAAAGACCTGCTACTCGGCATTGTTAGGACGCGACTGGATTCACATGGCAGAATGTGTGCCATCCACCTTACACCAACAACTACTCATATGGGATGGTGACCACGTTGAGTTGGTGGAGGCAGATCCTCAGCCCTTCATAGGGCCAGACAACAATAATGATGAGGTCGTCTTCTATTTAGAAGATATTCAGCCTGCCTCAGCCCTAATTGGTGTCGATGTGGACTTGGAGTCCATTGATTTTACTTCAAGCGGCTTCAAGCTACACTCAGCGGATGGCCGACAAGATGCATCAGGTTCCTCATCATGAGCAGCCAAGACGTCTACAAAGACTTGTTGCAGCGGCTGGTTGATACTGAAATGATGATGGGTGCCGAAGACAAGTCTAGACACTTGATTGATAGCATGCCATCCGAGTGGCCGTCACCTGTGAAGCGGACATTGCCTAGTCCAGAAGCTAAGGAACCACTTGTGGACATCAATCTCGGGACAGAGGCAGAGCCGAAGCTGACTAAGATAAGTGCGTCTCTGCCTGATGAGGAGCGGCACCAACTAGTGGAGCTGATTCAGAAGTATAAAGATTGTTTCGCATGGCAGTATACGGACATGCCAGGGCTTTCAAGAGAACTTGTGGAACATAAGCTGCCTACTCATCCCGAGTTCAGACCTCACAAGCAGCTGCCTAGACGGTTTAATCCAGACACAATCCCAAAAATAAAGGCTGAGATCAAGAAGCTTCTTAGAGCAGGTTACATTAGAACTTCTCGTTATGTAGAATGGCTTGCAAATATTGTACCGGTTGTAAAGAAGAATGATTAATTAAGAGTATGTATAGACTCTAGAAATTTAAACTTGGCTACGCCCAAGGATGAATATGTAATGCCAATGGCCAACATGCTTGTTGATGCGGCCGCCAGCCACAAATTTTTATTATTAATGGATGGTTATTCTGGATACAATCAAATTTTATTTCTGAAAACGATGTACACAAAACAGCGTTTCGTTGTCCAGGACCAGCTGGCATCTTCGAGTAGGTAGTGATGCCATTTGGTTTGAAGAATGCTGGAGCGACATATCAAAGGGCCATTAACATGATTTTTCATGATTTAATTGGTCATATACTTGAAGTGTATATCGATGATATTGTGGTTAAGTCATGCGAATTTGGCCAGCACTTGGTCCACCTTGAGCAAGCTTTCATCAGGATGAGGCAGCATGGACTGAAGATCAATCCCGCTAAGTGAGCCTTTGGAGTGGCGACTGGGAACTTTATAGGTTTCTTGGTTTATGAGAGAGGCATCGAGGTTGACCAGAATAAGGCTAAGGCAATCTTGGAAGCTCGTGCACCGTCAAACCTGGAGGAGCTTCAGTCACTAATGGGCAAGATCAATTTCCTAAGAAGATTCATTGCCAATGCTGCGGGGAAGATGAAAGCATTCACCACCTTGCTTAAAGGAAGAAAGAACGATGTATTCATTTGGACGGCTGAACATCAAGCAGCCTTTGAAGAGATTAAAAGAATGTGTGCCAATCCTCAAGTGTTGATGCCACCTAGGCCTAGGGAACCTTTGAAATTGTATGTGTCAGCCGCCGAGGAGTCCATTGGATGCTTGCTTGCGCAAGATGATGAGAACGGCAAAGAAATAGCCATCTATTACCTCAGCAAGACACTACAAGGTCCAGAAGTGAGGTACACAGAATTAGAAAAGTTGTGTTATGCGTTGGTGTACGCCTGCAACAAACTAGAACATTACATGCTGCCGCGGACAGTCCATGTGGTGGCTCTATTCGACTTGGTCAAGACACTATTGCATAGACCAGCCATGAAAGGTCGCCAGGCTAAGTGGGCTACGAAGATTAGTCCTTTCACTCTCGTGCACGTCCCTCAGAAGGCGGTTAAGGGACAGGCCTTAGCGGACTTCTTGGCTCAACATCCTTCGTTAACATTGCCAGAAGATCCGGAAGAAACATCATTCACAGGGTTTGAACCTTGGGAGTTAACTTTCGATGGATCTTGCGCAAGCAGCGGCTCCGGAGCCGGTATTACGATTACTAGCCCTTGCGGGGAACATTGGAAGCTAGCTCGGGAGTTGGAGCCTGGTACGACCAACAACCAAGCTGAGTATGAGGCCTTGATATTTTGCCTGGAGACAGCATTGATGAAGGGTGCGAGGTCCATCATAATTTTTGGAGATTCCCAAGTCATCTTGAAGCAACTAACAGGAGAGTATGAGTGCAAAAGTCCGAGGTTGATTAAATTCTATGAAGCTGCACTAGAGCTGTTAGGTAAATTTTCGGATGCTATGATCAATCATGTACATAGAGACCAAAATCAAGAGGCCAATGAGGCTGCTCAGCTGGCTTTTGGCTGGCAGACTGGTTGCCCTAGGGGGCACCACACATTGTTGTCATCACCAATGAATCTCAAGACCAAGAAGAAACTCAACCTCAAAATCCAGTCGGTGATTGGAGGACAGATATTATCCAATACCTTGAGAACCCGTCATCTGGAGGAGATAGCTCAATGAAGGTAAAAGCCTTACGGTATACATTGGTTAATGGTGAGTTGTTCCGAAGGGCGCTCGACGGATTGTTACTCAAGTGCATTGGTCCTGATGAAACTAAGCTGGTGATGGGAGAAGTCCATGAGGGAATATGTGGCTCTCATAGAGCAGGACCTAGCATGAGATGGAGCATTCACCGCTATGGGTATTTTTGGCCAACAATCATGGAAGAATGTATCACTTATTCTCGTGATTGCGAGGCTTGCTAGAAACACGGTCCAATTCAAAGGGTGCCGGCGGAAGAATTGCATTCAGTCGTGAAGCCTTAGCTATTCCGTGGCTGGGGGATGGACATAATTGGGAAGATTCATCCGCCTTCATCTAAGAACCATGCGTTCATACTGGTGGCCACTGATTATTTTACCAAGTGGGTAGAAGCGTGGCCAATGAGGAAGATTGATCAAAGCGATGTTATTAAGTTTGTGACTGAGCTGATACATCGATTTAGAATCCCTCAAACGATCACCGCCGATCAAGGGACAGTGTTTACAGGTGAAAAGTTTATGGCTTTCACCAAGCAATTTGGGATTCGCATCTATCATTCTACTCCATACTACCCCCAAGCGAATGGTCAAGCTGAAGCTACTAACAAGATTCTGATAAGCATGATCAAGAAGGCAGTCGGAGAAAAGCCGAGGAAGTGGCATGAGGCCTTGTCAGAGGTCCTATGGGCTTACAAAAATTCTAAGTCTACAGCCACTGCCTTCACACCCTATTACCTTACATATGGCCATGACACCGTTTTGCCTCTAGAGATCACAGTTCCTTCATTGAGGGTGGCCAAGCAGCATCACTTAGAATTAACTAAGTATGAGGAGGCCATGTTGCAAGAGTTGGAAACGGCGGATGGTGACAGGCTTGTGGCCTTGGAAAATGTTCGGCATCATAAAGCTAGAATTGCGAAGTACTATGACAAGAATGTTCGAGGCAAGATTTTCAGTGAAGGGGACCTTGTATGGAAGGTGATTTTACCTTTAGGGGTGCGTGATAATGAGACTGGAAAGTGGTCTCCAAACTGGGAAGGACCATTCATTGTTACTCAGAGGTTGCTAAATGGTGCATACAAATTGATGGATATTGATGGACAAGAGCATAAACAAAGTATCAATGCAAAGTATCTCAAAATGTATTATCCATCAGTTTGGGAATCGGAGTAAAGGAAAATATAAATGCATCAAGTCAAAAGTGGCCTATCATGGGCCAAATGTGGCAAAAACTAAGGAAAACCGGAAGATAACTAAAAGTTTCCCACCACAAGACCGGTGGGCTGACCCAAAAATGTACCGAAAGAAAGCACAGTGCGAATCATAAACTACTGAGAAGGAGGCAGTGTCCCACCACCAAGTATGCGACGGCGCATGACTGTCCAACCGTCACGTGTGCGTCCAATAATGTATGTCATACGACGAAGAGCGGCTGCAGCAACACGAGCACGCGCGTCTGCTCGAGGCCGATGACCCTTTGACAACTCGGCTGATAAGTCATGATGGTCTGCGACTAAGCGGTCATGAGTGGTCTGTAAAGCAACAGCCTGCGTGGACGTCTTGGTCAACCTGGACTCGAGAGAGATTAGCCCATCCTTGGCCTCCTGAATAGTACGTCTCCTGTCTTCAATAATACGTCTCCTGTCTGCTATAACACGCTCTGCCTCTGCAATGACTCGCTCCGACTCCTGGATATCGTGCTCTGCGTGTGTGATTGTACCCTCCAGCTGTGATTTTTGGCTTTCTTGAGATGCACGATCATGAGACAACTGCTCACGCTGAGGGCGAATCGCCTCCAACTGGGAGAAAGTCTCACGGTGTCGCGACTCAAGATCGTCAATGAGTGTCAAGTCCTGAGTAGACTGGTCTGCAGCACTCCTATAACTGGGGAAGAAGAGAGACAAATCGGAGATGAGATCTGAAAATTCATGAAAGTCGGCATCCTCAACGAAGGTGGAGACCGAGCCGATAGCAATAAGCAGATCGTCAAGACCGGAGACTCTCTCGGTGGTCAGTGGGCTGGTCTGGGATGAAAGAAGGCGGTCAAACGCCTCGCATGCCGAAGTGATGTTGCCACTGATAGGAGTGTGTGTGCTCGAAGTCGTATGACCTGTAGGATGAACCCGGCGCACCTACAAATGAGAATATGTTAATATTTGCAACATGGAGAGTTGACCATAATAAAGATAAGAATAAATAATACCTGAGGAGTCGGAGCGCGGTGAACTAAACCAGCTGAAGGTGCAGAAGCTTCGGCTACTGAAGGTGGCGTCTGACCAGTGGAGGCCTATGGTTGAAACAAGCAAACAATCCTTAGTACATATTATTAAGCAGGATGGTAATAAACAAGGGAATGAAAATAATATAAGACTAAGACGTACCTGAGAGAACGTGGGGTGCGGACTGACTGCATAGGCATGACCCGCAGCTTGAGGAGAAGGCGGACAATCCACTTGATCCGAAGGGATCTGGAAGAAGAGGTCGTGATAATTCAGCTTTGTTCTTAGAAATAAATAGAGTTAACAACGACATAATCAAGAAATACCTGAGAGACCCGCTCGAGGCTGACTAAGCTAGCTGTGGAGATATCAACAGCCTGAGGGAGAGATGGATCTACTTGGACCTGAAAGTAAAAAGAATGTTACGATAAATTATCAAAATGGAAGCAAAATAACAAGTGCGAGGTAGCATAACATACTTGTGAGGGATCCTCAGCGGCGATCTCTTGGGCATCAGTGCGATATCTAGGATCATCCACACCATGAGTGAAGATGTAGTCAGCACGAGTCTGCAGCTCGTCAATAGTATCATGATCGCCAGCGCCACCACCATCACCTGCATGATCATCATGCTCAACCTCGTCATCGGCGATGTTCACACGACCGCCTTCTTCATCAGGGTCAACTGAGTCTGCCTCCATGAGAACATCATCTTCAGCGCCACCATCGCCCATCTGATCCTCGTCTTCACCTGAACTCGCTGACTCATCCTCGTCGTCATCTCGATCTTCAGTGCCATCAGTGGCACCACCCTCAGTCTCTCCATCATGAGATAAAGAGCTCGAACTACTACCGACGGATGCCCCATGAGGTCTAGGTGAGGGATCTGTAAAAGTTGATGGGTGTTAGTAACAAGAGAGAAGGTTATGAGAGCACATGTGAAATGAATCAAAAGCATACCTCTATGGCGTTTGCGAGATGGAGGAGGCATGGCCGACTTTTTCGGGACAACACTGTGAGACGCGGGCATGGGAGCCGACCATATAGCAGCACCGCGAGCACTGGGAGATGGATCAGGCGGCAGGCGAGCCGGATGCCTAGATGAAGACTGTCCTGCTGTGTCAGGAACTCGCTGTGAAGATGCATCTCCGAAGCGCTCTACAAGGCTATCCTCAGTCGGCAAGAGCGAGGTGATGTACGGTGTCCACCAAGCCATAAACGGAGTAGCAAGTGTCCCAGAAGGTGTGAATGGCAGATAAGATGAATCCGGCAAGCGAATTAGCAACGCAAGTATAGCATAGAGATATGTGTCAGTCAATCTCGGGCCTCTGGTAGCTGGCCACTCTACTCCACGTGGGAGACCAGGTCGACATCTGAACTGACAAGCTAGTAGATGAGGACAATAAGGCTCAGCGTTGAGCGGGTTGGACTTGTCGTTCTGCCGAAGGCCACTCAAGAGTAGATGCGGCTTCATGGCGGTGTTCCATGTATCATCACCGAAGTTGGCGTCTGGCACAGAAGGGGAACATATGAGCTCAGCCAATAGTGCACCCCGCCGGGCGTAGGGGAACAAACCAAGGGGACCCAGCCTATAATCCAGGAACTATCGCAAGATCTGCAGTCCATCTTTGTCCAATAGCTTGCCCTCACGAATCTTCACAGACTGATCAGCTAGAGGGAAACCCAACGGTGTGTCTGGCCTGCAATCTTTTGGGTGAGGGCGAGCCACACCATGAAACAGGCGTGGGAAATACAGCTGAATCCATAGCTGCATAAACCATAAAGGTCCTGAGGCCTGGCCGGGAGGGTCTGTTCATTTGGCGAGCAAACTGGCTACTTTTGACATGCCAGTAAACAAGGTAGCAAGAAGGTAAGAGCCAATCGCGAAAGTATCATTGGCATCACTGTCTACAATGGCCTGAACATAGGGCAGAGCAGTACGTAGCACGGTCCGGGCACTAGAACAAACAATGAATCGGCTGAACCACATCAAGAGGAATGCAACATGCTCATTACGTATAGGAGGTCCAATCACCCTATTATGGTCGATGAAATCTGAGTACCGCTTGGATTCTTTGCCTACGGGTAGAGCTGTAAACGAGCCGAACCGAGCCGAGCTGGGAGTGTTTGAGCTCGGCTCGTTAAGCGTTCGAGCTCTGTTCATGTTCGTTCGTTAATGTATTCGAGCCTGAAATCATGTTCGGGCTCGGTTCGTGAGCTCGAGCTCGTGTTCGGCTCGGCTCGTTTAGTTCAAGCGAACCAACTTATTATTTTGTTTGGCTCGAGCTCAACTCGTTTGAGCTCGTTCGACTCGATTTAAAATTTACTTAAATTTATAATTTATCTTTCATCCATAAAAATACATCATAAAATTCAGATAAATAAGTCCATATAGTTTCATCTCATCAAGATCAAAATAAATATCAACTATCAACAACACAGAATATCATACACACTAATTAAACTAAGAGATTTCATAATAATTGCCATAACGTCCATATGCAAATATCTTCATTGTTCACCAACAGCTTCACCTTCTTCACCCCCTATTACCTGTCTTCATAGCCCTATTACCTCTGATGTAAACATAACCTTAGACTAATTGCACTTATTATATGCACTAACTTGAGTTTAAATGATGGAAACAACTAAGAGTACTTACGAACGACAAAAAATAAAAACCAATATACAAAGATGAACCAAACACAAAATATAGGATAATGCTTTCCCACCATAAGTATTACCTGTTCTTTTGCCTTCAAATTCAAAAAATAGAAACCAATATTTTACGAGAAGGATATTTACTTGGATTACAAATAAATGAAAAGGATTAGGGGAAATGACGGTCAAGTACTACAGCACATATGAAACCCTTCTCAAAAGCCGTGTGAACTGCTCCTTCAGCTTCAAGAGGCTTGGTTTGCCGATGAATTTCCCAACCTGAAAGAGAGCAACTAAACCAACATCGTATTTAGACTGTAAAAACAATTTAACCATTCTTCCCATTAGCAATGAAGTCTCGTTCTATCAAATTATTGCCAAAGAAAAGCTGGTAGGATTCAATCCAATATGTACCATAATAGTTTGTACATTCAAAAAATCAATGACTTTGCAAGCTGGTAGGATTTTAGTTGTCACCTAGCAAGGCATTCAAATTTATTCCACAATATTTTGTTGAACACTAACATGTATCTACTGATGAATTTGCAAGCCTGTAAACCAACATCAACAGTCAAAACAATATAAGTATTCTTCGCATTATGTAGCAGTTTGTTTCTACCTTGTCTCCATTATCCATACATCAATAGATGAAAAACCTTCTCCCTCTCCCACATAAATTCACTTGTCCATTTTAATGACAAGTAATTTTTCACGCATAAGCCAGCATTTAAGTTAGAGTATGTATATTGAGATACTACTACTTCAGAAGGTACTTCTCAATACTACAAACAGATATTCTTGCTATATAAAGCAATACCTGTTGTAACTTCAATTCCATTAGTTAAGATGTTCTCAGGGTGACCTGGAGTCTTACTTCTGAGCTTACAAAATCGTTGGAGATCTTCCATCTCATTTAAGTAATTAACATTTTTCACATAAACATTTATCAAACTTAATTAAGTTGAACTCTAGAAGATAATTTCCATGCTTCTATGTTTTCCCAAGAGGCCAAGACTTCAAAAAACCACATTTGCTCAAGAAAATTGACACCAGAAAATTAAAGGGGCTCAAATGAACATCTAACAATAAAGGGGCCAGTCATTGACTCTTTCACATATAAAATTATCAAAACTAAACTACATACTCAATGGTTTCAGAAAGAAATCAGAGCGTAAACATGTCAACCAAACCAACAAAAGACCAACATTCAATAAACGAGAATTTCTACATTATTCCAACTAAATCCAACAACAAAGAACATTCCAGGAACACAACAACACAAACAATATCTAAATTAAAAAATAAAGGGGAAAACAAAGTGCAGCAGCAATTTCTGAACTTCGACCGGATTCTAATCGACTCCAAAACTCACACCAAATCAAAACAATATCCACGATTAGGCATGAAACTTTTTTAAAAAAATATTAGAAACAAATTACCACACTATGGTCGGAGGGTCGTCAGAAGATGTTCACGGTGCGACAGAGGCGCCGGTGGTATGTGGAGGAAGGAGGCAACGGCAAGAACTAGGGCAGAGGTGTAGCGGGAACCGCATTGAGACCGAGACAACGAGGGATGAGGCAGAGCTGCGTGAGTCGAGGGGCGTCGGATGTGCAGCGTGGGCGAGGGTTTTGTGATGAAGATGCTGCGCCGTGGTGGGTGGAAGGGAAAAAGCCGACGAGCGAGAGAGCGTCATTGGCTGCACTGGAAATGGAATGGAGTGGGGAAGCCGACTGAGGGGGGTGTTGCGTGCGGGTTTGTTGACTGCAGGAAAATTGGATTAGGATTAAGGGTTACAATTTTTTTAAAAATTAATGATAATTAAAAATAATTATATAAAATTACAAAAATACCCCTTAACAAACATATACGAACAATTTCGAACTGTTCGCGAACAAAGCTCGTGTTCGTTCGTTAAGCAAACGAGCTTAAGTTCGTGTTCGAGCTCGGTTCGTTAAGCTTCACAAACGAACAGTTAACGAACGAACACGAGCCGAACCAAGCTTTGTTCGCGAACAGTTCGTTTATTTTACAGCTCTACCTACGGGGCAGATCGTGTCACCAAGATGAGATTCCTCAGCACCAACGGAATGTGTCAATTCCGAGCCAACAACAAACAGTCCCGTAATCATCATAATATCCAAGAGAGTAGGACCTACGAAACCACATGGAAGCTGGAAGGCATTGACTGAAGAATTCAGAAGCCCATGAGGTAGTATAGCAGATGATGGTCGAGTACAATAGGTTTGATGGACAGAAGAATAACGTCTGTGATTCCCCATTTATCCCATTCTTTAGAATATGATTTCTGCATCCTGTGGGCCTAGTACAATAGGTTCCGTTCGGACTTAAGCTTCGGGATCTTCGCCCTAGGCTTGTAAGCCGCCTTGGTGATACCCGGCTGATGAGATCGAATGACCTTGGTATGGGAGATGAAAGCCCCAGTGAAAGCCGCCTGAGTAATGGGGCATGAGCAAGACAAAAAGTCATGGGCAGTCGCTCCATGCTCACCGGTACGATAAAAAGGGCGGAAGACAGGCACCGGTTCCTCACAAGTGAAGTCATAGGCCTCGTCGTCGGATGAAGGGAGATCATCTATCTCCTGTATCATTAAAGAGATGGATAAGAGATTATTATGAGGATACCAATCAAACGAACTAAGTAGTCAGGAAAATTCATGTGCTAACCTGGGAGGCCGGGACACGAGGTTGAGTGAAGCCAGTGAAGCCAGGTATGCGAAAGAGGGTTCGACCATACTGAGGTGCAGTTGAGGCCTAAGCGGCTGCTTTCAGCCTAAGCACAGTGTCTGGAAGCTCATGTGTGGCGGCTGACATCGCTGTAGGGGCAGTCAATGTCGAAGCCACAGCATCCGAAGGCTGTATAACTGAAGCTCGAGGCTGTAAGGTGGCGGCTGGTACAGTGGAGCCCGCCAAATCCTACATTGCAAAGTATGATTAAATCCTCGATCCATTGGTAACCACATTAAGTAAAAGAAGATTGAATGCTAAAGGATTCTCAATCAAACCTGAAAAGTCGAGGTGCGAGAGGACAAGGCTGCGAAGCCAGACGAGCCTGTGGGTGGCAGAGTGGCGGCCTGCACCCCTGATGTGGCGGCTGACACTCCAAGTGTGGCGGCTGGCACCCCCAAAGTGGCGGCTGAGTCAAGCAATGAGGGTCGAGGTTCCTTCCAGGCAACAGTGCCAAAAGACTGCCTAGGGGCGGCCCGGGTCTGCAATAAGGCGGCCTGTAGGATGATCTCATTAAGTCTTACATAGTGAAGCGTATGGATAGTGTTTGAAAGAACTTAGATAGACAAAATGAGAGAGGAAACACTATGCGTCGAAACAAACCTGAGCAATGGCCGAACGCGGAGCAACCGTGCCAAAGGGCTGCAAAGTGGCAGTTGAGGGCCTCTCAATGGCGGCTTGGGCCTGAAAGGTGGCGGCCTGTATGGGGGAGTCCCATAAAAAATTATGTCATGAGGCACGTTGATGGATTTTGAATGAACTTAGATCGATAAAATAAGCAAAGAAAGCGTTATGCAGTAAGACAAACCTGAGTAGTGGCCGAGCAGGAAGCCATGGTGCCTGAAGGCTGTCCAGTGGCGGCCTAGAGTGAAGGGATGGCGGCTAATGCTTCTTGAGTGGCGGCTCTGGACAGTGAGGCCGCAGAAGGTGTAGGTTGTGTCGTCAAGTCCTAATTCATTGGATAATAAGCGATCAACATACGTGTTCCACTAAACCCTACGTCATGAATGCGATTATGGGAAACATGGATCGATGATGTACTGAATTCTAAGTCATCTAATAACATGTTAATGGGTAGTCGAGGAAAAATGTAGTTCGATCATCATCAATATAGCTAACGAAAGCAAGTAACCAAGAGACGAAACGAACATAGGTGGTCACAGCAATATGGACGGCCAACACATCCATGATGGCGGCTGAAGGCCTACCCATGGTGGCCGGTGTACTTTGGGTGGCGGCCCGAGGACCAGAAGTGGCGACCGAGTCGATGACAGCCAGAGATTGTGACGCAACTAATGGTGTTAGGCTGCTTCCCTACGTCCTAAGTTGTCAAATAGGAAGATGGTATGCGGTCAGTTGTCTACTAAGTTGTAACTAATGGTGTAAGGCAAGAATCATCAACATAGGTTTGTTTACTAAGTTGTAAGTCATCCAGGTAATCACAGAAAGATCAAACATATGATGAATACGGGATTTATTAAATGCTAGATCATCAATGTGGAATAAATAATAATAATAATAAAAAATACGACGACCAACCTGATCCATGGCGACTCCCGGACTTTGAGGGTGGCGGCTGAAGCCTCGGAGGTGGCGGCTGAAGCCCTCGAGATGGCGGCTTAGAGGCCTCCAATGGCGGCTGGAGGTATGTGAGTGGCGGCTGGTCCGAAGTCTCCCTAGGCGGCTGAATAAAGAGTGAATGGTGGCTAAGGAACTTGAGGTGGCGGCCAATATGTGAGCACACGGCGGCTGGACTGCTGAGGTTAGCGGCTGAGAAATGTAAAATGGCGGCCGAGCAAGGTGATGTGGCAGCTGAGGTTATGAAGGGCGGCTGAAGCTACCCGTGGCGGCTGGACAACGTCGGATGGCGTCTGAGCATTGCTTGGTGGCGACCGAGAGACCTCAGACGGCCGCCCGTGTTCTGATTGGCAGACAGCGGCTCGGATACGAACGATGGCGGCCAGGGAGGCCTCGACGGCGGCCAGGTAAACGTGGCAGCTGGCGCAAGCAAGGTGGCGGCCAGGGATGCCGGGCGCGAATCATGTTCGGACCGACGAAAAGGAGCTTCCGAGGGCGTGGATGCGTGATTCGAGCGTTGGCTTTGTCCGACAAGGCTCGGAAGAGCTATTCGAGTGCAAAAAGAAAAAGAGAAAAAGAAAAGTGTGACTGGTGGGGTCTATTATTCTTTTATAATGACCATGACCTAAATGGGCCAGGCCTGTATTGAACGCGCAATATGTCTTAAAAATAGCCCTAACAGAAAAATTGCGTGAGGGGGGCATCTATTGACATGTCAAGATTTGTGGCCCAATAAATTTATGGCCCAATGATTTTATGGCCCATCGTGTAGTGTACTGGCAACCTTTTGAAGACTGGCAGTTACAGTCTGGCATCGCAGCCAAAAATTAAGAGACCACCGGCAACCTGTTGGAGACTCAGGGTTACAGTATGAGAACGTGGCGGTTACAATTTGATGGGCAGTCTTGATTACAAGTATCCCAAGAAAGCGTTTAGGGAGACACATCCAATCCTCCACAGAGAGACGCATTTAATTTTTTCCTTTCAGTTTCTGCATTGTCTTTTCTTTCTGCAACTTTTCTTTCATTTACAGTACCTGTTAGATTCTCGCAAAGTTTCATTCTGTAAGTTTCTGTAATCTTTTTACCTATATCAATCAAAAGAGGTTTTACGCCTCTACAATTTCTACGTTCAACAGACCCTTACAATTTTATCTAATCCACTTAACAATTAAACCTAGCAGCATTAATTCAAATCCAAAGAGGGTGTAGAACATCAGCAGAAAGGGAGGAGGAAGAAGGAGGAGAAAGAACACTGAAGAAAGAAGACACCAAGAACTGGAAGATACCGATTCGCATTTACCCCAATCTTGGAACACAGAAATTATTTCACAAACAAAGAGAGGGGGAGAAGGAGAACACGGGAGAGGGAGATTCGGTTAAGAGAGTAGGACGGGAGAGACGGAGAGACGAAGAAGAGCCCGAAATTGGAATAGAGCATTTCGACCTCACCCCATATTTTGAAGCAACATTTCTACCGAAGAAGAAGCCCGAGTTGTGCAAGTGGCGGAGCAAGGGATTATTGAGGTACGGTGAAATTTCAAACTAAATTTCAAGGGATTTTTGTGTTAGGTTATGTTACATATTCAGTTTTATGTGAGTGGAAAAATTGTTAGTTGAATTGAATTGAATTGAATTTTATGGAAGTAGATTGATTTGTGTTTGATTTGCAGAATTTGTGGGGAGATGATTTTGATGAATGCTTGTGAATGTATTTTGCATATATTGTGTTCGATGAAATATTTCAATGGTTATGTTAGTTTATAACCCCTAAATTTTAGGTGCACTATTGTGTTAATTGATGAATTTTAGTGATTTGTAATATTTGGTTGTAGATTTTAATGTTATGAGTTGTGGGATATAGTTTTTGACAATGGAGTGGCGAGAAAAAGTTGATAGAATATTGTGGTTTAGGTGATTAGGAGGTATAGAGTTTATGTTGAATGATCTTTTGTGTTGTTTATTAATAGATGTGATGAAGAGAGGAGGAAGAACGACAAGAGAAGGAGAAAGAGAGAAAAAATGTAGTCCGATAGAGGATTTCGAGCTTGAAGAAGATGATTTGGAACTTACCCCACATTTTTAACCAACAAGCAGATCAATTGGTTATTTCTTGGAGCCATTGATTGTGTTAATTTTGTTCGGGAAAAGGCCCCTGACTATAAGGCTCAAAGGTATTCTTCTTCTCTTGTCTGTTTATTTTAGTTTGGTTGTTTAATTCAGTAGCATTGGTCCAAATTCAGAAGTAGTCTGGTTTTAAACTTTTAATTTAGTCATTAAAACCCCTATGCAGTAGTAGTTGTTTAAAGTTTATGAAATGTCGCTTAAATTGAAGGTTGAAAAATGCATGACCATTTTGCTAAACAAATTGATGTCTACACCATGGAATTTGAATGTTTGTTCATTAATTAATGTTTTAAACTTGCTTTTGTTTAGTTACAATTATACTTGTGTTGGTTTGCTAATTCCCACCTTTAAAAAATTTTGAGTGGCTTATTAAGTGAATATTGTTTCATTTTATGATTCACAATGGCTACTTGACTCTTAGGTATTACAAATGATTCCAAGGACCCATTGGTTGATACATTTCGATCTGCTACTTTGCACATACTAAAGCACTTTGGTGTGCCTTCGGAGGGACTTGACCTGAAAATAGAGAGCCGCGGTGTGCCTCCATATGGTGGTGGAGAATTTGTTCTTTCTATCCCAGTTATTCAAGATACTTTAAAACTAAAATGCCAACATTCTCTATTTTGGCTATTTTGGATGTTGGATGTTGAACCATGGTTGTTGGTATGTGTACTTGGCTTTTGGTTAGGGTATTTGGATGCTGAATTTTAAATTTGGATGTTGGTGGATTTGAATGTTGATTTCTATGTGTATTGGTTGTTTATGTGGGTTTGGTATGTTGAAATTTGATGTTATATAAGGGTAAGAAGTGTTTAAAAGGCTGGTAAAGTGTAATGTCAATCGTGGTAAAGTGTAATATTAATCATGGTAAACCGTCCATATGGCACCAGGACCGTCCCTATAACTCCAACAAGAACCCACGATGAGTTGGACGGCTTCTGGACAGTAAACAACGAACGTCCTCTTAACCGTGAACAGCATATGTTATTTGTGGTAAAAATGCACATATCTTGGTAAACACCAATGGGACATGTGATAAAACACATATCAATGGTGTAGTAAACACCATTTGGTACTTTTGGTAAAGCACATAAGGACAACGTGGTAAAGCATATACCAATACCATACGATATATGTGGTAAAACACTTAACAATATCTTGGTAAATACCGAAGGTATTCGTGGTAAAGCACGTACCACCAGTGTGGTAAAGCACATACCAATAACTTGGTAAATACTACTCCCTCCGTCCCGTTAGTTATGGTGGTATCAATCAAACCATGAGAAACAACTCAAACAATAACTTATCACGACTGAATAAAGCTTCGCAAAAACAAATGGGTACGAGAGTTGAATCATGTCGAGAGAATTTAGGGAAACATATAACAATATACAAAAATACGAACGAGTTATAAGTGACGAACTCGTAGGTAAGAAATAACATCTAATTTATGATTCCTAGTCTCCATTACGATAGTAAGATACAATTTATGAAGATATTGAAAATTAAATACACAATTCAAACTTTATTATGAGTACATAGAAGATACTCTTAAGGAATGCAATGTGACATATGAACGTGGAAGCTTCAATCAAGTATATACATACATTTGGATTCATGGTAAGTACACTTGTAGTTAAAATTTTAATTAAGTGTGATAATAGGACAATACATAATTCATTAAACCATAATAATGACTCCAATTATATAATGTACTAAACACTCCAAAACACACGGTAAAATCTTGCACTGAAAATGGTAAAGAATTTGGGAAATGTGGTAAACTACGAATAAAAATATGGTAAAAATGTGGTGAGCAGTGGTAAGAAGCTTAGGTTCCATGTAGTAAATATATGGACAAATGTGCTAAACCATAGAGGTAGATCATGGTAAAACCGAACAGTATGTGTGGTAAATGCACATCAGGGAGAAGATGAATGCACTAATTTACTTGCTTAATTGCTTTGAACCGTTCGCATAACCATCCTGGCAACATTTAACTATTTCCCACAATTCTGACTATACATTTACCATATTGGACCATTTTCTTACTATATATATTGAGACATTTACCACATTTGAGCATTATTCATTACCATGTAAATTACTACACATTTAGTACATTGAAATTTAATTCTTTACCATATATGACTACACATTTACCGCGTTTGAATATCATCCTTTACCACATATGACTACCCATCTACCACAATGGAGGATATAATTCTTTTTGTTTTTCAAAACTTTAAATATTTTAAATTGTTTAATTAAATTTTAATTTTTCCAAAAAAAAAAAACAACTTAGATATGATTAGATGAAGATATTGATAGTTAACTACACAATCGGAACTATATTATGAGTATGTAGAAGATTCTCTTAAGAAATGCAATGCGAGATATTAATGTGGAAGCTTCAATCATGTATATACATACATTTTGATGCACGATAAGTATACTTATGGATACAATTTTTAATTAATTGAGATAATATGGTCATACATAAGTAATCTAGACAAAACAATGATTTCGATTATGAATCCAAAACCCTCGAATGAATAAACTTACACGTTCGCCTATGTAGTTTAGCACATCTATAATACATGGTATACCATTAATGTATGATAAGATTACTGCAATCTTGTTCGCCTACTTACCACACCATTCTTTAAAAACCCCTAAACCCTATAATTATTAGAAAAACATACTCCATAATCCTTAAAACCCAAAAACCCTAAACCCTAACCCCTACATCTCGTAAAACCCTATACACTAAACCCTAAAACCTAAACCCTAAATCATACACTGTTAAAATAAAAACTATATATATATACAATTTTTTTAGAAAAAAAAAATCAACTTACTACGAAATTAATCAGTTACTACAACTAATTCATATTCTTTACCATATTATCTTTACCACTTGCAAGAATGTGATATTTACCACATGTAACATTGCAGGTTTACCACAAATCAAGTCAATCTTACCACATAGCATCAAGCGATTTACCACAGGCTTGCCACATTCTTTACCACGTGTAAGAATCCAGATTTACCACAAACCATGTCAATCTTACCACATATAGCAACATACGATTTACCACTGGATTATTTCATAGCTTTCTCGCGGGAAGATGGAGGGGTTTTTTGATCGCGATTGAGTCGTTTGGTAGTGTTTAGGGTTTTTTGTGTTTGAATTGGGGTGATTTGGTATTTTCCACCTAAGGGCATTTCAGTATTTTCCCCAAGATAATTAGATTAGTTTAAGTTGATTGGATTAGTTTGTTGTTTTGTTTTGAAAAGATGGGATCCCTAAGTGTAATACTTTGCCAAGGGGGTCTTTGACTTTAATATATGTTTGCAATGGGTCCCTTCTTGTAAGAAGCCCAATGGATGGATACTAGAAAAATTTTAGAATTGTACTCTCTCCCTTGGGAAATTTGGTACTATTCACAAAATCACTTTGACTTAAATTGTTAGATTCGTCTCGTCGAGTAGTTTTTAAATATCGAACTTTTAAAAGTTCTACTTGTACCGAACTTGAGTTATTGATGATTTAAAATGTGCATTGGACTGTGTGCATTGTGGGTCCCTTGTAATTAGAGTTGTAAAACAAGCAAACAGCTCGCGAACAAATCTCGGTTCGTTTCGTGTTCGTTCGTTAACTATTCGTTTGTAAAGCTTAACGAGACGAGCTCGAACACGAACACGAGCTCGTTTGCTTAACGAATGAACATGAGCTCGTTCGCGAACAGTTCGAAAGTGTTCGTATATGTTCGTTAACGGGGTAATTCTATAATTTATATGTTCGTATATGTTTGTTTGACAATTTCAATATTATGGAAAAAATATCTAACCCTTGATTGGATGAAAGATTCATAATTTTTTGGTAAATTTTTAATTGAGCCGAACGAGCGAGCTGAACAAAAGAGTAAGTTGGCTCGTTTGAACTAAACGAGTCGTGCCAAACTCGAGCTCGAGCTCACGAACTTTTTCACGAGCCGAGCTCGAACATGATTTCAAGCTCGATTTCCTTAACGAACGAACACAAGCCGAGCTCGAATGCTTAACGAGCCGAGCTCAAACACCCAAAGCTCGGCTCGGTTCAGCTCGTTTACAGCTCTACTTGTAATTTTTAGAAAACAGAGGGAGTATAAGTTTTTTTGTGACAAGGTGACGTCAAAGTATCAGTAAAGGAAAAAAACTACATTGCGTGGAGAGGAAAAAGCAACAACCAAAACCAAAAAACAACTACAAGGGAAAACCAAAGGCCCGCCATGTCTGCAGGCTTCATCCTATCATCCCTTTCAAAATGCCATGTAGCTGGGCAACAAGATTATTGGCCACGCCCACCACCAAATAATCCTTCAATCCACTTACCATTCGATTCCTAAATGATGTCGCATACCCCGTTGGACCCGGATTCCTCAGGGAGTTACCGTCCACATGCAGAACGGAACAAGGAGCACCCAACGGGTTCCAAGAGACCCATCGAGGGAGCATAACCCGAGGAGGCTTGCCACAGGCGCGTTCAAAGCAATCTCCCAAGAAGGCAGCCTCCTTCACTGATGCCTCACGGCATTGCGACCTTTCCAAATTGTATAAGTTTTTTTTTGGTAAACATTGACACTCATGTGTTGGCAAGGTGTGTGAGAGCCCAAGCCACACAAATTACAAATGGAGACAAAGGGAAGGGATAAGGGGCCGGGTGGAGATCGAACTCCCAATCTATTGGTTGGAAGCGGGGGACTTGACCACTAGAATAAGTCCCAACCTCAATTGTATAAGTTTTTTTTTACAATAGCTATTAATTTATTGTTAATATAAAATCCCTTGCACAATAAAAAGAAATATAAATAATGAAAATAAAATAAATGATGCAAAACAAATAGGCTAAACTAATCAGTTCCTTAAAAAAAAGGGCTAAACTAAGAATTAAAATTAAAATAAGTAAATATAACATTTACTTAATATTCAGAATTTAGACTTGGATCTAATGTGGCATGGGGATACCCGATTATTCACCAAAAATATCCAGAATTAATAATATGTAAGAAATAGGGTAAAAGAAAATTTCAATGCTCACATAATTAAAATGGGAAACTTCATTAAAATGGGAAAAAAAATGAAATACAATGTTAAGAGACCAATGGAGAAGAAGTTGAAGGATATGTTTGGGGAAATAATTAGAGTTTACAGTTTAAAGTTTAAAATTTGAAATTAATAATAAAAAAAAAGTTTGTTCTTGAGTTTAAAATTAGATTTTAGATAATTTGTGTGGCATGGGCTTCAGGCTTGCACCATATTCCATATCCATCATGGATAGATTTCATTAATGTCGATTCCAATACACATCCTGGATAGGCTGGGCACCAGTAGACGGTGTAGATATACTGAAAACTACGAAGGACCCGTTTGGATTGACTTTTGAAAAAAACAGAAGCCAAAAGCAGAAGCAGAAGTGAAAGCCAAAAGCAGAAGCGGGTAACTTTTGTGTTTGGATAGAATGTTTGAAAAGCAGCTTTTTTTCAAAAGTGTATTTGGATGTGTAAAAGTGAAAAGTGCTTTTTAAATGTATAAATTACCAAAAATGACATGCTACTTAATATGGTAATAAGATATATTTATAGTGTAATTTATATTAAGTAATGAGGGTATTTAAGTCTTTGCACAATTTACGAAGTGCTTTTGGCTTCTGCTTTTCAGAGAAGCACCCCTGGGCTGCTTCTCCCAGAAGCACTTTTGCAGCTTTTCGAGGTGCTTCTGCTTTTTTAAAAAAGTCAAACCAAACGTTTCTTTTTTCCCAAAAATGCTTTTGGCAGAAGCAAAAGCCAAAAGCACCTTGGTAAAAGCCAATCCAAACACCCTCGAATACCAATCAAATTCTCGTAGGAATGAAGAATGGAACATCACATCAGATTATAAGCAAAGAAAATTTCATTTCATTTATTTAGACTGTAGCCCGTCATTCACATGAGAACCCAAATTTTGCATTCATTTTTCCAATTTATTTGTTTTTTTGGGTAAGCCAACATTAGGCCAGGAAACTTTTTCCAATTTATTTAAGAAATACTCTCAATATTGTACACGCACTATAAATAAATAGTACAATCTGAAGAGACATATATCCAGTATAGAACCATAAAACATATGCTATATATTAGGTTACATAAATACGAAATCAACCCTCCATATAAAAACAAAAGAAACAACATTAAATTTTATAGATGAATTTCAAAACAAGAAGAAAAATGAAGAATGCGGAAAATAAGAAGGGGATTATATAATCGTCGAAGGCAATAGAAGTACTTCAAGAATATTCTCATTTAGCTACCAAATTCGATCGCTGAATAATTTTGGTCGCAAATCCGTTCTTTAACCTCATTAGCAATCGATTTTTAGAGTTTAGCAACTAAATTTTCCGGTGGCTAAAATAAAAACAAGAGTTGTTTATAAGGAAGTTACGTAATGGTGGAATGCAATTATTATAGGAGCAAAAAAAAAACAAAAAATTATAATATGAGCTAATTGCTTGTGAGTGATGGGGATTAGGAATATAGTACAACCACCCGGGGCGTCTTTGAGGGGAGCGAGTGACACGCTCGCTCAGTGCCCCTAAATTTTTGGTGTCCCACTTTTCTTAAAAACAATAAATAATGGCCATGTTCAGCAAATAAGGTAAATCAATCAACAATTTTGTAAGAGAATTTAGGATAAATTGGTTTATTTAAAAAGACGAAATAACTTAAAACAGTGTTGAATAAGCTCTTTTTAAATCGCTGCAAATAACAGCATTTTGGATTTAACTTTTTCTAGGCAAAAATTTAGTCTTGAAATTGTCAAACAGCTTATCTAATTATTACTCACAGAATCAGTTAAAAAGCTAACTACTAACTCCCAAACAGGGCCAATATTTTTTCGTATCTCTCTTCAATTTTTTTCAACTTCAATTCCAGCTTTTTCCAACTTTCCCAATTCTGATTCATTTTGTTTCCAACCATAACAACTCTCAATCATCATCTTCTTGCTAAAATTTTAGTTGCAGAATTCAATGCTACAAGAAATACTTAATTGACTAGCTTTGATGGCAATTGAAAATAATATTTTAGATAAATTTTCTTTTGAAAATTTAATGGATGAATGTACCTAAAAAAATGCAGAGAATATTTGACAAGATTTTTCAATAGTGTATTTGGTTTCAAAGATAAATTTATTATAATACTAGGGTTTAGTATGATTTATTTATGTTATTTTATATTTATTAATTAATATTAATTTATTTATTTCTATCAATATAAGGGCCCAATTAATAAATTTTCTCCGAGCCCCCAAAAAGATAAGATGGCGCTGACAACCACGACAAATTAATATTTTTGGGACCAGGCAATTTTATTAATTTAAAAAGATACTAGTAAATAACCCGTCGAAATTCGACGGGCATAACTATATAATTTATATAATATATATACTTATATTATATAGTAATAATAAATTATATTTTGAGTAATGAAAATGTATAATGATTTTATATATAAATATATATATTAAAAGAGGATATATATATATATGATAATATAATTTAATTATTTTTAAAATTAACAAAGAAATCATATTATACTGTATCTTTAACTTCTGTGTCTTGTCCGGTACTAACCTAACAGATAAAAAAAATAATTATTAAAATAATATTTTATTTGATTTGAAACTTAAATTAAGATAAAATAAAATTTAAAAACAAGTATGAAACATAATATGAAAATTTTCCTAACAATTTATTGAAAATTTCATTGGTGAAAATCTCATTGATATGGGCTAGTATAACACCATCTTTAAAAATGTCTCAATTTGAAGTGGTGCAATTTGTATTTGTATATGTACTTTAAAAAATTACCGGTATAGGATCACCTGTAGAGTTTATAAGAAATCATCCGAAAATATCACATCTAATTGTATATCTCCAAAATCAATACCCGCTTTACCATCACCTATATCTACTATCCATATTGTAAATTTTCTGTCATATATAAATTTTATTATAAACAGTATTTCTTGTGGTATATTGAGTTAATCATTCTTAGTTGCATATTAATACTTTTAGCTACATTTTTCTAGTGACACGAAATATTGCAACATAATTGTTCATGGCTAAAAACTGGTTTTGAAAGATAAAATCCGACATTCTTTAAAGATTGATATTTATTTTTGTTTATAATCATAGCAAAACAAACTGTGAGTGAGAATTTTCTCATCTCAAATCGATTAAAAAATTTGGTCAAATCAAACAGGCTCATAATCATCAATCAAGAATTTTCTACTTTCATGGTTTCTCGAAAATTAGTTTAACCTCAACTATCTAGTTCAGCATCTTTGTTACTATCAACCTACTTCCATTGCATAATTTATTTGTTGTATATTCCTAAGAAGCATGACTATGCAACCCTTATTCAACTATATTTCATGATTCGGTAATCCAGAACAATTGATCGTGTTTAGATATTCCAGTGAAAATAATTCATTGACATTATCTATGTTTTCATCCTTTTGACAAATATTGTTAAAACTGGTATATGTATATACATTTTCATTTGCAGACATACATTTCATGATGTAATTATATATTATAGCAGCAATTTCATTGGTTGGGGTTAATATATAGTAAAAATATCTGGATTTGAAGTGGTGCAGTTTATATTTGTATAAGTACTCTCAACAATTGCCGCTATAGAATCTCTGGTAGAGTTTATAAAATTATCATCTGGAAATATCGAATCTAATTGTACATCTTCAAAATTAATTACAACTTTATCAATTACCATCACGTACATGAAATATTCATTGTGCAAATTTTTGCCATATATAATTTTCATTATAAATAACATTTCTTATAGTATCTTAAGTTAATCCATCTTAATTACATAATAATACTTCGAGTCCCCTCTTCACAATGACACGAGATATTGCAACATATCACTGACATGGGTAAAAATTGGTTTTTGAAGATAGAGGCCCTGTTTGGCAAAATAGCTAAATTTAATCAGCTAATTTGTCTCACAATATGAGATAAAATTGCTTATTTAGAAAGATAAAATAACTTAAAACAATATTCAATCAGTTATTTTTAAAACCGCTGCAAATAGCAGCATTTTGGATTTTAGCTTATTATAGGCAAAAAGTTAGTTTCGAAATTGTCAAACAGCTAATTTTAACTAATTATTACCCACAGAATCAGTTAAGAGCTAACAGCTAATTCCCAAACAGGACCAGAGTCTAACCTTATTTAAAGGTTGACATTTACTTTTTATTTTATAGTCATAGTACTACAAACTGAGAGTGGAATTTTTTCCTCTGAAATCGAATGGAGAATTTGGTAAATTCAGACGGGCTTATAATCATTCTACCAATCAAGAATTTCCATCCAAAATATTGAGCTTTGTTTTAATGAGAAAAGAGGTTAAATAATTTTCTGATGTAAGTTTTTTGCAGGTAAAATTTTCGTCACAATCTAGTGGAATACCAAATCCAGAATGTGTAGTCCTACCTCTTGAGTAAGGGTGTTATTCCATTGGATGCTAAAGGCAGCACAATATTACATCTATTATGAAGGGCTAAACATAATATTTTCTAGATAAATGTCTTGTCAGTTCCACCACCAGTGGTGGAGCCAATGTTTATGAATGTAAATTTATTTTATGTAGCAATGTTCACTAAAACAAATTTTTGGGCCACATTTATGTTGAATTTAGCTACGTAACTTATTATAGTTTATTTTTTCCGTATTTGTAAATTTATTAATAGTAAAATCTGTATTTAATTAAAAATAACATATCAAACTTGAATTTACACATTTGATTAGTATTTTCAGTTGATAAATTAGGATAGTATAGAGTGTTACTGATGATAAGTTTGTAGTTAAACTTTAAGATGTATAGAAGGTGTATTCCGTTATTTTCTTATATGATTAATATTTATAATTTTCACACATGTATGCTCCAATTTTGTATACTTTTATATTGATATATTCATTTTATTTCATGACGTTGTTTGGGATCTGCTCGCTTCCATATATCTAAATTATTTGACTGAATTTTTCAATTGAGTCTAGATTAATTATATGGTAGCCCATTGTCAATCCTGACTATTTAAATATGCCCCCCTAAATGTCGAACCTGGCTCCGCCCCTGTCCACCACGTAAAGAAAATGAATCAATACCCATCACTATCAACTACAGATATTATTTTATTATAAATATTCTTCTCATCATCAATCAACAAAGGTATAACTTAGCATGATCCGCTTCCATTTCTTCCTAATTATAACATGTCTCTTCTAGTATCAATAGATTATTTGTTTCAGACTTTAAAACTTCATTCAGTACCGGCATTCCAGAGAAAATTTTCAAACTTATAGATCTTGCAGCAATTAACCTTTCAATATGAACTTACTTTGATCATTCACAATCACAATTTTCTAACAAAGCTAGATTTATATTTGTTTTTCGTCAATTGCAAATATGTTAAAATATATATTAATGAATTACATCATCCGATGTTTAAATGTTACACTTTCCCTCTTTGGGTGTTTGGAAATAAATGTTACACTAACATATTTAAAACATTTTTAAGGTTAATAATTTTACTCATTGTACTTAAATTATTAATTTTTTATATTCATTTGAATAAAACTCAAAAGGAATAAATTAAAATGTAACTTATTTTATTTATTTGATTAGTTACTAAATAAATTTTATTAACTTACCATAAATCTTGTGTCATTTCCTTGTATTACACTTATTATACGGATGGAGTATTTCTTAAAAAATATTCCTTCCGTCACACTCAATGTGTATCATTTTGAGTTTTTAACATTGTTTATTGATCAACTTTGACCTAATGTTATCTTAATTAGATACGAAAAAAATATAGTCAAATTCGGACTTATTAGATTTGTCTAATCATGTAGTTTTAGAATATATATATATTTTACATAATTTTTACGTATATACTCCCTCCGTTCTTCAAAAGTTGTAACATTTATGTTTTTCACGCAATCCAATACACATTTTTAATGTTTAATATTTCAAATTCTATAAAAGTAAAAATTATGAAAATTTAATATTATAAAATTAGATGATTAGACGAATCTATCAAGATCTCATTTGACTATGTTTTATCTTATATTACTATATTAAAAAATTGAATCAAGGTATGTAATGAACAGTATAAACTATTTACATGTTACAACTAATACAAAACGGAGGGAGTACATTTTAAGATATTAAATGTTAAACAATGTATTGGAATACGTGTCCAAAATTTTTTAGACATAAATAATGGGATAGAGGGAGTAGATTAAAAAAAATTAAATTTTCATTACCGATGGATCTATTCACAACTATATAATTGTATATTATTTTTAAGATATTTTAGTGAAAACATGGCCTATGTATACATTAATTTTATATACAAATATTTTTTATATATTCATTAATGTATCTTTTAATAATATAAATTCCATAATACACTGCAAATTCCTTTAAATTTGAAATTCTATTTTTTTTTACAAAAAAACTGAAAATTGTGAGAACTTCATATAAATTAAAAATTTAATATTTTTTAAAAACTAAAAATTGAGATTTTCATATACACATTAATATATCTTTAACATGAATAAATAAATTTGATGTGCAATGTACATTTTGCTTACATTATTGACCACACAAAAAATATATATAATCAAAATTGAGACAAAACCTACACAAAATTACCGGCATTACAATATGTTCATCATATTGAAATATAAACACAACAAGTTCTTAGTTGCCAGTGCAAAACATCGTCAAAATAATCCTATAGTGTAAAAATTGAAAATTTACAAATAAATACTAAATGCAGCAATAAAATTTAAAATAAGTAAAATAAAAATGCAAAATAATAAAATCTAAAATAGATAAAATAAAAATGCAGATAAATAAAATCCAACATAGATAAAATAAAAAATGCAAAATTTCAAATATTATCTTCAAATCTTTTTAAAAGTGAATATGCAGTGACACAATATGATGATAGAGTGAGAATTCATAAGTAAGTGATAGATTTTATACATGATAGACTAAAATCTATAATGAATAAATAAATAAATACAAAAATCTAAAATTAGTAAATTAAAAGTGCTAAATAATATAGATAAAATAAGATATACAAAATTTCAAATTTCAAATCTTTTTAAAAGTAAATATGATAGAAATTCCATATATTTTAAAAACTGAAAATCTATAATAAATAAATAAATAATAAATGTGAAAATCTAAAATTGATAAATTAAAAATTACAAAAATTTATAAAAATTAGAAATTTGAAATGGAGATACCACATATATATATATATGTGAATGCTTTAATATATATATATATATATAGATTACTACCACCGTCTCATTATAATTGTTACGTCCCACCTGACACGTATGCCAATACACATTTTTAACGGTTAATAACTTAAATTATGTATAAAAAAAATTGTAAAAGTTTGATATTCTAAAACTATAAGATTAGACGAATCTAACCAGATCTCATTGATTAATATATCGATAAATTAATAATTTATTAATTAAAAGAGACTTTTTAAATTCAAGAAATTCAGTAAATATGTATTGAAAATAAATGAATTCATATAGTATGTTTCATTGATTATATTAACGAATCAATCAATTCCTTGTAAATAATTAAAATTTTAATTCATGTATAATATCAATTCATTGTATATTTGTATTGTAGCTCTTTAAAAAAAAAATCATTGTACTGTAGGGGATGAGGACTATTTTAAATTGGGAGTTCGATTCCCCATCCAGCCCCCTATCCTCCCTTTTCCGATGGGATGTTCTTTTTTAAAAAAAAAAATTTGAAATTAATGAATCCACTAATTATTTGTAACTAATTAATTATTAAACTCAAGTAATCATATATTCATATTTTCGCAAAGTTAAGACTCTTGTGTCTTGGACTCTTGGCAATTGTGACTCTTGTAGAATGTACTGTTGGCAATTGACATGCCTGTGTTATGCTCTTCCACGAACCTCTCCAGAATCCACATGAGAATCAGTTCCAAAGCAAATTAAAGTTGTATAAGCAAGGTAATGAAATCAAACGATCAATCATCTTTCTCCTTTGCGGTCCACAATTTCAAGTTACACTATCATATAAACAAACCACAGGCATGAACATGGAACCAAAAAGAACAGAGGGAAACTAATGATTTAAACAAAAGGATAACATTCCCTCAACTTCATTTATATAGCATCAGCAGTTTTGAACTGATATATACATTGGCCAGGTTAGGGATTCAATACCATGACATGGACAATCAATTTCTTATTATGCCTGTAAAGTCCTTGTACTGCTGCATTGACCAAACTGAATTTTCTCATCTCTGCTGTCTATATCTGTTATGCTTGAGAAATAGACACACTTGAATCAAGTTCTTGGACAGAGGGTTCTTAAGAAGTTAAGTCCAAAAGATTGTACTATGTTTCTTCAAATAGTGGATAGGATTGTATGTTGTGAACTTCCAAAAGATTGTTTATTTCATCACCCTCCTTGTATGTGCTGCTTCTCACCATTTCCCTTCTGAAGCATAGGTGCTAGCCAGGGTGACATGACTCATGAGCCCCTGCACAATCTGGATCCAGTTTAAATGACTCCTCTGATGCGAATATGCAATCCTTTAATATTCAACATTACTGTGCTTTTTTCAGGCTGTTAGCAAAGTCAACCAAACATAATTCTGTTTAGAAGGCATGCTATTGATCCCATTCAGAACATAACTGGGATCGATCATGCAACAATACCATTCATTAAAAGGATTGGTTCTGTACACTTTACTCAGGGAATTAAACTAGTGAAATCCATTATAGCAAACTCAACAAATACAAAGCTGACGACACCAAAATTCACCAAATTACCAACCATATGTAGATTTCCTCTATATTACAGATTGGCAACTCAACACATAGCATCGAAGCAAGGCTGGGTATGCAAAGCTCCATTCTAATACCCTGTTTCCTGAGCAACCTTTATTATCACAAACCAGTCACATCATCTTAAACAATACACGATCACTTGAGCTTTCTTCTATCAGCCATTTCAATTTCCACATAGTGACTTGAGGATTTCTAAGATGAAAGAAGATTTTTTGACCAAAAAAAAAAAAGTAAGCTCTTAACAACCAGACAGGTAGCCACAAAATCATCAAACAATATCTCGAAATCATGGCTTCTTTTTAATTCCATGACAATAAACATGGTAATGTAGTTAAGGGCGCTGAGTGTCTTCGCATAAAAAATAACATCAATATCCAGCCCTTAACACAAGCAAGAATTACATGTTTTGGTTCAGTCGTCAATTTTCAAGCTTTATTCAAATGTTTTCTCATTAGCTACAACAGGTACAAAACATTACACCATCCACCTAAACGCTCAAATGACTCAAGAACTAAAAATAGTTTGGTGGCAAATTCACACACACACACATCATCCAGAGGTAATACCGACTCAAGAACTAATTTACAAAGCAAAAAAACAAAAATGGATAAAACCCTTCAAGCATCAAATTTGTCACTCAAATTTTAAATTTAATATCATCTGAAAATTCGTTTCTTCACAAGAAACATACTAAGAAATCAGCATCTGCATAGTGTCATTAGAAGTGTGAATGATGTGTGATCGTTATTTAATAGGGAATCGAAAACAATTTTGACCATATTCTCCCATCATAAAAGAAGATTTATGTTAAAAGTCAAAATAATCACAGAAAACCCAAAAGGAAAATTGCAAATGTAAACCACAGAAACACAAAACACAAGATTTAATTGACAATTATTAATTCTCATTTACACATTTATTGTTATCTTTGTAGACCACGGTCAAACGAACTTACCCAAATCAAAATTCTGAAAGATTTAACAATGAAATAAGAAAAATCAAAATAAATGTAGGTCTAAACCAGGCCCTCAAATCAGAAATCAGGGAGAGCAGACATGCCGACCTAGAATTCTCCGTGCACACTACCATGCTTCCTTCATATTATTAAATCCAGAGCATCGGCTTATTGTACACGGATAAAAAACCACATTACGCATCAAAATCATTACAATTCTGAGAGACTAAATAAAAACACAATGGAACTAAACGCAGCATTCGAACAACTCAGATATTAAATAGAAACACAATGGAACTAAACGCAGCATTCGAACAAAATACAGAGTAAAGAGGGAGTATAAAAAAAAAAAGAAAAAAAAAAAGGAATACGGCAATGGCCGCCACAGAGGAATGGAATTCATAAGCGTAGGGAGAAGTTGGATTTATAGGCTCGGAAGATCCGAGATACTATCAGCTAGGGTTTCAACTGACATATACGCTTTCCCGGAAATGCCCCTGTCTCCTTTCAGTTATGCCTATTCGGGCCAACCCGATCCAGCCATTTAATAGTCGACTATGGCTTAGAACTTGGGCCTTAGGCCCAACCATAAACGGGTTCAAGGAAATTATTATTATTATTATATTGTTAACAATAGGGATTGAGGTGCAGCCCAATAATTAATCACCTTTATCAGTTTTTAATTTTATGATTATGAGTTCGATTATAAAAATTATAATTGTTAGATGTTTATTCACGTGTATCTTATAATCTATTTGTAACTTTCTTCATAAACTTTTTTCAAGATGTTTAAAGTCAAAACTTGGTGAAATCATCAAAGATGCATTCAAATATTTAAAACTTGTCGCCAAATTGATGTCTTCGTATTAGAATCGAGGAAAAACTTCGTATAGCTAGACACCTATCTTAAAGTTCAACTCATCCTTGATCTAAGTCCAAAAGACTATCACAGAGATTTACCAAAAAAAAAAAAGGAGTAATAAATAAATAAATAAATGCACTTGAAGACCATCTCTCAGGTTATAATACATCAATGGGAGTAGATATTTATCCATCAAAGACAATCACAATCGAGTTTATTTTTATTATTATACACTATTTGAATAATTTGAATAAGCTTCTAAAGAAAGAAAGGACACAATGGCAATTAAAAGGAAAAAGGGAAACGAAATTAAACAGATAGAGTTTATCTCTTTAGCTTTGAAATGACACTTTTCAAATGGGATAAAGATCATAATCGTCCTGTAAGTATGTAACTTATCCGGTTATCCTTAATTTGAAAACCGTTCAAAATGTATTTGAATTTCTCAATCGGTTGTGTGACTTACTCAATGACAATCAATTCAATATTCCAAACTACTAATGACAATTAATGTGAAATGCAATCCCATTTCGTCCCATATTTATATTTTATACCAATTTAGTTCCACAACTTATACACACTACAAATTTGGAAAAAAGGCCAAATATATCCTTTTTGTTTAAAAAAAGCCAAATCTATCCTTTTTCTATTTTATTACCGAATTTATCCTCTACATATGCTAATTATATCCGGAAATATCCTAAATTCACTAATCGTGGAATGCCTGCTGACGTGGCAATAAATTAACTTAAACCCTACACGCTGGATCGAATTTGAAGTGTGTCTCAATTAAGGCTGGGGAAAAATATCGAATATACTGCATACCGCACATACCGTATCGAAAAAATACCGAAAATATCAAAATTTTCGGTATACCGAAATTTTCGGTATGGTATCATACCGTACCGTAAGATTTCGGTACGGTAACGGTATAAATGTTTTGATACCGCGGTATATCACTACCGTACCGAACTTTGGTATATACCACGGTATCGGTATATACCGCGATACCGTTATATACCGTAATATCGGTATGTTGGTATATAGCGAAAGTTCGGTATGCCGGTATATACCGCAATACCGGTATGTCGGTATGTCGGTATATACCGCGATACGGTATGTCGGTATGTACTGAATGTTCGGTATAGCGGTATATACCGAACTTACCGGAATGTCGGTATGGAAACGGTATGAAAATATTTTATACCGAAACTTTCGGTATACCGAAGATCGGTATACCGAAATGTTCGGTACGGCAACGGTATGAAATTTTTCATACCGTAAAGTTCGGTAAGGTATACGGTAAGGAGAATTTTTTTCGGTATGATACCGTACCGAAAATTACGGTATACCGAAAATTTCGATATTTTTTTTCGATACGATATGTGCGGTATGCGGTATACTCGGTATTTTTCCCCAGCCCTAATTGAGAGACACTTCAAATCCCATCCAGCGTGTTGGGTTTAAGTTAATTTATTGCCACGACAGCAGCCATTCCACGATTAGTGAATTTAGGATATTTCCGGATACAATTAGCATATGTAGAGGATAAATTCAGTAATAAAAAAAATGATAGATTTGGCTTTTTTTGAAACAAAAGGGATATATTTGGCCTTTTTTCCCTACAAATTTGGTCCTTATTGGTATTAAAAGTATATGGACCAAATTGACATTAGAAATAATAATGGGACCAAAAAGGTATTAAGTTTTATACTAATCACTCCCTCCGTTTTTTTTAAAAATTTAACGTTTTGACTTTTTTAACTGTTCATTATAGCAATTGACTTTTATTTTTGTTATAGTTCTAGAAGACAAAATATAGCCAAGTTAGATCTTGTTGGATTCGTCTCATCTTGTAGTTTTTAAATATCAAATTTTTAGAATTTTTACTTGTACCGAATTTGAGTTATTAATCGTTGAAAAGGTGCATTGCCATACGTGCAAATGAGAAGTGTAAGGTTTTAAAAAAATAGAGGAAGTATTATTTTGAGCGGGAGGATTGAATGGATCATCATCAGTGTAGTTATATGTAGTTATATGACCGAGTAAGAAATTCAAATATATTTTTGACAAATTTAGAATTAAAGATAAATGATCAGATTATTTTACCATTTATCCCTTCTTCAAACATAAAACCAAAAAATACTTTCCTTGCAAATACAAAGACAAAATTATTTATGTGGAAATAAAAATGCAAAATTGGTCATATACTCATCACATTATTAAACAACAAAATGCACAGAAAAAATGACTCAATGCAGTTAATGCACACCTGCAAATACAATAATAGAACACTCAGGCACAGCAGCATACAGGTATTCATGTAGTCCACGTCATTACCTATTCATTGCAAAATTAAAAGGGAAAATGAAATAAATACTCCCACAATAGAAATTGCACACATTCAACGGTTTCATAAATTATTCATCATCTCAATGTAAATAATCAATATTTGTATTAATTAATTCATAAATTTTTATTTTTATCATTCAACTAAATTTTTTCGTAATAAATATCAAGAAATAATATTTATATAAAATAAAAGGTAATATAATAAAAACATACGTATTATAACTACTACAAATGACAAGTATATTGAAACACTTTACCATCTCTAAAAAAAAGGAAAAAATGTCAAGTAGGTCCTTTTTCTTTTCCAAAAATTCAAATCAGTCATTTTTTCTATTTTATTACCAAAACAGTCCGCTACAAATGCTAATTATGTTCAAATCAGTCATTTGTTCACTAATTATGCTCTAATTACCGACGTGGCAATGGTTTAAATTTAAAACTAACACGTAGACATAATATTAGTCCCTTTTCTTTTATCTTTTGCCAATTCAGTTCTATATTTGTATTTTCTTCCATTTAGTCATCTACCCAAATCAGTCATTTTTATATTAATTGGCCTCCATCCTTTCAAATTATTTTATTTCTGGCCAAAAATCTTAAATTTTTTATTATTACTAATCCATTTATCAAATAAATGTCCAACATACTTCCGTAAATAAAATTAAACACCAAACCTCATGCATTTTGGATTTTATTGTACATGCTTCCTACATCCATAACCTTTCAAAAAGTAAAATTAAATTAAATCATTTACACAAAAATTAAAATTAAATCATTTACTACGTTTTAAGGTAGGAAACAATGTATGATTGTGTTAATTGTTGCTGAAGGAAACCAGAACCAATGAACCATCATGGTCGGATGGTTAGAGAAAGTCCGTAAAATCTCGAATCTTGGAAAACCCGCTAACAAGGCAGTCGAACCTATGTATGAGGTTTGGTGTTTAATTTTATTTACGGAAGTATGTTGGCATTTATTTGATAAATGGATTAGTAGTAATAAAAAAATTGAAGGTTTTGTGCCTGAAATGAAATAATTTGAAAGGTTGGAGACCAATTAATATAAAAATGACTGATTTGGGTAGATGACTAAATAGAACAAAACAAAATTTTATGACTGAATTGGCAAAAGATAAAAGAAAAGGCCTAATATTATGCACACTTGTCAGGTTTAAATTTAAACCCTTGTCACGTCAGCAATTAGAGTATAATTAGTGAACAAGTGACTGATTTTGACATAATTAGCATTTGTAGCGGACTGTTTTGATAATAAAATAGAAAAAGGACTGATTTGAATTTTTTGAAAAGAAAAAGGACCTATTTGGCATTTTTTCAAAAAAAAAAAAAAAAAACTACTAAAAGTGACAAAGGAAGCATGCCAGGAAACATTTGTGAGCCTTGACATATGAACAAATTGTCGAATAATATATTGAGAATATACTCTTTCAAACAATCCCCAATTTTCCTATTTCAGTGCTAATTTAATAAATTCACTTTAACAGACGACATTTTATTAATATAAAAATCCCCACCTTAATAGTATATGTTTCATCGATTTTATTTATGTGTTTTTTTAATTTGAAGAATTTCGTCCTTAACTATAAGTTTTAATAATTTGTAAAAAAAAAAAGTTGTTAAGATAATTAAAACATTGAAGTACTCTTTCCGTTCCAACAATTACGTCATATTTTGACTTTTGACACTGTTTATTGATTAACTTTGACCTAATATTATCACAATTTTACAAGAAGAAATGATAGTCAAGTTATGGTTTATTAGATTCGTCTAATCATATAGTTTTAGAATGTATTTCCTCTGTTTTTTTCCTTGCAACATTTGCAATTGTGGTACTATTCACACACAAATTTTCACTTAAAATTTTATCATAGCTATACAAGTTAAAATATACTCTATCCGTTTCTTTTTAGTTGTCTATTTCAGCTCAATTTCAATAACCAAAGTTTGCATTAATTAACTCATAAATTTACATTTTTACCATTCAACTAAACTCATTCATAATAAATGTCAACAAATAACATTTATGTAAAGTGAATGACAATATAGTAAAAACATAGCATAACTGCATATAACTACCTAAAATGACAACTATTTTGGAACAATTTTTACTCTCTAAAAAGACAATTAAAAAGGAACGGAGGGAGTAGCCAAGTTGGATCTTGTTATATTCGTCTCATCGTGTAGTTTTTAAATATCAAACTTCTTGAATTTTTACTTATACCGAGCTTGAGTTATTAATGGTTTAAAATATGCATTGGACTGCGTGAAATGCGGGTTCGTAGCAAGTAAAAAACGGAGGAAGTATATTTTATAATTTTTATTTATACACATTTTGAGATATTAACCGTTAAACAAATGCATTAAACAGTGTGCCCAAAAGGTTTGAGACATAAGTGGGACATAAGGAGTATATTTTTTTTAAAACAAGTGACAGACACCCAAGTCTGGATAAAGAATAGTGTGAATCTAAACCATACAAATAACAAATAAGATAAATGTGATGAATAGGGGCCAGGTGGATCGAATCCAACTATAAGGTTGAAAATTGGAAACTTGACGACTTGATCAGGTACTCATTCTCATATAAAACAGTTAATATAAATTCCCTAAAATAATTTCAAGTTCAAAGTATGAATTTGTGAATATCATCATTATTATTATTATTATTATTATTATTATTATTATTATTTTTGGTGAAACCCGATATCCAATACTATATTAGATCCAAAACTAATCATTGAAGATCTGCATGGGCACTGCATAGTGTTGGAGAGTAAAGGGATTATGGACTTTATTACATCCAGTGACAGTCAAATCTCACAGGACTTGAAGAGAAAAAATTAGTTTACCCTAAGCCAGACAGACAGGGGAATCTAAGAATACAAAACCGTCGGGGGGGCGCCATCGACCTCGCCAATCCGTCATTGGCAACGCTAATTAGCTGTCCGAATTCCGCCGTCAAATTCAATCCCTCCCTCCCCGACTCCAGGCTCCATCCAAATTCCGAAACCCAATCCAATCCACCCTTCCAGGTTTATATACAAAATTCAAAATTCCAGAAACCCTTTTCAACAAAAAAAAAAGTCGTGAACAGTTGTGTCAATAAAAATGGAAGAGTTTTAAGTGTCGTGCATGCATTTTGGGCTCTTGCACTTCCCCTCTCTCTGCATGCACTTCCGCTTTCTCTCTCTCTCTCTACTCTAATTCCCCACTTTCTCTCTCTTCAGATATCGATTTAATTCTTTGTACTTATTATCAGGATGCTCGCCCATCTTCTTTTTCGGGCTTGATTTATTTTTAATCTTATTTTTATTCAATTTTGTTTTTGTGTCGGAATTGGGGCACCGACCGCCGCCGTTGTTTTAAAAAAATGGGTTTTCTTGGTTTTGCTTCTCTGGGTTTGGGGGGTTTCGTTTGGGCTTAGATTCAATTCGAGATTTATAGTGTGGGCGTTATTGAATTGGGCGCGTGGACTTGGGGATGTTGGCATGCGGACGTTGGATTGGTAGGTTCCAGCGGGGTTAATCGAGTTATGGTTTTGTTTTGACGTGAAATTGGTGAATTTCATTTTGGGGATTTTGTTCTGGCTCTGATTTTGGTATTGAAATTTGTTCGATTCTTTTGATTTGGACCGAGAACATATAATCGATTGGGTTTTCTAGGGTTCTGGATTGTGAAATTCTTCAATTTTGGGATTTGATAGGGATTCTGCTTGATCAAGAATCGATTTTTGAGAGAAAATGGGGACGAAGAATTGCATGAATGAGGTGTGCCGTGGGACGACGACGTCGACAGATTGGAAAAAAGGCTGGACCTTGAAATCTGGTGCACTTGCTACCCTTTGTTCCAACTGCGGGTAATTTCATTAATCCAATTCTGGCAATGTTCAAGCCATATATACACAATGGTGTTCATGACGATCTCTCCCAATTTGTGCAGGGGCAGTTTGGATTCCTTAAATATAGCATCATTGCAGATATTCTTTTGTTAGATTGTTTTCCTATATTTAGTATATAGCCTTTTATCTTTTTCAATCTTCTGCGTCAATTCAAGTCCTTTTTTCTTAGCAGTTGAGGCATTATGCTCTCTGTTTCTTTTATAAAGCATTTGATATGTAAAGAAGTCATCTTTATTGGATTGGGGATTCTCTGATGTCTAATTATAGTTATTGTTGGAATATAAAGATCCTAATTATAGTTAGTCTTGAAAATGTAAGAAATATATTTGAGAGTTGTCACAAAAAAAGTTATATCAATGTTGACCTTTTCAAAGCTTTAGGTTTTGCATTTATAATCATCAGTGGTATTTGATGAGGGAGAAATGAGTTTGATTGTATGGATAAGAGGTTTATTAATGATTTAAAAGTTATCTTACTTTCTTTACGTCTTTCGTTGGCTTGTGGGCGATGCTATATCTGTTGGCATTTTCTCCTCTGGTTTGACATATATTTGTCTGCATCAGGTCTGCCTATGAGAATTTTGTTTTTTGTGAGACATTTCACTCGGATGAATCTGGTTGGCGAGAATGTAAAGTATGTCGGAAGGTGCGAAAGGTTTTTCAACTTACATCTTTTATATATATTGCTTGTTGCGTTGGACTTTTGTGACCCTTTTATTTGTTAATGCCAGCTTGTTCACTGCGGATGTATTGCTTCAAAGTCTCTATACGACTACATGGATTTTGGAGGAGTTGTGTGCCAGAGCTGTTCAAAGCATTTGGAAATTCGTCCTGTACCAGCCATACAGGTAGCCAATGCAAACTTGATAAGCAACAACTATTGAATGTTGATTGGGGAGTGTGTTTGTGCTAGTTGATTTTATAGACATAATTTTAGGAGCTGTGGGTGCATCACTTCACTATATATCTCATAGTGCCAGTAATTTCCTGCCATGTTTGTCTAAGGGTTTGCCACGTGGATACTATTTATTTTATATTGTCTGCCTGGGGCCGGTGGGATAAATTAACTTGAACTTGGAGCATGGTGGCAGTAATTGATCTGCTTTTCTGATCCCGACACACAGCTTAGTAGTTATTTCTTGTTATCTGTTTAAGATTCTATTTATTTCTGCCATTAACCTCACGCCACGTATAATAATGTGAATGACATAAATGTGCCAGTTGTGTAGTTTCACTTGTAGTTTATTTTGTTTAAAGACACTCATATTTGACTTGTTATTACAGATTCCTAGTGACATTCTCAATGGAACATTTGTAACAAATGGCATTAGAGATATTTGTCATTTAACCGTAGAGAATAGAATTAATGATGACAACAAATTCAAGACTGAGAGGCTTCTGCAGTTGACCAATGCTATAAGGGTCAATGATGTAGCTTCAGCACTTGAGCAGCATAAACGGAATGATTTGATGCCTAAACCTGGGGAAAGTAGCAACCGTGTACCAAATCTTTCTCAACCCTTTTCACCATCTCCCGTTGCCAAAATAGACAATGACCAATCAAAACAAGGGGTTAAGGATATGTTTGAACCTCATGTTCAACCATCTCTAAATTTTTCTTTGACAACTGCGTTGGGTAGTCCTAGCACTGTAAAACCCTTTTCTGGGGGGATTGTTGAAAGAAGTGATCAGAGCAAAGGTTCCTTTCAGCAAGGACAAAAGATGCGTAATAGTTATCCTAAGCCCCCCAAACCAAGCCCCACAGCAAGCACGGAGACAAATAAAGGACTTGCTTCACAAACTCGTGTTGCCAGGCCTCCTGCTGAAGGGCGGGGTCGCAATCAGTTACTCCCTCGATACTGGCCCAGGATCACAGACCAGGAATTGCAGCAATTATCTGGAGAGTATCCACACTATTTTTTCTTTAACACATTCTCCACTTTTTAATCTGTATATATTATGATTATTATAATTTTGTGCCTTCAATAGGATGCATTTTGACTTATACCTAGTAGTGTCCTTAATTCTCAATCTTCAGTTTAAAATCGAATATAGTTCCCTTGTTTGAGAAGATTCTAAGTGCCAGTGATGCTGGTCGAATTGGTCGTCTTGTTCTTCCCAAAGCATGTGCAGAAGTAAGTTTTGTCCCCTCAATTGTGCAATGTTGAATACTTTGATGTTATGACTGGAGGCCATCCTTCTTTTTCTCTCAGTAAAATTTTTGATTCAAAATGACCTGTTTTGCAGGCCTACTTCCCTGCAATCAACCAATCAGAGGGTATCCCAATAAAGATCCAGGACATTAAGGGAAAAGAGTGGTCTTTCCAATTCAGGTTTTGGCCAAATAATAACAGCCGGATGTATGTTCTTGAGGGCGTAACCCCATGCATCCAAAATATGCAAGTACAAGCTGGTGACACAGGTAACTTTTGTTAATGCACCGAGCTGAAATTATGACCTTGTTGCTTGTTCGTATTTCACCTTTGATTATTTTTTATTTTTATATACTCCTTCCATTCTCTTTTAAATGATTCTTTAGGGTTTTCACGTTTATTAAGAAATATTGTCAAAATACTATAATATTTAAGTCATACAAAATATATTTACATTTAGTATAACAAAATTAAAACCTTGTCCAAAACAGGGGAACAAAGCTAAGTAGGCTTTTGGTTTGAGGGTATGAAATGAATTTAAATCCATAAGTTTAATTGTTAATGTTACTTGTTCTTTTTTTCATTGGCTAGTAAGTTGGTTTGCCACCTAAAAGAATCGATTAGATAGGTTGAAACAATTCAAAATATTAATTGGAGTTCAATTTTTCGTCTGCTCTTAAGGAATATAATAGTTATATACTCCCTCTTAAGGAATATAATAGTTATATTAATTGGAGTTCAATTTTTCGTCTGCTCTTAAGGAATATGATAGTTATATACTCCCTCAGTTTTTGATTTGACAGGTTTTCCTTTTTACGTGGTTTTGAAATAAATGATACGCTACCCTTTTTGGAAATTCTCGCACACCATTAACTAATTAAACATTTTATCTTTTTTCTCTACATCTATTAATAACTTCCCAATGTCAATGTTATTTTTTCGTGTTTTCTTTTAATCCCATATCCAAACCAAATGTATCAATTAAAAATATGCTGGATGTATATTTATAATTAACAATGTGGTCCAAACAATTTAACAATTCAAATTCAGTCAATTAAAGATAGAGTTCAAACTTTAGATATTGACCATTTCCAATATTATAAACAGGCCCATATATGCATATTGAGCATGTCAAAATAGCTAATTATAAGTTTTATTGATGTAATAATTTATTTATCATGGAAATAATTAATAAGTATAGGAAATATGGCTCAAGGGGAAATATATGGAAAATAGGAAACTGAAGCATGATTCATTAGTAACGGTCATACAAAGAATAATTAATGCTTTTTTTAGATTAAAAATGATTAATGCTGATAGAATGCATAACTAATATCTGATTTGCAATTAAATTTGGGAAATGTCAGATAATTTTTAACAAAGAATTTGGGCCAAACTTTCATATAAAGATAATGGGAGTAGACTATGGGGCTTTGTGGGGATGATCATTGTGATATGATGCTAGTTCATATGTAATGGTTGATCATTGTGATAGGATGTAGTCGTCATGTTTTGGTTTTAGGATGTAGACTATAGGGCTTTGTGGGGATGATCATTGTGATATAATGCTAGTTGATATGTTTGAGTGTATATTTCTGTTAAGTTCCCAAGCGAAGGAAGTAATAGTTTTCGAACATTATACACCCTATCATTATTTTTGTAAACAATAATAAACACAGAAATCAGACAATTTGTACCCCTTTATAGCTATTATTGTCTATCGTGTTGAAATAATTTGGATACAGTTCAAAAGAAAATTAATTATATGTTTCTAAAACCTTTCCTTTCTCCCATCCTTTTCGTTCATTACTCAAATATATGCGACTGTAAATGTTTCCTCTTATGATGAGCCATCCCTTTTTCATGATAAGATAATTTGCTGCATACAAATGCGGCTTATTTTTTAGATTGTGATTAATTCTGTATTTTTCTTTCTATGTCGTGTTGAGTAGTGATATTTAGTCGGAGAGAACCTGGTGGTCAGCTTGTCATTGGTTGCCGCAAGGCAAGTCATACCAATGGTCAGGTTAGATTTTCAAGGTGTTGTCCTTTTATTTACCCAATCATGCCCAAATATTTGGTTTATGTTCTTTTGCGTAAGTAGGATGCCTCAGCAACCACCATTCCAACTGGTGATTCTCGAGATGGAAAACTATCGGGTGCTACAGATAATCAACTAGCAGTATGTCACCACCTGCTCTTCCATTTGTTTGTCCATGTACCTCTCACTTGATTATGATTGAGAATTTTTGGTGGTTTGATTTGGTAAGAATGGAGGAAAAGTAGGCGATGATTCCTTACTGCAGCGTGCATCTGCGTCAGAGAAGAAGAAGGCAAGAAACATAAAAAACCAGAGGCTCCATATGCACAATGATGAGGCCAAGGAGCTGAGAATCACATGGGAGGAAGCACAGGAGTTGTTTCGTCCACCTCCATCCGCCAAACCAACTGTCGTAACAGTTGAAGGCCATGAATTCGAAGAATTTGATGTAAATAAAATTTTATCCTATGTTTAAATATTGGTAAATGCTAGAATTGGGCATCATTGCCATTTTATGTATTGAATCCCCATAACCATTTTTTCTCTGATGGCACTTCTTAGGAACCACCTGTTTTTGGAAAGAGACCAATTTTTGTTTCTCGACATTCAGGGTAAGTGCTTAGATGTTTTGTTATTCTCAAGAGCATGATTCAAACTGGACTAGATCTGACCAAGGTTTCGTATTGGGTATATATGTGTTAAAGATGATATCTACTCAGAATCATGCCATAAAACTTATTTAGATTCAGAAGTACTAGTTCAATAATGTACAAGTGACAAATATAAAGTGATGCATCTACTATTGAGCTTAATCTTTTTGATGCTGTTATCATTTTAACACTCTGCCTACACATTTTTGGGTAAAAAAGATCATCCATAAGTGAATTTAGATATCTAATTATCATAAATATAGGATAAATTGGGCTTTGATAGCCTTCAAGCCATTTTCTCCGCATGGACCTTTACGGCTTTATGGTGGTCCTGCTAAATTTGAAAAGTTTGAAGAAAGTATGCGAGGTCATGCTCTGAGTTTGCATGCTTAATGGAGTTTCTTTACATTTTGAAACATAGTTTGTTACACCTCTGTCTGAGAACAATCTTCACGTTTTCATTTTTTCAGGGAACAGGAGCAACTGGCTCAATGTGATAGGTGCTTGAAATGGAGAAGGTTGCCGGTGCATGTTCTTCTTCCACCTGCTTGGACATGTTCTGATAATGAATGGGACTCAAAAAGGTCAGCAACTTTGCCTTGTTTGTGTGTACTTTTGGAATTACTTCATAGTATGAATAGTAATAAGAAATTCAACATACACACACTGTGTGAGTGAATTTGCTTTGATGTTCTTTCTCTTTAATTGTTTTTAACCTATAAAATATTAGGCAATTATTCAATGAATATCATCTTTCTAACAACCTATTAGCAACTTGTTTTGGGTTGGAACCTCATAATATCATATCCATCCTCTTTTAACATGGTATCAAGGCCGTGGGTACCCATTTGGGTATCTCGTCGTTTCCAAGAATATTATCTCAATGAGGCGTGTTAAAATATCCCTATATGTTGGGATGCCTGGGCCACTCCACCCATCATCTTTCTAAAAGTTGTTAAGAATGATGGTTAGGTAATGCGTGGGAAAAGAGGTTTTGTGGATGCGAAGAAATTTTTATTAGAATGTAATTAGGGAGTAATAATTAAATACTACTCCCTCCGTTCCATTTAACATGTCTTGTTTGATTTATGCACACAATACAATGCACATTTTCAATCGTTAATATCTCAAAACATGTACGATAAAAATTATGTAAAATATATACTACATATATTCTAAAACTACATGATTTTATGATTCTAACAAGACCCAACTCGGCTATTTTTTTTCAAATATATACTTGCAAGAACATTGAGTCAAAGTTAAACAATGAACAATGTTAAAAAGTCTGTGTAGCTCGGACTCTTCAAAAAGGGTGGAGTACCCGTGTCCTCCGGACACGACACTGACACTGGTATGATCCTAGGACACGGCACAATTAGCTAGTCCTTTTGGAGCACAATCCAAAATGGCAAGTGTCCGCCACATATCCCCGCACCCGTGTCGGACACCCGTACCCGAGTCCGAGCAACATAGCAAAAAGTCAAACAAGACAACTAAACTGTGACGAGGGATTTTCAGATATTGTCTTTCAAAATGCATACAAACATTGCGTAAACGTTTTCTCTGGTTTTCATGTCTAGAAATATGCTAAGACTAATTTAAGTCTCTTAGACGAATGGAAAAAAATTTCCTTTATGCTATATAGATGCTTTAAAGTTCCAACCGTTTTGGGAAAAGTGCTAAAACACATAATGAAGAATATTTTAAGTTTTTATTTAAGAAATTCCACAATCTTAGAATTGAATTTATATAAATAGTTTCATTTATAATTTGAATAAGCTCAAATTCATATGTCCACAACAACACAACCGATTGAAGGAGCGCCGGATGGGATTATTTCTCCTCATGTGTCTTAGATTGAGCTAATTTATAAGCACAATATTTATCTTTATCATTTTTATTTTTTTTTCGGTAAGTTATCATTTTTATTTTTATATTCATTCTCTAAAATAAATACTCCTTTTTTTTTATAACCTCTCCATTTTTACACTGCACGCAATCCAATACATAAATTTTTTTTTTGGGTGAATTCCAATACATATTTTTAATCATTAATAGCTCAAATTATATATAAGTAAAAGTTATAAAAATGTAATATCCTAAAACTATGCGATTAGACGAATTCAACAATATCTCACTTGATAAAACAATGTTTTATCTTATATAACTACACTAAAAAGTAGAATCAAAGTTAATGAATAGTATCAACTATGCTATGGGTGAAGTTAAATAAAAACGGAGGGAGTATATCTGAATATGATTATTTTGTAGTGTCTGCTTGCTTGCCTGAATGATCAAGTCACTTTATGAGAGGTTGCCTTGAATTTGTTGGAAGAAATCAACATTTAATGTTAATGTATCTCGTAAATTTGGGCTGTCAAAATAATTTTGCCTTGACAAGGATTTATTTTTCATTTAAAAAATAAATAATTGTGTATTGATAATTTGTTCAGGTGCTCCTGTTCTGCCCCAGAAGATATAAATCCAAGGGATCTAGATTTGCCAACCGTTAACCATGGTATGCATTGTTTTCACAATGTTCGTTTGAGGGGTTTAGTTTTTGTATCCTTCTGTCTGAATCCGTTGTCATACTCATTCATCACTTGCTGATATGCTATATTAATGTAGTCGGAATTGTTTATTCGAAGACTATCCATATTTGTTGAGTATGTTGGCATATTGCAATAATTTCAACATATATCATACTTTGTATAGTTAGTTATCAATTCAGGAAAAGAATGTATTTGCAAGCAAATGTCGACATTGTTGTCCTTTTCATTGGTCTTAAAATATAAAACTGTTTTCTTTCAGATATTTGAATTATTTCAATTGGTTTGTTAAGTTTTTGGGGTTAATTAAATGGCAGTTGCTTTACTTTGGGTTATACCGTACCAATGAACCAATGAAAATAGACCGAAGATGCTGATTCTGCCTATTCCATATGTGCTGAGGTTTTTGCCATCTTATCTTTTAGAATGTTTCTAGTACAGACATTGAAGGGCATCTTCCTGGTTCGAATGACCGTGTTTCTGTAACCTTTCTTTATCTGAACTGTCATGTAAGGGATCTGAAATAGCAATGTTCAACTAGCGTTCTATTTATTTATTTATTTGTTTATGTAGTTCAACTGTCCATTTTGTTCGACGGTTAAATCTATATTGGAAATCATTAGCCTAATTGATGAGTTTTTTGGTTCTCTAGAGTCGAAGAAACGGAGAGTTTCAAGCAGCAAGTCATCTGTAGAAGAAGGAGAATCATCAGGCTTAGATGCATTGGCAACTGCAGCAGTTCTGGGGGACAACTTACCCGACTTCACAGAATCCTCAGTCGGAGCCACCACAAGACACCCTCGGCACCGGCCAGGCTGCACCTGCATCGTGTGCATTCAGCCCCCAAGCGGAAAGGGCAAGCACGAGCCCACTTGCAAGTGCAATGTCTGCTTGACTGTCAAGCGTCGCTTCAAAACACTGATGATGCGGAAGAAAAAACGGCAGTCAGAGCGCGAAGCTGCTGCTGAACTCGCCCAAGAGAAGGAGAGCTCTTCTTCTTCTGTCGCGCCCAAAATCGAACATGACAAGGAAGACATCGCAGGCAACGCCCTCTTGAATATGAGCAACCCGGAGAAGGAAACAAACATCAGTGCCAATCAAATGGATTTGGACCAGACAACAAACAAGGAACATCAACAGCAGCAGCAGCAGCAGCAGCTGGACTTGAACTGTGATCCCCGCCGGGAAGAGGACATGCTAGCAGAGGCAGCCGGAATAATGAGCTTGACTGCATTGGTCAATGCTGCAACCCTCCCCACAGACATGTTCGCGGAGCCAAACAAGGCCCCAAAGAACGCTGGGGATACAAATGTCGAAGCTCAACCTGTGCCCCAAGCATCCGCTGGGGGCGAAGAAAATCAAGCATCGGATCGAGGAGTAGGGGTTGTGGCGGCAGTAGCATCAGGACATGTCGAAGAGGTGAAAAACGACAGCAAAGATGAATAACATTAGCGGCATTTCCTCGGCCTCGGCCTCCGCTGGCACCGCCAGGTATACATGTGTTGAGAGACTATTATACCCTTCAAAACATTATAGATTTGTCTTGCAAAACGATATTATAGATTTAAACCCTTTTTTTCTTCTTTTTTTCCTTTTTGGGTGACCGGAGATTTTCTTTTCCAGTTTGGCAGTTTGGATTGAGTTCTTTTTTAAACCTTTGATGTGCTTTACAACTGTTCGGATGGTAATAATGCCAAGTGAAGAGAAAGATTGGTTTTTTTTTTCAACATTTTTCCTGTCTGTTGTTTTTTGTTTGTACGAGCTTTTGCATTTTCATTGTATGGTCCGATCGACTTGCTCAATGCTTGGATAACAATCAGCTCTCAGTGTGAAGTGGATGTGCTGCTTGACCGTTGTTTAAAGTTGAAGAGCTACGATCGAAAGTAAATTCAACAACACATTGTGCAAATTTCTTTGTTGAATTGCATGATGTTGTTGTTGAACAGGCTGTTCAATCAAACCCTCCAACCTATAGGTTGAGAGTCGGGACTTGACCACTAGGGTAAATCCTCATCCCAACAACAGGCTGTTCAAATTTCTTTCTACATTAGGCATATAAGTACTTTTTGTTCAATTTATTGTCAAATAAATTAAGTTAATGTGCTTCGAAGACCATGTATTTATTTATTAATATTATTATCGAAAGTTTACATTTAACAATATCACTGAGTATTTGAATGATGTAGAATTTATTTGTACTAATTTTGAAATGAAAAAATAAAAAATAAGACATTAAGAAATTGAAAAGAAAAATAAATAAATGAATAAACTATCCAGTCAATGTTAGATTGCTTTTGTTCAGAATGTTCTCTTCACCTCACTATAGAAGCAATTTTTTTGACGAATATGGTTGTCTTGAACGAGATTGTGAACTTGAGATATGAATTCACTATATGCTAGCATTTTTTTTTAAGTAAATCAAGGGATTTTTTTTAGATTTTTTAGAGTCCATAGTGTATAAGAAGACTTAATATACAGAAACCTCTCCAAAATTGTTATAATTAGTTTTTTGCCGTATACTAGGTCGAATCCGAGACCTTTGCTTAAGCTGGCAGAGCCTCGTACCACTAAGGCCAACTGCATTTCGTAATTGTTCTAAATAGTTGATATGTAGTACTATACTACTATTAAATAATTATTTAATTATAAAGCTATTACATTAAAAAAATTATATTAACTCTTCATTTCAAGTAGGTGCTTTGAACATAAATTAAAAATAAGTGTCCAAACGTCTCTTTGCGTGAACGCAATAAAAATGTTCACTTAATATTGGCGGTACCAAAAATGACTTAGGCATGATTGTAGTAAAATGGACAAAAATAAAGAATTAAGGATCGCATTTTTCACACAAACATGTAATCCTATATACTGGCGCATTTTTCACACAAACACGTACTCACTGTTCAGCTTTATAAAAATGCACAACATTCTTTCTTTTCTTTTTTTTTCTTTTTTTTGAGGGGGGTCGAAGCCATTTATTTTATGTACGGACCATAAAGGTGATTGCGTAGGGTAATCATTTAAATGTAAATCCAAATAATTCTTAAGAATTTTGTTGGGTCGGTAAGCTTGCTGCCCAAGATCGTCTTGTGGCTTTTGTTTGCTCGTCTTGAGAATCACATGTGTCTGATGGTCGATCGACCACTCCTGCTTTGGGCCTCTAGCTCTCTTGCTGGCGAAGGTTGAAAGATCCTCCACTAGAACTGCAATATGGTGACCGCCAGAAAGAGAGGTTTGAATGTATTTCAGTCCGACTCCGGAGGGTTGGACGGTCCATTTGGGGAACTCATCATCCTGAACCAGAGAGCTTCTGCTTCTGTCTCTTGGAACAGTCCATTGGGGTCGGAGTGGTGTAAGAGAAATAGGTGGAGAAGATGCAAGATTGAGGGGTGGTGAACTGGATTGCAAAGGTTCCAAATTCAACTCCTAATCATGGAAGTTTGTTGGCAGCGGAGGGGTAGTAGTTGGAGGCTCGGCAGTGAGGTTATCCTGTATTAGGCTTGTGTTCGCCATGTCCGCAACCTCTAAAATAGAGAACCGGCTGCCACTGGACGTGGTCCCAACCATTGTCTGCTTCCTCACGTCTTTGGGGTCTGTGTCTTGACTGAACCATCATCCAAGGGCCATAGCCGGCCAGGCCTTCCCAGATTTCTCCTCTCATCCTTTGCGTTGTGGCAGTAATTGGTCTTTCTCCATGATGTTCTTGGGAATCTTGGCAGTCGACCATGGAATGACCAAATTTTCCACATTGATAGCAGATTGTCTTGATATTTTCACACAAAAATGCACTCACCATTCAGCTTTACGAAAATGCACACCATTCTACTTACTCAAGTCTCAACTAGGTCAAACAAACGCTCCCATTCACAAGTCACAACCTTAACCCTTTGTCATATTTTTTTATTTTTATTTTTTTAAAAAAAACAACTTTTTTTAGCAAAACTAATTGTAAAAATAACATGTATGATCTTTTGTTCGGGGGTATTATAATAACTGAACCTAAAAAAAAAAGAAAAAAAAAAAGCAAATGTTATTTCTTTCATATGACCATCGCTGGTTTAGATATATTTAAAACTATTATTAAAAACCATATTTACTTTTTAAAATAGAAGTCCAAAGTAGGAGGAGATGGAAATCATACAACAAAAAGGAAAAACCCATCCAAATAGGAAGAGGCGAAGAGAGACATATACCATTTTAGCGCTTCACCCGGTTCTCCAATCTCTTCTACTCCCACTCCCTCGTCCACTAACGAAGGTACAAAACACAGGCCCTTGCGTGGCACAGCTCATTACACCATAATTCCAACACGAGCATGGGAAATAGCCGGCTATGAATCCATCATTCTGAACAAGATCCAGGATTGATAATTTTTTGTCAAATCAATGCCCTCCTCATTTTTTAACATGCATTAGACAAACATTCCCGTTTCGAAATGGGGGCATTATGTACTTTTCCATCACTGGCTTTGCTTCATGGAGCAGGGTGCACCTGGAAATCTGGTGAAGGGTAATCACTAATCAATGTTCACTGAAATTGCCACGAATGATTGACTAATATAAACTTCTAAGCTGGCAGTAAGAAAGAAATCAATCATGGGGTTAATAGAAGAAATAAAAGCTAGGTTATATCAATATGAAGTATACCAAAGGAAGAAGCAAAAAAATCAATTCAATATTGAAGTCAATTATCAATATATGATATAAATTTGTGACTTCCTTTCCTGGTTAGAAAAATAAACGAGTAGAAATGAAGACTAGACACCCCCAAGCAAATTTGAAACTCCGTACAACATCACAAACTATCATGAATCAATATATTAGATACTATAAAACGGCATAGGCCCTCCTTTACCCTGAAAAAAAATATACTACTCCCTCCGTCATTTAATGTTATTAACATTGGCATAGTAAACACTATTCATTGAGTAACTTTAATTCGTCTTTTTAACACGGTTACATAAGATAAAATATAGTCAAGTGGGATGTTGTTAGATTCGTCTAATCACATAGTTTTAAAATATAAACTTTTATAATTTTTACTTTAATACAATTTGAGATATTAATTGTTAAACATTTGCATTGGATTGCGTGGAATGTTAATATCATTTGATGACGGAGGGGTATTAGATACTGGTGCTGACATTTCACAATTCCAATCCTCTTTATTTAACATAATAAAACAAGATGATGATGATGATGATAATCACAGTTAAAAAAAAAAATTGTACATCTATATTAATGTGCCATAAAAAACTATATGATTGCAAAAGAAATATATACTATAAGATATTAGGAAAAAAAAATTATTTAAAATTAGAAGTCAATACAAAATATATATACATACAAAAAAATACATGTAAAATAAAAAGTTAAAAGAGCAAAGGCAAACAAAATGGTAAGTCTGCAAAAAGGAGGTGGCGGAGGCGTTGGCTTGTTCAAAAGTACTCCCCATTTTCAGTTTCATCAAAAGTAATGTAGACACACACACACAAATAAAAATAAAAATTAAGGTCAATAACTTCATTATCATTTTACTTTAAATGCCTACCAAACAATGAATAAAACATAGTCTTATCTTGTGTGAAGAATAATAAATGAACTCTGCATATCAATAGCTATACTAATTTTTATATCATGAAAACGGTGATAAATATTCTGGTGGCATAGGGTGGAAAGATACTATTATGAACTAAATATCATTGGTTTGAGTAATTTAAGTTGTAAATTTAAATTTTATTTATTAATACAAAGAAAGATTAGGAAATTTAGAATTTCATATTGCAAATGTACCAGAATGGTTACTCTAGACTACTCAGCCTTCATATAGTGCAGTAGCAATAAATTAATAATTAAGTAGTAAATAGCATGGTCACTAGTTCTTGTCCTATAAGTTGCAAATTTATCAGCCTTCATATAGTGCAGTAGTAATAAATTAATAATTAAGTACTTCCTCTGTTTTTTATTTTCGCTACGGACCCACCCAACACGCAGTCCAATACACATTTTAAATGATTAATAACTCAAGTTCGGTACAAGTAAAAATTCTAAAAGTTCAATATTTAAAAACTACAAGATGAGACGAATCTAACAAGATCCCATTTGACTATATTTTAACTTGTATAACTATGATAAAATTTTAAGTCAATGTATGTATGTGAATAGTTGTCATTTGCCCAATGTAGCAAATAATTAGGAACAGAGGAAGTAGTAAATAGCATGGCACTAGTTCTTGTCCTATAAGTTGCAAATTTAAATTTAAATGTTACTAAAAAAAAAGTATAATAATAATAATAATACTCCCTCCATCCCATTAATGATGTCCCACTTTCCTTTGCGGTACGTCCCATTATAATTGTCATATTTCCTTTTTAGGAAATAATTAAATACTTAATTACCAAATCTACTCCCATCAGGGAATGGGACTTGACCAAGTGGTCATGTTCTTGGCCTTCCAAGGGTTCGATTCCCTCCCGACCCCCCCTTTATCCCTCTTTGTAATTTGTGTGGCTTGGGCTCCCACACACCTTTGCCAACATAGGTGTCAATGTTTACCAAAAAAAAAAAAAAAAAAAACCTACTCCCATCACATCACATTAATAAATTAATATATTAAAATTTCAAATCCACTAATACTAATAAATTCAAGACACAACCATCACATCACACATAAATAAATTAATTAAAAATTCAAACTCATTACTATCGCATCACATAAAATTCTTAATTTACCCTTACTTTAAACACTAATTTACCCATCCATTAAATACTCCCTCCATTTTCTTATATCTTCTCCACTTCTTCATTTTACGTAATTCAATGCATATTTTTAACGATTAATATGTCAAAGTATATACAACAAAAAATTATGAAAATTAAATATTCTAAAACTATGTGATTAGACGAATCTAACATCTTACTTGACTATGTTTTATCTTATATAACTATATTTAAAATCGAACCACACTTATGCAAATGGTGAACATATAAAAAAACAGAGGGAGTACTAAATATCATCACATAAAATATCGTGCCCAAAAGTTTTGGGACGGTATAAATGGGACGGAGGGAGTAATAATTAAGCTTTTTATTTAGAGGTATTTTCAAAGTTACACACATGCAATGATGCAAAGGCTAAGGTAGTTATTTTAGTAAATTTAATAAATTGTACTACCTCTGTATCACAATGTTTCTTACATTTGGCATATACAGACTTTCATTTAAAGTTTTATCATAGTTATACAAGTAAAAATATAACAAAGTGGGATCTTGTTAGATTCGTGTCATCGTATATTTTTTAAATATCAAACTTTTAAAATTTTTATTTGTACCAAACCTAAGTTATTAATGGTTTAAAATGTGCAAAGTGGGTACGTAGTAAACATCGGAAGAAGTATATCTGTGTATTAATTATAATGAATTTTATATCGTAAATAGTAAGCTTGCTCAACTTTGTACGTTCAATTCTCTATTCATCCAACATTATTTATATCTATATCATGTATAAATATATATATTCAACATGACAATATATCATAAAAGGATAAATTTGAAATTTCACTTAGTAGGTTGTGTCAATATCTCTATACCTCTCAAAAATACATAATCAAAAGAGTAGAGGATGTCATGATGATGATGATGATGACAATAATTCTATTGATGATATAAAAGGAAAAGAAAGAAAATGAGAGGTCACATTGGACAAGTACCTCTACATGGGAATTTCAGCTTACGTAACGACTCATGTTTCTCCACTTGTCCTTCAAATCAACCTGAATTAACCAAACATTAATAACTGTGATGGAACAAAATTGAGAATATAACACATGAGAAGCAAAAGGCATACTCACATCCGTTCTTTCCACAAATATATCATGGTGGACACTTAGGATGTACTTCCAATGTCCTTTTCCATACCTTCAATTTAAATAAATTATTAGCAAAAACATGGCCAATGTCAGTTGAGGATGAGAAGTCGAAAGAGATGGGACTTCAAGCACAATGGGACAGAAGTGAAAATTTTAAATGAGGTGTCCGTCTATCCGCCAAACATAGTTATAGGGACTACTACACCTAAAATGCTTAAGTTATTAGAGAAGAGAATCACATATGTTAGTATGCATCTCAATACACCCCTCAGTCCCTCATGCAAAAGTTGAGTTAACCTTGTGTGTAGACACGAGAGAAAAAGCAGACCTGAAAGAAACTGTTATAACAAATACAAAAGAAGGCTAGTAGATGGAGGTTGGGGTCACTGGGAGAACACGAAACCCCTGGCCCTTGGTTTAATACAATGTTAGTGACAACCTACTGACCCAGGAATCACTAAGATATGTGATAGTCTCAACACACCAAATAGAAAACCCAAATGAAATAAATATGTTGGTATTAACTGCACCACATACTTTTGTACTGCATTCCTCAAAGTATCTTCTTCCAAAAGACTCCATCTCTTAGCTCTCCTCCTCAACAAAACTTTATTCTCAGGTTTTTTTAATGGAGAGGCATTTCTCCTAGGACCACGTGACCAAACCCTAGCCTGGGGATCTTTTAGATCATCTTGCGGTCTGGTGATTGGCTCAACCCTCTGTCACATAATAATAATAATAATAATAATAATAATAATAATAATAATAATAATAATAATAATAATAATAATAATAATAATAATGACAATAAATCCAAAAACAACAACAGAGATAGATGCATACTATATGCATGAATATGATAAGTTTGATATTCTATTTATCGACAATAATCTGGTTACAAAAGTATGAAGGAACATAACTAAGGATACAACGATAAAATGCAATGACCATTTGGCAAAGGCCAGAGACAAACATTGCTAATTAATAATAATAATAATAATAATAATAATAATAATAATAATAATAATAATAATAATGACAATAAATCCAAAAATAACAACAAAGATAGATGCATACTATACGCATAAATATGAAAAGTTTGATATTCTATTTATCGACAATAATCTGGTTACAGAAGTATGAAGGAACATAACTAAGGATACAACGATAAAATGCAATGACCATTTGGCAAAGGCCAGAGACAAAACATTGCTAATTAATACTGACCACATATTTAAATGCCAAGCAGAAATTAAGATCATAATCGTGCGAAAGAGAAATTAACTAAAGATCCTATTTCAAACCTCTTCATATTCGCTTACATATCAAGCAGATCGATTTCTTGAATCTAATTCATGGCAACAATCCATTCAATCAAATTGGGCATGACATCTGTTGTATGACCAAGTTAAAGAATGTACATTAAATGTTTTCTTCAAGTCTGCAACATGCACAGATGGAGCAATAGGCTCATACACGACCATCATGTACCAAAAATATGAAATGCTTTATGAAGCTAAAATCAATGGATAACACCAGATTATGAATTTCATGAAATTCAATTGGGTTATACAACAAAATGAATAGACTTTACACCATATCCGATGCTCTGACTCTATGTTGAATTTTTACAAGTTATTGAGACAAAAAAAGATCATTATTTGACTTGGCCACATACTATTGTTCTCTAAAGGTTGCATTAAAGTAAACATAAAACTTCAAAGGACCTAGAAGTAATTGATCTTAAATGTAAAACTTTACTGGTTTCAATGTTTAGATAATTTGGGACAAGAACCCATCATATATTTGTAGCACTAAACTGTAAACAGGAGGACAGTAAGCAAAATATGGAAGTGCAATGCTACACAATCCACATGGATAAGAATGCAAATGAGAAGAAAACTTGTAGCTAAGAAGATTACAGGCACCGGTGCATCAATGGAACAAGGAGATATGTTCTAGAATTTCCTAGTTATACTTTTAAAACCTAAACTTGTTTGGGCTATGAGAAGTTGTCTTCCAGGAACATTAAACAATAATTAATAATTACCTCATGGTTGGGGATACAAGTGCTCGCTTCCATCACACTTGGCTTATGTATTTTATCTTTGGCACCACAACCATTGGTTTGAACATCCTCACTGCCACCCACATTAAATAGGTTGGCTTCAACACATTTCTCTTCCACAGGATCCAGGCATTTATTTTTTCGCGAAATATCAGGAATGGCTTTGACATGATTATCTTCCACAGGAACATGATGCCCAGAGTCTTTTGCAACATCAGAGCTGGCTTTGACATGATCATCTTCCACGGGATCATGATGCCCAGAGTCTTTTGCAACATCAGAGCTGGTTTTGACATGATTAGCTTCCATGGGATCATGATGCCAAGGGTCTTTTGCAACATCATAGCTGGCTTCAACATGATTATCTTCCACGGGATCATGATGCCCAGAGTCTTTTGCAACATTAAAGCTGGCTTCAACATGATTATCTTCCAAGGGATCATGATGCCCAGAGTCTTTCGCAACATCAGAGCTGGCTTCACCACAGTCTGCTTCCACAGGATCATCACACTTATTCTCTCTTGCAACAAGGGACACGGATCTGTTAGCGGTCATTTTCTCTGAATCTACAGTTTTGGCTCTTTTGGAATTTCTAGATCCCAATCCTTCAAAATCTGAACCAACATGCCTCTTACCAGGATGAAATTGTTCATTCCCAATTTCTGTCAAAACATAAGACAATAACAACAATAAAAAATAGTATGTGGTGATTTCATGAAACAAAATAATTAAACGTGTGGAAAAGAAAGTTGTCAACAACTAACACCATAACCACATCAAGAAGCGTGAAAGAGAAACTACAACATATATGAGATGAGGCCCATCTTGCTAATGAGACGTTTTCCTTTTTGTTCAACAGTGGTCAACAGAACTAGGTTTTCAGCACTTTGGCATTGAAAAAAGCAAACTTAATTTGTTTATTATTCTATTAATGCTACCAACCTGAGAAAATATTTGTTCTGTTCCCCTGTTATTTTTATGTCTGCTGAATCTATTAGTATAATGGTTGTTTTTGCCTTCCTGAACGCGTAAGTAGGCAACCTTGCTGTAAGAAAACCACTCTGTTGTTGTTGACCTTGCCTACTGAATTTGTCTGTCCTTGTGATCCATCCTTAAATCTGTCTGTTATTGAATCCGTCCATCTATTTTTCTGCCTTTATTGATCCCTGGAATTTGAAATCCCTAGTTTCTCTCCGTACATCCCAGGAAGTTAAGCTGGATAAAAAGAGGGCAGCAACCATCCCTGACAAGGATGTCACTTACATACATAAGTTATTTTTTGTGTCTTGATCACCATATGGTTTCTACGATTAACTCTTGGTAATCCGTCCACCTCTCAAGTCTCAATATATCCCTTGCATATGGTTTCTTCAATTAACTCTTGGTAATTCGTCCACCTCTCAATATATCCCTTGCATGGAAGTCATTGTGTGACACTTTAGAAACTAACATGTCTCCATAAATTTACTCAGATAATCAATTTACTCAGATAATCAGTTAACAGCTAACCACTAATTCCCAAACAGGCCCTAAGATTTTATCGAAACTTCGTTTTGTCTTTGCTATGAAATCTTATTGCAAGCAGGTATGCAAAATTTAACAATGTACAACCCAGTTAACCCTGCATAATTACGAACTCCCAAATATCACAATAGTATTTATCAAATTCAACAATTAAATGGCCACATAACCAAAAGCTTACCATTGTCGACATCACTCACATTCTTCTTTAGAACAAAGTTATCCAAAGGTGCTTCTTTCCCAGGAGGTTGATCTAAACTTCTCATACCAGGTATCCCCCACGAAACCTCACCGCCCTTCACTTGATCAGCCAACACCTCCAAAAAAGATGGAGCCAACTTCTCCCTTTCTTCAGTCACATAATCTTTCACCGCCTCAACAGCATTAACTCCCTCCCACTTCTTCTTGATACTCGCAAGAGCATTATCATCCCATACAGCAGCCTCCATCTCATCTTTCCAAATCCACAGATCATCCGACCCTAACCCCTCCTTTTCCAGTGGCCGAATTCTCTCCCTCCAGATGCTCAACACATTTTCAAACAATTGGAACCTTCTATGCTTATCCCCAGTGTCTCTTTTACCTTCCCCATCGTCCTCATTAGCCAAAACCCTTAACGTACAATCCACAGCCACCGCACAATAAGCGCGCTTCATTGAATCAGATACCTGTTCAACCCCCTGGCGAAATTCTATTTCCTCCAATTGTTCCAACGCATTGAGGGTGCTCTCGGACACTGAATCGCGGGAGGCGTCGAACTCAAGTTTTTTCAACAAAATCGATTTTTTTAAGGTGGGGTTATTATCTGGGAGAGGCAGCGAGCGAAGCACGGAATTCAGTACCCGGTCTCGAAGAGGCTGTCGTAAGAGGAATTCCAACACCCAATTCGAAACCTCTTGATCGATTCTCATCGATGAAACCCCAATTACAGAAACCCTAAATTTTCAGCCTTTCTGAAGGTGCATACTGTAGCACTCTGTAGGGCGACCTGGGCGAGGGACTAATCTGAAATGGGAACTTGAAATGTGGAGGTAACCGTAATTAAACGAGCGGTTACATTGCAGCCTAGTCTAGTACTACCTCCGTTTTCATATGTTTTTTGACGTTTAGTAATGTGTTACTATTCACCCACAGATTTTTACTTAAAGTTTTATCATAGTTATACAAGTTAAAATATAGTCAAGTGTGATCTTGTTGTATTCGTCTCGTCGAGTAGTTTTTAAATATCGAACTTTTAGAATTTTTACTTGTACCGAACTTGAGTTATTAATAATTTAAAATATGCATTGGACTGCGTGAAAAGTGAGTATGTAAAAAACATTTGAATAGGGAGGAAGTAAAAACTAAAATCCGGTTCTGTTACCAATTTAAAAATGTCAAAATAATACCCGACTAGTATATAAAAATTGGGTAGTGTTTATGTGAAAACATACCCCTACTACATAAAAAAGTTGCAAATAGGTGATTTAAAAAAAAAAATTGATTATTAAAATAATGTATTACCATATGTTGGGGCCATACGAAATAATGGGCCGCGAAAGAACTATTGGGCCATAAGTCATGGGCCGGAAGAAGGAGGAAGTCCAAAAAGAAGGTGGGCTCAAGATTAGTAGGGCCGAAAGTACATAGTAAGCCGAAGGAAGGAAATCGAAGCTGACAAAGATTTCGGCCGAAATGGGAAGAAGTAGCCGAAACCAAAACAACCGAATTGAAGAGAGAAAGAAGTCGGCTCAGAAGAGTTAGCCGGAGAGCGGTTATTCCAGCTCCGGCTATAAATAGGGGTCGACGCATTCAAAATCAGAGAGATCAATCCAACCCCCAAATTACTTTTATCAATTTTAATTCCTTGTTATCTTTACTGCTTTCTTTACAGCTTTCCTTTACAGCTTTCCTTAGAATTTAGCCTAGTTTGTAGCGGTTACCATTTCCAAATCCATCGTTGCTCCTTAGCAGCTGGTAGTTTGGTTCTCTGTTTTTGGTGAATTCCGCCGTTGTTCCTTAACAACAGGCAGATTCTCCGTTGTATCGAGTTATTGTTAATCAATTCAAGGAAGATTCATTCAATTGTGGGCGCATTATTGTTAATCCGAACCCGTAATCGGTTTGATCCTTTTCCGATAGCCTCCCTTGAGGAGAAAAAGGTCCTTGGCTACACCAGAGCCAAACACCATATAATGAGACACTCCACATAATATTGAAATTATAAATAAATTATTTGGGTATAATAACAAAAAATTGTAATCAAAAGAGATGTAATTGGGGATGAGGATTTAATCAATTGATAAATCCCGGCTTTCAATATGAGTATTCAATTTCACTACCTCTTTGTTTATTGTTAATTTTTTGGCTTAAGTTTCCACACCCTTTGAGTATCAATGATTAAATATAAAATAAAATAAAATAAATTAATGTAATTAAAAATCAAGTGTACAGTTACATTCAGTTATGGTAAAAAGTGAAGTCTAAAAGTCATGTTACATCATTCCAAATATTGTATTAAAAGGGTTTGTTTATGTGTTTTATAGCAGATTGTTTAATTATTATAGCATATTGTTTAATTATTGCATTTTCAAAACGTAAATAGTTTTTTTTTTTGTTTATACCGGGTATCACCAGGCCACACTGGGCCCAAAACTAATCTTTCAAAAATCTAATGGGCATTGAAAAATTGTCTTTCGCAAAATAGAATTCTGCATACACAAATGTTCGAACTCGAGACATTTGCTTAAGTTGTCAGAAACTGTGAATCCCATACCACGCAGCCAACTCCGTTTGGTTCAAAATGTAAATAAATAATTAATCCTATTTATTTTAAATATTTAATATATTTTATACCTTAATGTTCCCACTATTTTTTAATTATATTTTTACCTTCACAAGTTTGTTAAGAAATTATACTGTCTCCTTTTTTTTAAAGGTTACACTTCATGTTTTCACGTAATCCAATACACATTTTGAATGCTTAACATCTCAAATTGAATAAAAATAAAAATTATAAAAATTTGATATTCTAAATCTATGCGATTAGACGAATCCAACAAGATCTCACTTGACTATATTTTATCTTATATAATATTAAAAAGTTGAATTAAATATACTCAATGAATAGTAACTACTATGCAAACATGACTTTAAAAGAAAACAGATGGAGCATATTTTATCTGACTTCCTTCACACTGCCAAACAACCTCTTTCTTATTTTTATTTTTATTTTTTTTTATCCTTGTATATGAAAATTGAACAAATATTTTAAAATAGTTAACAAAGAAAAAAGTGAACAACCAAAAAAATGGAGGAACCTATTTTATTGTATGTGCTAACCTACAAACAATAAATTGAACGGTGCTTTCAATAAGGCTCAATACAAAATTCAAAATCAACATACAAAAAAATAAATAAATTATTAAAGCTCTGCGAAAAAATATGTAGAGTCAGAGCCAATGTTGAGTACAATAATACTACTCGACTCAAAATCACACATAATCGGTCTAGTTTCTATATTAAATTTTAATTTTCAGTGTATGCAACATGTGATAGATATTAGTCTTTTGGCCATGTTACAAAAAATACGTGTTAGAAAATATGTTATATTCATATAAAATTGTGATAAATTTATATAAATATATGATATGTTCCAATTAAATTAATTTACAAATAGTTAATATAGACATTTAACATATGAAGATCTACAATAATTATTTATAATAATTATAATTCTTGTTAAATGTAAAACATTTAGCATGACAACATTTTTACTTGTCATGAGATTTCCCATTACTTGGAGAAATCCAATGCCAGCCCAGGTTTCATGACTATCAAGCTCGACCTAGAGAATGCATATGACAAGCTTAAATGGAGCTTCCTTGAATCCACTTTGCTGGATACAGGTTTCTCTACTCATTTCACTAACCTAATCATGAGTTGTGTGACGACTTCATCTATGCAGGTCTCTTGGAACGGTGAACTCGCTCCACCCTTTGAACCATCTCGAGGCATCCGGCAAGGCGATTCCATTTCTCCCTATCTTTTTATCCTCTGTATAGAGCGCCTGGGTAGACTTATTTCCAAAGCAGTGAAGGAAGGGTTGTGGCTTCCAATCTGCTGGCATAACAACCACCTCAAAATCCCATACCTATTTTTCGCAGATGACATACTACTTTTTGCCAAAGCCACTACAGGCGAATATTATTAAACAGATTCTAGAGTCTTTATGCTCTATATCTGGTCTTAATCTCAGTATCCCTAAGTCCAGAGTAGTTTTTGGCAAGTCAGTCGGAAGGGCTGCCAGGTTCAATATCTCCTCCATCCTTGGTATTCAGAGCTCAGCTTCTATAGGCACCTACCTTGGCATTCCCCCTTCTTCAGGCAGGAGGTATGCTAAGGATTTTGGTTATCTCATCGACCGTGACAGTGCTAGAGTTAATAACTGGGCTGGCAAACAACTTAGTCTGGTTGGTAGAATTACTCTGGCCAAGACCGTCTTGCAAGGCCTTAGCACCTACACCATGCTGTATGCCAGGCTTCCTAAGTCCATTACTAAGGAGCTCGATAAGATTACTCGGGATTTCATCTGGGGTTCTTCTAGTCAAAAATGCAAGATTCATCTTTTAGCATGGGATTGCATCACTATTAGCTGTTCCAGAGGAGGTCTGGGCTTCGAAGGACGGAAGACTTCAATGAGGCTCTTCCCATGAAAAGCTACTGGGGGCTTCTTCGCAGGAATACTATGTGGACTCAGCTCATGAAAGCCAGACACGGGTGGATTAACCACAAATTCAAATATGGATCCCAGACTCTATCTTACTTTGTGAGGGACATACTCTCTATCTGACCGAAGTTCCAACCAAATATTGGGTGGATGCTTGGTAATGGTAGGACAATTCTTTTTTGGACTGACTACTGGATCAATTCTAATATTGTTTTGCAGGCTCATGACAGTCGTGATCTTTCCAGTAGCGAACTACGCATGACCATGGCTGACTACGTTCTTGATGGCATGTGGAACCTACAAGACCTTACTGATATCCTGTCTCAGGACCTTATTCATTCTATCCTGGATATTCCTCCACCTGTTTGGCATAATGAGGAGGACACACCCTCCTGGAGACTACATCCCAATGGAGTTTTCTCAGTTCGGAGTGCTGCTGCCGAGTTGGAAAGGAACCGCAATCCTCCTCCCGATAAGAAATTCTGGAACCTTATTTGGAGGTGGCCTGCCTCGCAACGTACCCGTGCCTTCCTATGGCTTGTCGCCCATGATCGCATTCTAACTGTCGTTGGCAAACATAAAATGGGTATTAGTGATAATGCCACTTGTTGGAAATGTGGAGAGGAGGATACTGCCCTTCATGCTCTTAGGGACTGTTCTTCCTCAGCCTTAGTTTGGAACAATCTGCATTTACTATTACATGATAATTTATGGTCTTCTAACTTGCAGGACTGGATCCAATCCATGTGCAATCCAAGGTTGGAGGAAGCTGAGATCACCACTCTTGGAACCGGATGCTGGATGATTTGGAAAAACAGATGTAAAGAATTCCATGAGAACGATGCTATTAACTGGAATAATTTACATTGGCATATTACCAGGATTTCGGTCGAATACCTTGCGGGCAATAAGGAATTGAAACGCTTGGGCTCCAAAGTCTGGACAATAAGCAAGGTCAAGTGGAATAAACCTCCTCCGGGGTGGTTTAAAGCTAATATTGATGGTTCGTCTTCTCCCCATTCCTGCAGAGCTGGTGGTTTGATTCGCGATTCGAACGGTGTCTGGCTAGGCGGTATTCAAGCCCAAGGCAGCCATATGCTTCCTGTTTTTGCTGAAGCTTGGGGGTGTTGCCCTTTGCTTACATTTGGCGTGGGAACTATGTGTCCGGCAACTTATTGTGGAATTGGACAACCTAGAGATCATAGAACTCATTCAGGCGCGAGATAATTTTGAAGGCCCGCACATTCGGGTTATGGCCCAAATCCGAGAGATGCTCACTTGGGACTGGCAATTAGAGTTCTGTCATATCCCTAGAGATTGTAATAGAGTTGCTGATGCTCTTGTTAGAAATGGTGTCTCCTTTTTAGGGGTTAAGCATTTGGGGAGACCCCCTGATTACTTAGTTGATCTCCTTTTGGAGGACATTGCTGGGTCTTGTAGCTCACATTTTGTGTTTGAATAAATGGCTTCGGCCCTCATTTTTCCCGAAAAAAAATAAAACATTTAGCATATCTACACTGAGAATATTTGGAAGTTAGCGAATTCGAAGAGAGAAATGTAAGACAATCTGCTTTTTGAATCTGCTATCTGTTAACGAATCCGCCAACTCCCAAATATTCCCAATGCCAAGTTCCCACGAAAGTAAAAATATTATTAAAGTGGGACCAAACATGCATTTATTTCGAATCTACACACCTATCCAATAGCTTATTACTCCCTCTATCCCAACATACAAACACGTCCTATTAGACGAATCTAACTCGTATATTTTCAGTGTAATATACTTCCTCCGTTCTCATTTATTTCAGTACTTTACATAATAGTAACTATTCATTGAGTAACTTTGATACTTTTTTAACATAATTACATAAGAAAAACATAGTCAAGCGAGATATTGTTAGAATCGTCTAATCACATACTCCCCCGTTTTCTAAAAATTGCAACGGACCCACAGTACACGGAGTTCAATGCACATTTTAAACTATTAATAACCAAGTTCAGTACAAGTGAAAATTTTAAAAGTTCGATATTTAAAAACAATACGACGAGAATAATCGAACAAGGCTATGTTTTAACTTGTGTAACTATGATAAAACTTTAAATTAAAGTACATGTGTGAACAGTACCAAATTTACCAATGTTACAATTATACAAAAGCGGATGGAGTATTTTATAATATCAAAATTTTAATATTTTTACTTATATACAATATGAGTTATTACTGGTTAAAAATATTTATTGATAATTTTATAATATCAAAATTTTCATATTTTTACTTACACTATATAATATGAGTTATTACTGGTTTAAAATATTTATTGAATTGCATGAAATGCATAAATAGTGCAGTTCTAGATGTAAGTATGTTAAAATAAAATCGAGTAAAAAATTAAATATTGAATAGTTTCATGAGATTGATGGAATATTTTATTTGAGTTAAAAATAAATTTCACAAAAGTAAAGCTCTCCTCACCAACAACAGTTGGCTTGAGTGGATGGGGTATAGTCTCTTAAGTAAGGTCTCGGTTTCAAACCTTGTTTATGCAAAAAAAAAATACTTTAGGAGATGCGCACAAATTACAAAAGGACAAAGGTATACGAGAATTTAAACTACACAAATTACAAAGGGTTTTTGATATGTGTACACAAAATGTCAATACTTATTTGTTTTTTTTGAAAAAAAGAAAAAACTCCTCGTATGGCCCCATTATTTCTACTAATTATATTTGGTGCCCCAAAAATTTCAACTTGTCGTTCATTATGTGCTCCGTTTGCAAGCAGCATTTAAATTCTTGTGGGGGAAACAAGTTGGGATTACTAATTATTAATTCACTTAATCAAATTCAGTGACTTTTGGAGATCTTATCTGGTACATTCTTCTCATTCTACACTGGAAGCGCACTTATTTGTGTAGCATATTTGTGGTCTTGTGGATGAAGCAGTTGTGAGCAATTGTGAGAGTAGCAGAGCAGATCTGGGGTTTAAATATCCTGAAATCTTTTGGAGTTTTTGTAGTTTTTAATGTACTGCTTTTCTGTCCTGTTGTTCCGATCAGTTGTGGACTCATTGTTTTAATATCGTGCATTTTGCTGCAGGTGAGCTGGCTTCGGTGAATTCTGTTTGAGTTTTGGTGGTAATTAGTTTGTGAATTTGGAGTGAGGTAGTTGGGAAGTGGCAACAAGTTTGGCTGTGTGGAAATTTTTGTTGGTTTGATGGTTTGATAACGGGGGTAGATTGGAGAGGCGTTTGTGAAGATGATTGAGGGCCAGCGGTTTCACCTGGGGACGATTGGAGCATTGAGTCTTTCCGTGGTTTCGTCGGTGTCGATTGTGATTTGCAACAAAGCGCTAATTAGCACCCTTGGTTTCAATTTTGGTGAGAGTTTGTGTCTGGATTTCATCCATTAGTCATGTCGAGTGTAATATTGTTGTTCTGGAAATGTTTAGCTTTTTTGTGATTTTCACTTCTGTTACGTTTGTTAGATTGATTCTACGCTGCCAGATCTTATTTTTGGTAAATCAGCGATGTCATAGAGTTCTTCGTGCTTAAGCAATTTATAGATTAATTTTCCCGGGCTTCAATGAGCTAGTTAAATGATAAATAATCTTGTAGCTTTCTGTTGTTTTAATGATATTTTGTTTCTTGAACTTAACTCCACTTGATTCGGATGAATTTTTGGATTTTTGAAGTGACAATGATGGCCCCTTTCTTTTTTCTTCCTCAGCTACGACTCTGACTAGCTGGCACCTTTTAGTCACATTCTGTTCTCTTCATGTGGCTTTATTGATGAAATGGTTTGAGCACAAGCCTTTTGATTCAAGAACTGTTATGGGGTTTGGAGTTCTGAATGGAACATCTATCGGACTTCTAAATCTTAGTTTGGGTTTCAACTCCGTGGGTTTCTATCAGGTTTTCACATTTTCTCATGCTCTTGTCCATCTCAATAGATTGTGCATTAGAAAGGCTTTTAGGATGATGTAGCTAATCTTCCATGTGCTTATCTGCAAAGTAGTGCAAAGTAGGAAAAAGAAAACTAGGCTGCGGAGGTCATTATTTTTAAGAATCACATTGGTTGGTCCTGTAAGAGATTGGACCGAGGGTTCTCCACAATTACATGAAGTATGATGAATGATTAAAGCATCACTAGGGCACCTCAAAGAGCTTTATCTCTTAATAATTAGGGACATTTGATGACACTATATTCATAAATCTTTCAATTGAAGCGCTTTTGTGGTTAATTTTTAGCTTGTGAGTATTCTGTTGTAGACTTGTAGTATAATAGTAGAATGCCATCTCATAAGGGTAGTTTTACAGTACCCAACTGTTGAAGAGCAGTATTCTGTCTTATAGAAACCATAAAAAGTTTCCCCTCAACGAGCGTGATAGACTCTTAGGATCTTTTCTAGCACTTCTTTTTTGCCATGTTCGTTATTGCATTTGTTCCATCTCTTATGAATTTTATGAGCCATGGCATCCCAATATTAATATTTTCTTGTTTGTGAATTTCAGATGACAAAATTGGCAATTATCCCCTGCACTGTCCTCTTAGAGACACTATTTTTCAGGAAAATGTTCAGGTTAGGTTCATCAGTTTGTATTTTTGGTTCAAGCTAGATTCAGTTTACCTTCAACAGGGCATGCAGTGGTGCAAACATTTTTTAAGTCCAATCATACCTTCATAGGTTTTTGTGAGACCATTTTCTGCAGATGAATTAAGTGTTGTTATGTTAAAATTAAAGAAGTTAAGAAAATAATGTGCTTTCTTACATCAACAATTATTGGACGGGATACATTATATTTAATAATTTGACAATCATTTTACCATTTTCTCAAACGTCTATATTATAGACATAAAGGGATATTTCGACTCCGTCAACTCTTTTGCTATCAAAAATAAAGGTTGATCTCTTTCTTACATCAATTGGACATGATATCTTACATCTAATAATTGGACAGTCATTTTCACTATTACCTAAAAAGCTTGTACAGTATTAAAAGCTGAAAGGTATATTTTGACTCTGGCAACTCTTTTGCTGTCAAAAATAAAGGTGGGTCTCTTTGGGTTAGAGTTGGTGCACTCCATTTGTGAATCTTGCAACCACTGTCAACTTACCTTTTTAATTTGGGTCTAGCCTTATGCAGTTATTCTAACAATGTTCCCCTACTGGATTAGTACAACTATTAAGAGCAAGTTAACACATGCATGTACACAGTGTGGGCCAGAGGTCCAGGGCTAAAGAAGTGTGTTATTGTTATGCTTCCTTGAGAATTTTATTTCATCATTCATGCAATCTCCCTGTATGCACCTTTCGTCATCGTGTGTAAGTTGAGGAAAGAGAAACCAATTTAGTTATTGCTACATCCTTAGCAGAAGACAACAGTGGATTTGAGTTGTAATAGTTTCCAAGTGTCCTTCGCATGCCCGTGTTTAATTCAATAGTTTTTCAGTTAGAACACTAGTAACTAGGATACTCAGTTGCACTCACACATGCTCCAAATGCATTTGAATTTGAAACCTAGTGTATGAATTACCGGGGTAACAATGAACAAGCCATTTGGGTGTATCGATTACTGTTAATTGAAATTAAAGAATAATTTCTCTTTTCTTCAGCACTGTATTGCCACTATTGAAGGAATTTGTATACAATAAAAGAAGATGTCATACATATTGACTTAAGCTTTTAACTGAGATCATGATTCAGTAATTCTACTATAGCGTTGGAGTGTAAGGTCCCATTTGAATAATCTTGGTAGTAATTGGTGCTATCTATATTTCAATGCATCCAAGATCGACTATCTATGGATTGATTTCTATTATATCTGCATACTATTATGTTTCACTTAACGAATTTAGGCATTTTTATGCCGCTGAATGTTTTAGATACAGTTGCATATACAACTTACCTATCTTGGCTGCTAACACTTTCTTATTCATCATTTTACAGTCGGAATATCCAGATTTCACTCACTGTTCTTCTATTCGGTGTTGGCATTGCTACAGTGACTGATTTACAGCTGAATGTCCTGGGTTCTGTCTTGTCTCTTCTTGCTGTCGTCACCACATGCATTGCTCAAATTGTATCCTCCTATTTTGTTGATTTTTTTTATATATATATATTTTTGTCTAATTTACACCGATCCTTATCTTTCTTATTTGCTTATATCTGTAGTGTACCATTATTTCTTTCTTGTCATATTTCATCCCACCACAGTAAACCTTAACTGTAATACATTCAGATGACAAATACAATCCAGAAGAAGTTCAAGGTTTCGTCTACCCAGCTCCTATATCAATCTTGTCCTTATCAGGCAATCACACTGTTTGTAACTGGACCATTTGTGGATGCACTTTTGACAAAACAGAATGTGTTTGCCTTCAATTATACACCTCAAGTGCTGGTGAGGACTAACGCTCTTTTCCTACAGCCAGCAGATATTTTGCATCACACGGCTTCATGTCTTTTCTGATATATTTTCTTTTGACAGGGATTTATTGTCCTGTCATGCTTAATATCAGTTTCAGTGAATTTCAGCACATTTCTGGTAATTGGAAAGACATCGCCGGTCACTTACCAGGTCTTGGGGCATTTAAAGACATGCCTGGTTCTGGCATTTGGCTACCTCCTCTTGCAAGATCCGTTTAGCTGGCGCAACATTTTAGGTATCTTGGTTGCTGTAGTCGGAATGGTACTATACTCGTATTATTGCTCCGCAGATGGCCAGCAGAAATCCACTTCGGAAGCACCCTCCCAATTATCTCAGGTGCTGCTACACCTTTAACTCCCTTAATCAATCCTATTCTTTTTTTGGTGGCACTGATTATCTTTTCTTTTTCCTCTTCCAAGGGCAAAGAAACCGAAACCGATCCCCTATTAAGTGTTGAAAATGGAAGTGGTATTTTAGTTGATACAACAACTGCCGGAGACCCTTCATGGAATTCAAGTAAGGATCTCAAGGCATAAGACTATAGTGTTCTATTGATTCTATTGCCTCGCAAACAACGTCACTTGTGTACAATGTGTTGTGGGAATGAATTGTGTTGTATTGAGAGAATTACTAGAGATGAGCCAACTGTATATCTTTGGGGTGTAGCAGATTTGTATAAATATCGTGAAAAAAGAAAAAAGGAGAGAAATAAACACATTATTACTTGATTGAAATACTTTCGAGAAGCAAAGGCTACTTGTACTTTTGATTATGAATTTATGATACTAGTAATTCACTTGACCGAAACTTTGTAACAAAAACATGGAGGGTTTGAACCCCCAATTCTTGTTTTGGGCTTATATATTGTGCTCACTCTGTATTTAGCTCTTTATTTATTGGTAATTACTTGATTCAATCTGTCTGTTTGCTTCATTTCTTGTATTATTAGTTGTTGAAGCTAAATTTGATAAAATAATTGCCCCACATTAATGATTCACATGGTAAAGAAAAAATTAGTAATAATAATAAAGATTTTTTTATCGTAATATATTAATATAAAAATGTTATTAAATATTTTTACACTAAATAATATAGTATTAATTCATAAAAATAAAAAATAAAAACTAATGATATTTCTACCTTACAGCTTTTGATTAAAGAAAATCAATATGCTTCCATTCTTCCAAAAAAAAAAGAAAACCATACTCATCATAGCCTCATAGGTAATTAATTACTCCTAGTTTATTACACCAAACATACGTTTAATTGATTAGAGTAATTTATAGTGATCCATAAGGGCTATGGGCCTCTCTATTTCGGCCCAATATGATCTCACAGAAGCCCATATATAAACGCTGGCCAGTTCTGTTCCGTTTACGCATTTCTCAGGAGCCCTAAACCCTAAAGCACTTCTGTGCCGAGGCCGAAGCGCAGCCGCTCTGCAATCGTCCAACCATGGTGAGGGCCAGTGTTTTCTTAAGATTTACAATTCGATGTGTTCAAATTTCGGTTTCTTCTGACTCGTGCTGTTTGTTGATGGTGTTTTTTCTCTAGACGTTCAAGAGAAGGAACGGCGGCCGCAACAAGCATGGCCGTGGCCATGTGAAATTCATCCGCTGCTCAAACTGTGGAAAATGCTGTCCCAAGGTTTGCCTTTTCGGTCTCGAAGGCATTTTTCGTATGTTTTTCAAGTTGTTTTTGATGATTTCGTCAATTGTGTTTTGAGTTGAGATTTTGATAGGTTAATCGAGATTGCATTGTGTATAATGAGAGAGAAATTGTGAAGGTTGAACTCATATAATATAAAATGCCTGGGGTTTTGCTGATGTTTATTTGATTTTTTCGTGTCAATTTCATGCGTTTGGAATCTTTAATCGGTCTTCCTTTCTAATCCTTCTAATTGAATATTGTTAAGTTTCGATCTGCTATACATGTTACAACTTTCAATTCACTTGGTGATTCTTAAACAATCCCACGGTTGTGTGATGGGTCCGTCTTTTAGCTGAATTTTTTTGCAAAATAACTTCATGGTTGCTTTACTCCTGCTTTTACAGGACAAGGCAATCAAGAGGTTTTTGGTGAGGAACATCGTTGAGCAGGCTGCTGTTAGGGATGTCCAGGAAGCTTGTGCTTTTGACAGTAAGCCCTCATTGCCTGAAGTTGTTAGAACTTTCATTCTTGTATCTTTAGAAGTGAATGGGTCGCAAGTATCTAATGCCTGATTCTTCTTTTTATTTTTTTTTAATTTCTAATTTGATATAGCGTACACTCTTCCCAAGCTGTATGTGAAGATGCAGTACTGTGTGTCATGTGCCATTCACTCCAAGGTGGTTAGGGTTCGCTCTAGGACTGATAGGAGGAACCGTGAGCCCCCGCAGCGATTCAGGCGCCCAAGGGTCAGTTTTACAATGTTCCTAATGTTTTAATTTTTCTGTCTTGTGGTTTGCTTTTATTTGATTCTCATTTTGCACTTATAAATTTTCCACAACATGCCTGGGTGTTGAAGCATTTTCTTCACATGATTTAATGAATTCAACAAGATATTGAGATAAATTTACTCCCAAAACACTGCATCATTATGTCCCTGCATCCCACAATTTGTCTGACCTTGTTTGCTGTGTTGCTGGATATAGCCATCAAAAGCAACAAACCTTTGTAATGGGGAGTGCTTTAGTTTTTCTCATACATTAAATCCTCATTCGGGCAAATTTGCATCCTCTAGCTAGATTATAATGTTCACTTGTGCAATTTTTAACGTTAAATTGTTTTGCTTTTTCACATTTACAGGATGACTTGCCAAGGCCAGGCCAGGGTCAGGGCCAGGGCCCTCGCGTGGGTGGACCACCAGCTGCCGCCCGAGCATAATCCCTTTCTCCCCCGAATTTTCTTCATTTTATTTCCTTGTTATATGTTGAACATTTATATATCGAATTAGACCTGTTGGTGTGAATTCAGTTCTTTCACCATTAGAAACATGTGGTATGTTTTGAGATTCCCAACTGATTGCGTTTTTAATTCATCCTTGAGAAATTAATTTTTATATCATCACTGTCCCCTTTTATTAACATTCAAGAAAAACAAGTGTTATGTTGCAATATGTTACTTTACAGTCATCTTTGAGAAATTGATGAATCTTTAAGGCTTTTGATTAGATCCATAATGTTTCTGTACTGATGATTATTATTGCAAAGTTGTAAAATCCTTTAGAAGGAATATAAGCCCGTCTTTCACTTGTATACAGGAAGGACATAGTAGTACTAGTAATGTAGTATAATCTATATGCGGCTGCGACCAATAGGCATACGATTGGATTGTCTACAAGACTACAACTAGAGCCAACGAGGGATCAATCAAATTGTATTGTTAAGTAATGATTAATAACAAGTTGACAAGAGTGTAGTGTAATTTCACTTATAAGCATGTGTTAAAATCGTGTAATTTCACTTATAAGCATGTGTTAAAATCCAACAATAATGTGTTTTATATTCAACAAAGTAATCAAAGTTAATCAGCAATAAAATCAACTAATCAATTTTAGTACGGCTTCTCCAAAAAAATTAATCAATTTTAGTTCCATTGAGCAAAATTGCAGGGGGAATTTCAATAAATGGAAAATATATACTAATAATGAAAGCTAGAACAGTGGTGAATAAAAGTGGAAAAGGATAAGAGAAAGTGTGGCCAATGGCGGACCTCCGCCGTCATCTCCACCACCAGCTTCCGACGCCCCGCGCTTTTTCTCCACCGCGAACGCAGAACCAACTGTACCATTTCCATATCCACTTCCCCACAATTTCCACATGCAGATGCGATCATCATCATGTTCTCCTGCTCTCGCCGTCGCCTCGTATTCTCAGGGCACGCCGGTGGGACTCTAACGCCGAATCCTTAAACTTCGACGGCGACGATGATACCGCGGAGCAGTGGTTTGAGCTTCTCGACGATTATATAGACAGCATCTGGATTTTCAAGGTATTTGATTGATATAGCATTTGGGTCTGTGTCTTATTTTTTCATTTTTTGAGATTAACTTAACTGGGCATTGCGTCGTTTCTTAGGGTTTCTTTTATGAACATCAGTTTGATAGGCATTTCCGTTTTCTGGTCCGGTCCTGCTATAACTGAAGTAATTTTTTTGACAGAGAATTGCTTCTGTGCCTTAATTTGGTTGAACCTGTGTTTGTCCGTTTATTGAGGTTTCTGGGTTTTCTCATGACTATGATCAAGATTCAAGCTGCAGGATTGTCAAATAATGAGGATAACCAATGACTCTAACCAGACTTTAAATTTTGCTTGGAAATTGGAATAATGATGATTCCTTTAGGTCTATGTTTGCTAGGGAAAACTGGAATTTTTAATATGGGTTTGAGGGATGGCTGTAATCCAATATAAGGTTCCATTTTAATTGGGAGCAATTGAAGATTGAAATATGAATGCCCTTAAACGTTGAGCTATGTTCATCCTTCAAATTGATCATAAAAAGTTATACCTTTCCAAGCATAAAGTTCTATTGTTCTGTCATCTGTGGCCAAGCTTAGGTAGTAGGATTGATATTCTAGACGGCAAGTGAAGTTTAATTAGGCTAAGGCTGCAACTCTATGCAGGTTTTTAGATCATTTGGTTGGATGCTACCGGCCATTGTACTATCGATGCTGCTAACGACTGGACCAAAAGCGTTTCTATTGGCATTGGCAGTTCCCATTGGTCAATCAACCTTTGCATTTGCTATACAAAGATATCTGAACAGGGACAGGATCAAGAGCATGACCAAGGCTCGTAGGAGAAGATCGAAGGCATACAGTTCAAGGAACATCAAATTCAAAGATGGAGAAAAACGGAGTGTTAGACAAGAGAAGAGAAAGAAAGAGAAAGGGTTCCCATCTTGGGGTTCTAATAACAATGATGTTTCAGTCAGCACAAGCAGCAACGGCCAAAGTGCATCCAGTTTTGGTGGTTGGGACGAGCTTGATGAAGCTGTGGAGTCCCCGTTGGGATCCACAAGAAAGGCGACACAAAGTGAGAGTGGCTTCCAAAGATCAGAGAAAGGTAAAGCTGGGAAACAGAAGGCACCTTTGTTCCTCAGGTTGCTTATATCCATATTCCCTTTTCTGAGTTCGTTCACCGACATTCTTCTATAGCACTCCATCTGTCCCATTTAATATGTCTTGTTTGATTTCTGCATACAATTTAATACACTTTTTAAACGTTAATATCTCAAAATATGTACAACAAAAAATTATGTAAATTATACTTCCTCCGTTCCTTATTAATTGCCACGGACCCACATTTCACGCAATCCAATAAACATTTTTAATCTTTAATAACTCAAATTGTATACGAGTAAAAATTATGAAAATTTGATATTCTAAATCTATGGGATGAGACGAATCCAACAAGATCTCAATTGACTATATTTTATCTTATATAATTGTATGAAAAAGTTGAATCAGTTACTCAATGAACAGTGACAAAATATCATCCGTATCAATTAATCAGGAACAGAGGAAGTATATTCTATAACTACATGATTATAGGATTCTAACAAGACCCAACTCGACTATTTTTTTACATGCAATAAAATCGAGTCAAAGTTAAATAATGAACAATACCAAAAAGTCAAATAGGACAACTTACCTCGGAGGCTAGGACGGAGTACTATACAAGCTTTGAACCTGCGATGCTGCTTTGCTTTGTCCTTATTGTTTACACTTGGGGAAGCTTCATAAATAGTTGGTCACGGTCCTAATATTACTTCATGTGAACCCCCCCATCCAAATCCCAATTATTTACGCAATCCAAACATTTTTAGCATAGGATTTCAAAGCTCAAGGTGGGAAAGTGCAAAATTTTCTATTGAAGGTGGCAATGAAGGAACATCAATGTACAAAGATTTCAATGAAAAATGGGAAGAAAATAATCACTTGCTACACAGAAATTTCTCTTTACCTCACCACCTAGTTGTGTTATAGAATATTGCTTCTGTACTTGTTGCTAGTCTTAAGGTATTTACACCAATTAAATTAAACTAGAGGTGAGCTAATCTAATTACTTCAATTGTCTGAATCATTAAGTTGGTGAGGTTGGGGTAACCAAATGGGTTATTAGGATTCACAACTAGGAACCTAGTCTACTTAAAAAAATAATAATAAAAAAAACACATAAAATAAAATGTTTTTGCTATAAATAATATTTGCCTCTTATTTGTCAATTTTCCACTTTTGCCCATACTTTATAAAAAAGTGAAGTTAAAATTAAAGTGTAGAGATATTGCACAATATTTTAGAAGTAATATTTATGAAAGTATAAGGTTAATATTGACAAAATATGATATAAATATGTAAAATGACAACTATTTTAAAATATTTTTTTGGTTTCTAAAAAGACAACTAAAACGGAACGAATGTATTAGTATTATGTTCTATAGCCTTAATTATATTTAGGGGTGGTGAACGAGGTGGCTTTCAATGTTGTTGGTCTCTATTTGTACCATTTATTTATTTCATTTCATAAAGTTTGAAAAATCACGTTCAATCTATAATTTTAACTACTTTAAGTTTTTTTTTTCCGTTTAATCTATTATTTTTAAATTATGCTTTTCTTGATTTGAATCTAATTTCATTTAACATAAATTAATATAAAAATGCCAGTTTATAGATCTTAAAGCAAAACTATTTTATTTAGCTTTTTATTCCAATTTATTTATTACTATTATATACTAACCATTAATAAAGAGGATGAAGTAAAGTAATGTATATATATTGAATAGGGATGTAGTAGTATGCACTTAAATTTATGGCATTAAAAATCTCTAAAAACATGGACATCTGTGAATTCCGAATGAATAAAGTACTACCGTTTTTAAATAATTGTCTTTTTTAGCTTAGTTTTAATAATTAAGGTTTGCACTAATAAACTCATAAATTTATATTTTTACTTTTCAACTAAACTCATTCATAATAAATATCAAGAAAGAACATTTATGTTTAATGAAGGACAATTTAGTAAAAACATAATACCTCCGTCTTGATGTAAATGTTATGTTGGACTTTTTGACACTATTCACTGTTGAACGTTGACTCAAATTTTTATCATAATTATGCAAGAAAAAATATAGTCAAGTGAAATCTTGTTAGATTCATCTAATCTTGTAGTTTTAGAATATCAACTTTTTATAATTTTTCATTGTACACAATTTAAGTTATAAACCATTAAAAATGTGTATCGGTATGCGTGTCGGAGGGGAATGTAACAATTATATTGAGACGGTGGAAGTAACATAATTACCTAAAAATGACAACCAATTTGAATTTTTTTAATCTCTAAAAATACAACTAAAGAAGAAGGGAGGGAGTAGATTATATTTTGACCAACATAGTTCCAACTAGTACACATTAGTACATTACTACACAAACTCCATGAAATAAGTATATAAATATATTCAAAGTTAGTGATGAGTAATATCAATTCTATTTTATGGATAATTATTTTTAAATTATTGAAGTATTACAGCAGTGTAGAATTTTTATTTTTATTTTCTTTAAAAAAGGTAGATTTCATATTATATCTTTCCTCAAAAAAAAAAAAATTCCTCAAAAAAAAGATTTCATATTATATCACCATTATCCCACTTAAAACTTTATTTTTACGGAAAATTGAAGTTTAATACCCCAGTCCTCAAATACTTCTTGTTTGATATCCGCATATTATAATACTTCTTCGGTACCCATCTCTGAATTTTAATTTTCTTTCTAAAAATAAAAAGCAGAAATGACTTTAACATCCTTGATTAAAATTGTATTGAGGAATTGAGAAGAAGGGTAAAGAAGTAATTGCATGGAGATGTCTTGTCATCTGCAAAAGTAACCTCCATCAGACCATCACTCACATCTACAAAAGTAAAAACAAAATCTCTCACCACCATTGCAACATTGAAGATTGTCTCTGTTGAAGCTTGATCTACCACCATTGCAACATTGCAGAGATCTCCCTTATTCGCGATCTATCCATTGCAACATAGCGCCCACCGTTTCATTTCATATTCGAGGAAGGAGATACGAAGGGAATAGATTCGAACCTTGAAAACTAAAGGTACGGAAATTTGAATAGATTCCGAATTATTTATCTTTTAGGGCTGCCCGTTTGAATGGTTGTTTACATTTATGAGTTTCATTGCCATTGGTGTTTACATTTGAAATTATTTTTGTGGATTGTGGTGTTGGAAGTTTGGGATCATTTTGAGAATGGGGTTTTTTTAGGGTTTAGGGTTGAACTCGTTTTGGTGCTAAAAAACTAGAGACCTGTTGCGGTTGGGGTATAACAGGGTTTAGGGAGTATTTTGAGAATGGGGTCTTGTTAGAGGGTTTAGGGGTGAATTGGAGGGCTGCGATTTGCGATTTGAATGGGTAAAACATGAAAAAAAATATTTTTTGTTTGTTGTTTGCTACGGTTTGGGTAAGTTACACGATTTCATACTTGTGTAATTTTGATAGAAAACTATGAAACCTGTTGTGGGACACCACGGTTCACGTCACAACCACTTGTGTTGGGGCTGTTTTGGGGCTGACTTTGTGCAATTTGGCGAATAGAAATGGCTAGGGTTGGTTTGGGCTGGTTTATGATATACCACATAGTTTCCTGAAATGCACCATTGTTATTGGGTTGATTTGGTGCATCTTAGTGAATAGAGATGGGTAGGGGTGTTAATGAGCTAGGATAGTTCGCGAACAGTTCGAGCTCAGTTCTGTCAAAGTTCGGTCAAAATTCGACTCGAATAGGCTCGACTCGAGTTCGAGTTCGACTCGAATAATTTACAAACCAAGCCGAACACCTTTGAGTTCGGCTCGAAAAGCTCGTGAACAGGCTCATGTTCTATTAACTTATAATACAAGTCTCATACAATACATGTCTTTTGAAATGTATTGTACTAATACTGTATTTGCTTAGACTTTAAAATAAATAAAATAAATATAGAGTCTATGACTATTTTCCAACATGTCTACCCTATGCAATTAATGCATCTCCTTTTAAAGAAGTATGAAATGAAGAAGTATTTATTTATTAGTAAATATATTTATTTTTATACATATATTTATTTATTAGTAAATATAGAGGTTATATAAAATATTAAAAGTTAAAATGTGTCTGGATCAAACATGACATAATTTATTGGGATAGATGGAATAATTTTTAAATTATAAATATATTTTTAAAATTATTTAAATATATAGATTAAATAAAATATACATAATTTATGTGCAATATATATTAAATATAATTTTTTTTTATAAATTATGTGAAAATGAAAATGAGACTGTTCGAGCTCGGCTCGATTTTGTCAAAGCTCGGTCAACGCTCGGCTTGAAGTAGCTCGGTCAATGCTCGGCTCGATCAAAGCTCGGCTCGAATTCTTACGAGCTCAAGCCGATTTCACCAGTATTCGGTCTCAGTTCGGCTCGTTAACACCCTTAGAGATGGGTATGGTTGATTTCGGTGTGTATGTTGGACAACAGTGATTTAGTGAATATTAGATTGTTTTTGGGATGGTTTTGTGCACTCCGCAATAGAAAATGATACCAATATTGCATATGGAGTTTTGGAAATGAGAGTATTCTGTATGGTGTCATTTAACGTACCATCAGTGTTCTGAATTATTTGTCCAATATTGTACAAGTGCAGTATTGCTCTTTAATGGTTGAGTATTGTACATTATGTTCTTCTTCATAGTGATGATTAGTGGATTTAGCATGAATTTAATGGTTGAGTACTGGAAAGACAGAGTTTGATGTGATGGACAAGGGGTTTGAGAAGGGATTGGATTATGTTTAGGTGCCCGTGACCTTCTTGTTCCATTGGTTCCTCATTGTCTTGGACTTGTCATCGAAGGATGTCGTGGTATATAATTCCATGTGGTCTCCTCGATATGACATGCCAATACTCAAACCCGGTGACGACTCAGGCGGCCAAACACGGATGGAGTATGAGACATACCTGGTGACGGACCAGGTGGCCGAGCAGGGGACGGAGAAGAGGGCAGATACTAATGTTAATGATCCCAACACCACCCTTCTATAAGTGGCTGGCACTACTCTTGGGAAACCCGACACCACCTCCCTTCAGGCGGCTGCCCTCAGCACTTCCGATGTCATTGATCCGCCCCCAGTCAAGACGGCTGCACCCACCACTTCAGACGTCGTTGATCCGCCCCCGGTCAAGATGGCTGCCCCCACCACAGCAAACGTCGTAGATCCACCCCCAATGAAAACAACTGCCCCCACCCCGGACAAGCCCGCTTACCCCGCTTCGCTCCACGTGCTTGCTTCAGTCCCTCTCCGCATTGTTGACACATAAGCCATACTTGCCTTGCCAGTTGACCCAAAGTATCCCACTGTCACAGATCCATCCAATTCCACAGACTCAACATCTGCCCATGATGTCGTTGCTTTGAAGTCTGGTGCTCCTCCCACAGGTACTGATGTGCAAGGTGAAGTCAGGGTGATGCTCCCTCTGACATGTCTGGCGTTTCTACTTCCGCTGCCTATATTCCATGTCCAATGGACATTTATGTTGACACTGTGGCTGATCCCACAAACTGAACTGTTTGGTGATTTGTTATTTGTTTATGATGGATTTGAACTGTTATGGATGGTTGCTAACGGTCGTTTATTTTGCTTTTGATCATGTTTGGTTTTATCTAATACTGATAGGATAGATATTGATTGGTGTTTCACCATTTTGCTATAATTGCGATGGAATAGTTTTGCTTATTTATCATATGCTTTTAGGAAAACACATAATCTACCATAAAATTTTATATTAGAGCTCATTAATGACATTCAACCAATTTAATTAACAATAATAACGAACAAAGATGTTTGTTTATGTTAAATAATATACAAATAATGGTGAACAACACATTAACCAACCATATGTGCCCCAAATATGCCCCTTATCACTATACGAGGCATGACTGAAGGAATGGTACTTCATTTCAGTAGATGAGTACATTTGGTGAAGAATGTCCGGTGTATTCTATGAAAGGTGATGGTGTGTTCTATGGAAAACACATAATCCACCATAAAATCTTGTATTTAAGCTCATTAATGGCATTCAACCACTTTAATTTACAATAATAACAAACAAATATGTTTGTTTATGTTAAATAATGTACGAATAATGATGAACAACACATTAACCCAACCATATGTACACCAAATATGCCTCTTATCACTATACGAGGCATGACTGGAGGAATGGTACTTCCTTTCAGTAGAGGAGTACATTTGGTGAAGAATATCCGGTGTATTCCATGAAAGGTGATGGTGTGTTCTTGGGAAAACACATAGTCAATCACAAAATCTTGTATTTGAGCTCATTAATGGCATTCAACCATTTAATTTAAAATAATAACGAACAAATATGTTTGTTTATGTTAAATAATGTACGAATAATGGTGAACAACACATTAATCCAACCATATGTGCCCCAAAATGCCTCTTATCACTATACAAGGCATGACTGGAGGAACGATACTTCTTTTCAGTAGAGAAGTACATTTGGTGAAGAATGTCAGGTGTATTCCATGAAAGGTGATGGTGTGTTCTTGGGAAAACACAATTCTGTGTGTTCTATGAAAGGTGATGGCGTGTTCTTGGAACAAATAGTTTAATACAATGATGCCAATTAATTCATGTATGGCTATCAACCACAAAAACAACCATCATCTCCAACAAATATGTAAGTTGTGTCTTTGAGAATTTGTGAATAATTGTGAACAAGACATAACCCAAACTTATATGCAACATGATGTACATGTCCATTTGGTAGGCATATCTTGTACAATGGTGGTTCATTACTGAAGTGTGGTACATGTTATGGAGAATATCAGGTATTCGTTATGAATGATAATTGTGTGTTCTTCTCGGAACACAAAAATGAATTTATATATGGCTATGAACAACAAAAACAACCATGATCTTAAACAAATATGTTAATGTGTGAGAATTCACGAATAATTGTGAACAAGACACAACCCAACCTTATATGCAACAATGTGCATGTCCCTTTGGGAGACTTATCTTGTATACAATGGTAGTTCCTGTAATACCCGCTAAATTTAAATATAGTATAAAAAAATAATTAATTGTCTGCTATAAATTAAAATTTAATAGGAAGTGTGTTTTAATTAAAAGAATGTTGTAAACAATGAACTATTTTTCCAAGTTTAAAAGTAGATGATAGGGAATTTTTTTTTTAGTATGGAAAAGTGCAAATATTTGGAAGAGTAATATTTTAGAAAAATAAGATTTGATTTAAAGATATAGATGGGTAAAAATAATTACTAACAAAAAGTATTCTAATATTTTGAAATAAATTTAGTTAGAATTAAGATATGACATAAAGACTTTGATAACCAATTGGTTAGACAAGTAGACTCATAATTTAAAGGTTGTGTGTTCAAACCCTACTTGTTTTGAAATTTTTATCAAAGAGCCAAATAAATGAATAAGTAAATAATAAAAAAAAAAATTTGAAAAGACAAAAGAAGGATAGGGTGGCATGCATGTGGCAGGGGCTATATGCATAAATAAAAAAAAAAAGAAAAAAAAAAGTTCACATGATGCATGGTTAGTAGCTACCCGTGAACATAGAAAATAAAAGAGAATAAAATATATAAAAGATTAAAAAAAAAACTAATAAAAAAATGAATGCACTAACCTTCTCCCACCTATAAATACTCGTTCATTGGTAAGCCAGAAGCACAAACAAAAAAAAATCAGATTGTTAGATAGATCAATAGTGTGAGATGGAGAGAGCCTGCGAGAGATAGAGAGAAGTTGAGATAGTGGAAGAAAATCGTTGAGCAGTAGATAGGCAAGTGGTGGAGTAGTTGCAGTTCCAGATTTCAGTAAGACTATCATTAGGGAGATTGTAAGTAAATTTATATTCTGCGGGCGTTGTCCCAAAATTTAATTTTTTTGCATGTTTAATTCCTTATTGCTTTAAATAATTTAGAATTATTCATGCAAATGATTTATGCAGAGGAAATGCCCTAGTATGAGTTTAATTATTTTTGGGCTAAGCCATGCATGTGAAAATTTTATTTCCAGTGTATGGCATGTAAATTATTGAGATGATATTATTATACGGGATATACTCCAATTGGGGTTATCTTCGTAAGAGCATTATAAAAAGAATTGTGTTAGGCCAAGGGTCTCACAATCAGTTCTAGTTGCAAGGGAGGGCCGCCCTTGTATACTCATAGTCTTGATTACGGTCACTATGAAAGCATGTTAGGTCCTATGGGATACCCCGGGTGTAGACGTCATAGTCGAGCAACATGACACAGAGAATCAGAATTTTTAACGGTTTGACATGTCATTTACTGCTTGAGTCTTTATATTTAATTTTGTCCCATGAGTACAAATTTATTTACTCAGCCGGTGTGCTGATAAATTATATGTGCACTCTTTTCAGGATTTGACATATGTGGAGATGACTAAATGCATGGGCACGGGCATGGGTATCAAACCTTTTGTGCAAAATAAATAAATATATATATACATATATATATACATATATATCATATTATTAGTTTTCATTTATATTTTAATGTTATGTCAAGTTACTTTTGAGGGCGACGAGCCTTAGTCGTCATATTTTGCGAACTCTGATATATTATATTTTGTAAATAATAAAGTTATTGTTTTAAGCATGTGTTAGCAATTTAATTTAATTAGCCTTAGCGCCAATTAATTAAGTTAGCCAAGGTTAGACCTAAGCGAGCTTAATTAAGGGGCGTGGCGGTAACAACCCCGGATTCCTAGTTGAGGCTTCCGCCGCGGAACTAAGAGTAGGAAAACGGGAGTGTTACAGTTTCTTACTGGAGTGTAGTACATGATAAGGAGAACATTAGGTGTTCATTATGAATGGTAATGTTGTGTTCTTATTGGAATACATAGTCCAATACAATGGTTTTGGTATTGTTGTGCACATAGTCAGCCATGGCGGACTAGAATGTCGTGATTTTTTAGGAGCTTTCGAAACTGTTCAACATCTTTAAATTTATGTCCTATGCCTTTTATTGCATTGACCCATATGACTCCTACGTCTTCGTGAGTATATGAGTACTAGATATTTTCATACCAACAAATCAATGTGCATAATTCGAAGACATCAACATGCAATAACACTGCACGAAAACTAATATCATGATCCTACTCATACAGTACAAGTCACCTAAACATATTACAACATATTATACACACAAGTACACCACTATACTAGTTATGGGACACCGATGTTTTTCAAAAATATAGAAAACATTACCACTACTACACACTATTGTTTCAGTACTAGGATCGTGATCATTTACATATCTAAATCTATGTTACATGTATTTTATTAGTCCAAACACGTATTAGCTCACTAAAAAAGAATTCTCCCTAGCCATAACAATATCAATGTCCACATAATTAAAATAAAAAAAATAAAAATACACAAACACTAATCCACTCACTACAAAGCATTCATGGTAGCCATAACAATACCAAAGTGCACAAAAATAAAAAATAACCGAAAGACATCCTAAAGGAGACCAGAATCCCTTATCCGCACAAGCTGGACTTCGGATTTGTAATGGCAAAAGAACAAGGTCTCGTGTCGTTGCATTTCGGGTTCCTTTTGCCCATGTGGTTGCATTTCAATGTCGTTCATCATTGACTTCAACAAACACTCGTAACACGTCGCACTATCCCCTTCCACCAACCATTACAGCCCCTTGCACTAGCCCCAAAAGAACCCTCCTAACCCATCGCACTACACTCCTCTCCTGTCGAGCTTTCCTCTTCCAAGAGCCCGTTGCACTCTCGCCCCTAAAACCTGCCTCACCCGTCGCAATAACTCCCTAACCCATCGCACTCACCCCTTCACAAAAATCACGGTGTCGCAAACCCTAAGCTTTTCTCTCTTCGATCTTCCCTACCAAGCTTCGCGAACAAGTTTCTCCAATAATTTTTCCGCAAAAAAATGGGCATCCATTGTATGTCTTCGATAGCTCGCAAGTTTGGAAAGAGAATGAAGATTTTTTTTTTTTAAAAAAAAAGGGGGTCTGCCAACCCTGCATCTAATCAATGACATGTCTGCCAAAAGTGGGGACATTATTGTCATTTCAAGAGTTTTTTTAAAATTTTGCTTTAATTTTATCTGACAGGTCCTGAAATGTAATGTCTTATTCAGTGGGTATCAATACATAAGGTATATAGTATACGGGTACCAATACATAATAACTTAAAGGACTGTGTATTAAACAATAACTTTCCCTTATTTTTATCACATAGTATCTCACTGTCACAAAAGTCCAATTATGACATCCAAGCCCCTTTTGACAATTCATATATATATATATATTTTTAAGCTTTATACAAAAACACCACCTGGTCAAAATTTGAAAATTTTAGGGTTTGAGGACTTATTCTAGTGTTCGAGTCCCCAGTCTCCCAACCATATGTTGAAGGTTTGATCCCCAACTGGCTCGCTATCACTCCCCTTTACCCCCTTTGTAATTTATTTAGTTTGGGTTCATACACACCTTTATCGACACATGAGTGTCACATGGTCGCAACGACATTTGAGTACGTACTACATATGTACTCTTTCTCAATTAATTAATATTCTACTTCCTTTGTTCTTTTAATTTTTACGTACCACCTAGCGCGTACTCCAATTATTAATATTTCAAGTTTTGTATATGTAAAAATTTAAAAAGTTCGATATTTAAAAACTGCAACATGAGATGAATCTAATAAGATACCACTTGACTATATTTTAACTTTTATAATTATTCTAAATCTTTAAAGTAATGTGAATAGTGGCCAAAACCCAAATGAGACAAATAAAAATTAATGAAAGAAGAAGTATTTCGTTACAATTGATTGTAATATAATGGCCCTGAGTACCCACTGTCCAGTCTCCAGTGGGTGATCCGATAGCCTTTTTCACCGACTTCCAACTTATAAGTTGAGGGTTTGATTCTCCACCCGGCCCTTATCATTTTTACTCTTTATCCATTTGTAAATTATGTGGCATGCTCCCACCATCATTTCCTAGGCTATTTAGCACAAAAATAAAAAATAAAAAATAATTGAGTGTCATTTTTATGCGTGGCCGATTGCGGCATCTTCGTTGTTCTATTCTGCCTCAGTATTTATCGACTAGACTATACTTGTTTTCCATTAAAACATCACTTATTCCTAAAATAATTGCACAATTATTATTATAATAATTTTATTATAACAAACAATTATTATAATTTTATTATAACAAACATTAGTATTAATTAAATTCACACCATAAAATACATACTGTAATAGATTTCAAAGTAATTATATTATTAAAGAGGACCAGGTATTTCATTTGCCTCTTCATTCATATTTAATACGACTATTATAATTTTACCACTATTTCTAGTACTAATAAATGATGCATATCTATATTTTCAAATAATAGATTACGAGGATATTTGAAAGCAAATAAACTCGCAAGCGGAATTGGAGAGAGAATTGTTTCACAAATTTCTCCCCGAATTCGCCATCATCTAGCGGATCCGTTCGCACCAAAACATCTATTATATATACATAGGAAAAAATGCCAATTAAGTTATTTTTCTTTTGTCTTTGTCCGAATTCATCCTTTATTAATACTAGATTTTTCGTCCTCTACGCACTTGTGTTAAACTTATATGAGTTTAGAAAATGAGAATATATATATCTCTTGGATTACATGAGCTTAACAACGAACGCAAAAATTGATTCTTCATCAATCTGTTGTAACAGACTTTGTTACATTAACATCCTTTTTATTCTTTAGCTCTCGGCAGTCGGTTGTTTTTCAGTCATGTTGTCAACGTCATCACAACCTCGATCATCTTCACAATTCTATTCAAATTTGGAACTAACAATATCTTTGCAGTATGAAGGTTCTAAAAAATTTCATTTTACTCCATAATATGTCCATTTTGACTATTTTCCCTAAAGTTTTTAAAGAAGATTATTTATACTTTTTTTTTGCGTATAACGGATATACGTAAACCACATTTGGCCTAAGACTAATCCTTGAGAATCTGGTGGGTATTAAAGGGTTGACTCTCCCAAAGAAGAATTCAACATATACAAAGCAGATTAATCCTAAGACTGTTTAGGGATTTAGAGGATGGAGGCTTGGCCTAGTAGTCAAGTCCTCATACTCTAAAATTATAGGTTGGGGTTCGATTTCTCACCCGACCCCTATCCCACCATTTTCTCCCTTTTTAATTTGTGTGCCATGGGCTTTCACCATCCATTTCCTAACCTGTATAGGCAGTTAAGCATATGACAATAGATCAACATATGACAGTAAAATCGACTAATACAATTGATGACCTTTTGATAAACTTAAAAATAAAATTTATGATTATGTTCATAAGTATTTATTTTCAAAGTATCAAAAGAAATAACATCAATATAAATTCATTGCACGTTCCGAAGTAAAAAAAAAAGAAAGAAATGAAGTATGAAACTTAAAATTCAAGGTTATGGAGACTATTGGATTTATCAAATTTAATGGCAGAATTGACCATCTAACTCAATGGTTTAAATTTGAGAAAACGTGTATTTTTCGGGAAAAGGTGGGCCGAAGCCATATTATTCAAGACTTTGGAATGTGTGGACCAAGCCACAAAGGTCATGAGCTAAAGAGCTCAAAATACAATCTGGAGGTCTGTCAAAATGAAAGATGCCTAGCGTAACAGTATGATCACGAAGAAAAGTACAACTATTAAGTACAAATGAGGCATAGCAAACCAACTCCAACTTATAAAAATATGGGAAGTCATTTCTTAAGGGGAAAAAAAAAATTTCCAAAAGATATACCTCAATTAAACCAGCATTTTAAAATTAGTACTTAAACAATTTTTTGGCAAAAAATAGGCCCCAACTTTAAAAAAATATTAGTATTCAAAGTTTAAAGTTTAAATTAGTACTTATAATATAGATAAACAATCAATTTCTACATTTCCCTTAAAAATATCAATTTAACACCATCAACTTTTTCAAAGTTTTTATTTTGGCCCTAATTTTTTTTAGAAAAATATATGCTTTACTCCGCATTATATTATAAGTATTATATTGTGTAACACCCATAAACTTTTTTATTATGAAATAATTTTTTAACTAAATTAATATCCATTTAATAATATTATATACCATTGGATAAATTATACTATATATATTTTAATTAAATATGTAAGAATATCAAATAGAATACAGTATATTTTTAACTGTACTATTTAGTTTATTATAATAACTGTTGTCAATATTTTAGGTACAATTTTTAATATATTAGAATAATATTCATTTAATAATATTATTTATAAAACTAATGAATTTGTAATATTAACTTTAATTAAATAATGTTACGAATTTTTTTTAATGATATATTTATAAAATATAAAATATATAGTATCATTTAATTTATTTACAATTTATATCTTTCTAATAAACATAGAATGATTTAATCAAGATATTTTTATATTAATATAGATTTATTTTCTAAATAAAGATGTTGATTATTTAGAAAGATATATTTTTAAAATGATTTAAAATGAATTAAATTTAATTCAAGATTTATTATATAGATGACACGTGTCAGCATTTGGTATTTTTGAGAAGATGACGTGGCGTTTATGAGGTGTCATCATAGGAACTGTAGATATGTTTATGATGTTTTATAATTATTTACATATGTACCCTTGATTTGATATTTTTTTTAAATAAGATTTAGAATAAAAATATTAGATTTAATAAGGGCAATACAGTGTGTACATGCCAAAAAGTATTTATAATTTATTATATAGATTTATTAATAAGATATCATATATTCAATTAAATTTTTTATTATATATAGATATATTTAAATATTTATTAAAATTCAAATGTATTATAATTTTTTTAGCTTTATATCTTTGAAAATATATAGAAAGATTTTTTTCAAGATCTTTTTATATTAATAGATATATTCTGATCTAAATATAGTATTTTAAAAGTTGATAACATGACAAATATAATTAATCAGCGCTGACATGTATCATGTATGATTAATCAGCGCTTACGTAGATTAATTTTAGCCATTGATCATAAAATGATAGTATAATGACTGATGAATCCTTAAAATTAAAGAGAATTAGCTATTTTAAAAAGGGACAATATAGTTTGTATATGCCAAAAAGTATTCAGGGTTTATTATATAAATGATTATTATGTTCCTTATATTGATATATAATATATATTTTTTAGACATAAATTTTTCATCTAATTAAATTTATTTAATAATATTATAATATTAATATTTTTTAAAATATTATGTATACAATCAAATAATTTATATATATATATTTGTAATCAATTATATATTTTAAAAATATATATGGAGATTTTCTCAAGATTTTTTTATTATGTAATTAATAGATAATAGATAAATTTATTTTCTAAATTTAGATATTGATGATGTGTCCGATGACATATAATTAGTCAGCAGATTACGCGTAAACCTAAGAGCCGTTGATCTAAAAATGAGCATATAATGACTTATTAACCCTTTAAAATTAAGAATGGTGAATCAAATTTAATAAGGACAAAAAAGTCTGCACAGACCAAAAATTATTCAGAATTTATTATATAGATTTTGTCCAATATAGTCCTCTACCTTTACTAATTAAATTCAGCTTCATCCTTTTTCACTAATCCAAATAAATTAGATTTACTAATCAATTCCAGGTGCCATGTGGCATTTTTTAGGGCAAAATAATCAAATTTATTGTCCAATCCATCGGGCCAGCCCACCCTAAAATGCGGGTTTGGAGTTTGAAACCCGACACCAAATTATGCCTCTTCTCCAGTTCTTCCCCATCCCATTCCTGATTACAGTGGTAACCCATCTTCCACAGGGATGGATGCAAAGGTACGCCAACATTTTCAATTTTCATCATATTTTTATCAAATAAATCAAATTACCATCAAATTTGATTTGATCCATGGGCAACAATATACACTATTCTTCAGATGTTGATGAATGCTTTAATTCGGAAGAAAACACAGCTGCCCTAATGACTACCACTGTGTCAAAACCCACAAGGGAGTTAGAGTTACTACTGCCTGCCTAGCCGCAGCAAGCATTGATATGTCTTGGCACTTTTCATCCCCTTGGGTAGGATTGGCTTTAACAATCCACTTGTTAAACCCACAAGGGAGTTCACTAATTAATTCTCTGCTACTTCAACTTCAATCCACTTGTTGAATCCAGCCACAATTTTAACATTAGCTTCGAAACACAGGGTAGGTAGGATTGGCTTTTGGTATGGTTTATCTTTTTTCAGTTTATGGACATGGCAAAAGCTTAAGAAAGCGAAGGAACAGAAGACGAAGCAGAGATTATTCAAGCGCAATGGTCAAGATCTGTGGTGTCGATCGGGTTTCAAACCCTAGAGGATTTAGAGTCGGGTGACTTCATGAGTTGGACAATGAATTTGATTATTTTGCCCTAAAAGTGCCACATGGCACTTGAAATTGATTAATAAATGCCAAGTCAGCTAATTTATTTGGATTAGTGAGAAATGATGAAATTGGATTTAAATTAGTAAAGTTAGAGGATTATATTGGGAAAAAAAATTAGTAAAGGATGAATTCGGATAAGAGGAAAAGAAAACGGATCTATTTAGTCATTTTTCTATATGTGTGTGTGTGTGGTATTCTATTACTTGGTTGAGGTTTATTGACTTTTATTTATTCTTGCTCGGTTTTGTTATTCGGCACCATTCATTTTGTATGCAGTTAATTTAACACACATTTTTAACCATTAATACATCACCGTGTGTATATAAGTAAAATTATAACAATTTTATATTTCAAACTACAATATGATACAAATCGAACAAGATTTCATTTAACTATGCTTTTCTTCTATGACAAAAATATAAGCATGAAAGTTGAATAATTAATCATGCCAAAAATAATGTGTCGTAAAAGAATGGAGAAAGTATGTTCCTTTTGTTTTGGTTTGTGGGGTATGTGGCAATGAGCATTAATCTCGATGTTACTACAAAAAAGAAAAGATAAATTTAATAATAAATACTATATACTACTACTATAATAATGTAAAAAACGAACATAAACCATATTATTCATATTTTTATTTATATCTAAAAATGCACATTTAGATGGGAATGGAGATTTGACCTAGTTGTCATGTCCTATAACTTCCAACTTTATGATTAGGGAATCGAGCCCCTATTCGTCCTTTATTCATTTTTATAATTTGTGTGACTTGATCCCCACAAACCAGTATGAACATATGAATGTCAATATTTTTAAAAAAAATACACATTGAGATATAGTAATTATTTTATATCCTACCCATTCTCTCTATCATTTTTGTTTTTTTAGGTGAATACCAGGGTATCCCCGGGCCACATTGGACCCAAGACTAATCCCTCGAGGATCTGTGTTAACCCAATAATTTGGGCCCATGAAATTAAATTCGTTAAGCTCATCGAATTTGACCCAGTCTATTTTTAAAGGCCCGACCCAGTTCAAGATTTGTCCGGATGATATCAAATGGTGTGAAGCTGGCGGCTCATGGATGAAGATCCGTCATCAAGTCCTAATGAATCATGAGCATTCACCACAGGCATCAAAGGAACAGAGAGGATCATGGAGCGCATTGAAGATTGAGGCGCCATCTACGGAGGAAAGGATCGTGCACGGGCGTTACAATTCCACTCCTAAACCGATAGGCATGACTCTCCTCATTATAAATACTGGATGGAGGCATCATCCAAGGGCATCTCAACACCTCTCAAAGAGAATCTGCATTGTATATTTTTACCTTCTGCAGTTTATTTCCTTCCTGCACTTTCATTTTGTTCTTCCATTCAGCAATTTCATTCCTTTACAGCTTTCTTAAGTTTTTCTGTAATTCTTCTCAATCCTTGTAACCATCTTCAAACCATATTCAATAAAAATTCGTGGTTAACAAATTGGCACGCCCGGTGGGACTCGAGTGGAAACCATATCCGCTTAGAGTGTATGCTACTTAGATCTGGACGAGTAGTAAGGGACTTAACACAAAAATTTGAAGAAATGTCGCTCCATGAAGAAACTCCAGTAAGAACACCATATGAGAACGCCGATAATGCGGCGACTACCTCTCAACCATCACAAGGGATAATGCAAGTCCCATCCCTTTCGGAACAGATGCGGCTATCGATGACTGAATCGATGGCCGAATTCATGCATCTACTTACAAGGCATCTCATGGACGTGTTGCGGCATGCTATGGCCGATCAAACTGATAAAATCTGTGGATCCCTGCGTACTCAGCAGGAAGGGTCCTCAAGTGGCATGACTATGCCAGCAAACATTACAGGTCCGGGGCTGTATGGCGGCCAAAGGACTTGGGGGACAACACTCAGCCAGCCGCTATTGTTATCTGAATCCACAGGGCTGGCCAGTCTGCCTCCATTTCCATATGCTTCCACTCATGCGGCACCTATGCAGAACTTTAGATATGCGGCATCTCCCATGCCGACCTATGCTGCGTCAAGTTATTTGATGCCATATACTGGGTCGAGCTACACAGCGATCCCTGGGGTACCACGCCATGTGACGACGCCTCACACACCATTCGGAGTGCCAGCATCACCACATGCCAATATCTACACACCAGCCGCCAATCCACTATATCAAGTGGCGACTCAAGGTGGCCCAGCCGCCATCCCACAAATTCATATGGCGGCACCTCAGGCCGCCATACCTGCTCAACAGATGGTGGCTCATCCTGCCACCATCCCTACCCACCAGGTGGCGGCGCCTCAAGCCGCCATGGCGGCTCATACTCCTCAGGCCACGATGCCTCATCAGGACGCGATGCCTCCTCAGGCCGCGGTGCCTCCTCAGGCTGCGATGCCTCCTCAGGCCGCGATGCCTCCTCAAGCTGCGATGCCTCCCACACAGGCACCAGTGGTATCACCCGAGGTGTTAGCAGATATGATACAGCAACACTTTGGGATTCAGCTAAGGCCGATGGAACGGTCCACATACAAGAAGCCATACCCTGATTGGGTAGACACCATGCAGCCATATCCCAGGGGCTTCAAAATGCCCGAGTTTACTACATTCTCCGGGGACGACGACAAGTCCACCGTGGAACATGTGGGCAGATTCACTGCCCAATGTGGCGAGGCAGCAGCCAATGATTGGCTGAAGCTAAGGTTGTTCAGTTCATCCCTAACTGGACCTGCCTTCGCATGGTTTGCTTCTCTGCGGCCTAACTCCATACAAAACTGGGCCGAGATAGAGCGGACGTTCCACGACAGATTCTATACCCCTCTGTCACAGGTTAGTCTTGCGGATCTTACTAGTGCTAAACAGTTTACCGATGAGACGACAAACACTTTCGTTAACAGATTGCAGCGGCTTAAGGGTCGATGTACTATAGCAGTCCCTGATAAGGAGATAGCCAATATTGCAGTGGCGAATATGTTGCCAAAACTAAAAAAACGTTTAATTGTGGAAGATTCCACTAATCTTGCCCAGCTGGCCGAGAAAGCGGCCCGCTTGGAAAAGTTCCTTGAGGAACAAGATGAGAAGCGTCTACCTACACACGAGACTTCTTTTGAGAAATTGAAACATGATAAAAAGGAAGACGAACTAAGGGTGGTGACCAATGCAATAACCTTTGGTGGTAAAAACCCTGGATAGTAGCCATGGAACTCCATCAACAGCGGCCTTGGAGGCCGAATAGTTGCTAGTTGAGGCTGGTGCCTGGGCATGAGGTGATGGTGCCTGGGCATGAGGTGATGGCGCCCGAGGACTAGGGCGGCTATCGGACCTGGCAGCGCGCGACCGATGGCGGCAGCACGTGCCACGCTGGCGGCTCTTGGGGCTGGCGGCGCTGCAATGGCCCGGCGGCAGGCACAGGCTGGCGGACCTCAGGGTGGCTGGCGGCCCTAGACTTGGCGGCTGGAGAAGAGGTTGGAGGCTGAGGATGGTTATGGCGGCTCGACTCCGACCGGTGGCTTGTCTCTCATGTTGGCGGCTCAACTCCGGGCTGGCGGCGCTTAACTCCAGGCATGGCGGCTCGACTCCGACTGGTGGCTGATCCCTCACGTTGGCGGCTCAAACTCCGGGCTGGCGGCGCTCAACTCCGAGGCTGGCTGCCGGCATGCTGGCGGCAGGCTGGATGGCTGGCGGCCAAGGCGAGGCTGGTGGCCGGGCGATGCTGGCGGCCGGGCGATGCTGGCGGCCGGGCGATGCTGGCGGCCGGGCAATGCTGGCGGCCGGAGCGCGAGGCTGGCGACACTCAACCGAGGCTGGCGGCCGGCATGCTGGCGGCAGGCTGGATGGCTGGCGGCCAAGGCAAGGCTGGTGGACGGGCAATGCTGGCGGCCGGAGCGCGAGGTTGGCGACACTCAACCGAGGCTGGCGGCCGTCATGCTGGCGGCAGGCTGGATGGCTGGCGGCCAAGGCGAGGCTGGCGGCCGGGCAATGCTGGCGGCCGGAGCGCGAGGCTGGCGACACTGAACCGAGGCTGGCGGCCGGCATGCTGGCGGCAGGCTGGATGGCTGGCGGCCAAGGCAAGGCTGGCGGCCGTGCGATGCTGGCGGCCGGGCGATGCTGGCGGTCGGATCGCGAGGCTGGCGACACTCAACCGGGGCTGGCGGCGCAAGGTTCATTGGCAGCGCTCCACAATCGATGGCGGCGATCCAAGACTAGGAAGAGCACTCGTGGGCTGGCGACGCTCGGCCAGTTGACGGCCCAGGGATGGCGGCGCTCGGCAGGGATGAGGCTGGCGGTGTCTCACGACGAGGGCGATGGCGGCCCGTGGAGAGTTGGTGGCGGACGAAGACGATGGCGGCCCGGTAACTCCTCGCGATGGCGACGTCAAAAAAGTATTGGCGGCCTATTTTAAAATAAAATTATAATAATAATAATAAAAATAAAATAAAATTAAGTCACATGCATGGTTTCTCAATATCAAATGCCGACAACGGTATTAACAAAATATATGCGCATTTTTAGTCTTAGTTCCATCGACTAAAAGCGCAAGGGGGGCATCTGTTAACCCAATAATTTGGGCCCATGAAATTAAATTCGTTAAGCCCATCGAATTTGACCCAGTCTATTTTTAAAGGCCCGGCCCAGTTCAAGATTTGTCCGGATGATATCAAATGGTGTGAAGCTGGCGGCTCATGGATGAAGATCCGTCATCAAGTCCTAATGAATCATGAGCATTCACCACAGGCATCAAAGGAACAGAGAGGATCATGGAGCGCATTGAAAATTGAGGCGCCATCTACGGAGGAAAGGATCGTGCACGGGCGTTACAATTCCACTCCTAAACCGATAGGCATGACTCTCCTCATTATAAATACTGGATGGAGGCATCATCCAAGGGCATCTCAACACCTCTCAAAGAGAATCTGCATTTTATATTTTTACCTTCTGCAGTTTATTTCCTTCCTGCACTTTCATTTTGTTCTTCCATTCAACAATTTCATTCCTTTACAGCTTTCTTAAGTTTTTCTGTAATTCTTCTCAATCCTTGTAACCATCTTCAAACCATATTCAATAAAAATTCTTGGTTAACAAATTGGCACGCCCGGTGGGACTCGAGTGGAAACCATATCCGCTTAGAGTGTATGCTACTTAGATCTGGACGAGTAGTAAGGGACTTAACACAAAAATTTGAAGAAATGTCGCTCCATGAAGAAACTCCAGTAATAACACCATCTGAGAACGCCGATAATGCGGCGACTACCTCTCAACCATCACAAGGGATAATGCAAGTCCCATCCCTTTCGGAATAGATACGGCTATCGATGACTAAATCGATGGCCGAATTCATGCATCTACTTACAAGGCATCTCATGGACGTGTTGCGGCATGCTATGGCCGATCAAACTGATAAAATCTGTGGATCCCTGCGTACTCAGCAGGAAGGGTCCTCAAGTGGCATGACTATGCCAGCAAACATTACAGGTCCGGGGCTGTATGGCGGCCAAAGGACTTGGGGGACAACACTCAGCCAGCCGCCATTGTTATCTGAATCCACAGGGCTGGCCAGTCTGCCTCCATTTCCATATGCTTCCACTCATGCGGCACCTATGCAGAACTTTGGATATGCGGCATCTCCCATGCCGACCTATGCTGCGTCAAGTTATTTGATGCCATATACTGGATCGAGCTACACAGCGATCCCTGGGGTACCACGCCATGTGACGACGCCTCACACACCATTTGGAGTGGCAGCATCACCACATGCCAATATCTACACACCAGCCGCCAATCCACTATATCAAGTGGCGACTCAAGGTGGCCCAGCCGCCATCCCACAAATTCATATGGCGGCACCTCAGGCCGCCATACCTGCTCAACAGATGGTGGCTCATCCTGCCACCATCCCTACCTACCAGGTGGCGGCGCCTCAAGCCGCCATGGCGGCTCATACTCCTCAGGCCACGATGCCTCATCAGGACGCGATGCCTCCTCAGGCCGCGGTGCCTCCTCAGGCTGCGATGCCTCCTCAGGCCGCGATGCCTCCTCAAGCCGCGATGCCTCCCACACAGGCACCAGTGGTATCACCCGAGGTGTTAGCAGATATGATACAACAACACTTTGGGATTCAGCTAAGGCCGATGGAACGGTCCACATACAAGAAGCCATACCCTGATTGGGTAGACACCATGCAGCCATATCCCAGGGGCTTCAAAATGCCCGAGTTTACTACATTCTCCAGGGACGACGACAAGTCCACCGTGGAACATGTGGGCAGATTCACTGCCCAATGTGGCGAGGCAGCAGCCAATGATTGGCTGAAGCTAAGGTTGTTCAGTTCATCCCTAACTGGACCTGCTTCGCATGGTTTGCTTCTCTGCGGCCTAACTCCATACAAAACTGGGCCGAGATTGAGCGGACGTTCCACGACAGATTCTATACCCCTCTGTCACAGGTTAGTCTTGCGGATCTTACTAGTGCTAAACAGTTTACCGATGAGACGGCAAACACTTTCGTTAACAGATTGCAGTGGCTTAAGGGTCGATGTACTATAACAGTCCCTGATAAGGAGATAGCCAATATTGCAGTGGCGAATATGTTGCCAAAACTAAAAAAACGTTTAATTGTGCAAGATTCCACTAATCTTGCCCAGCTGGCCGAGAAAGCGGCCCGCTTGGAAAAGTTCCTTGAGGAACAAGATGAGAAGCGTCTACCTACACACGAGACTTCTTTTGAGAAATTGAAACATGATAAAAAGGAAGACGAACTAAGGGTGGTGACCAATGCAATAACCTTTGGTGGTAAAAACCCTGGATAGTAGCCATGGAACTCCATCAACAGCGGCCTTGAAGGCCGAATAGTTGCTAGTTGAGGCTGGTGCCTGGGCATGAGGTGATGGTGCCTGGGCATGAGGTGATGGCGCCCGAGGACTAGGGCGGCTGTCGGACCTGGCAGCGCGCGACCGATGGCGGCAGCACGTGCCACGCTGGCGGCTCTTGGGGCTGGCGGCGCTGCAATGGCCCGGCGGCAGGCACAGGCTGGCGGACCTCAGGGTGGTTGGCGGCCCTGGACTTGGCGGCTGGAGAAGAGGCTGGAGGCTGAGGATGGTTATGGCGGCTCGACTCCGACCGGTGGCTTGTCTCTCATGTTGGCGGCTCAACTCCGGGCTGGCGGCGCTCAACTCCAGGCATGGCGGCTCGACTCCGACTGGTGGCTGATCCCTCACGTTGGCGGCTCAAACTCCGGGCTGGCGGCGCTCAACTCCGAGGCTGGCGGCCGGCATGCTGGCGGCAGGCTGGATGGCTGGCGGCCAAGGCGAGGCTGGCGGCCGGGCGATGCTAGCGGCCGGGCAATGCTGGCGGCCGGGCAATGCTGGCGGCCGGAGCGCGAGGCTGGCGACACTCAACCGAGGCTGGCGGCCGGCATGCTGGCGGCAGGCTGGATGGCTGGATGGCTGGCGGCCAAGGCAAGGCTGGCGGCCGGGCAATGCTGGCGGCCGGAGCGCGAGGTTGGCGACACTCAACCGAGGCTGGCGGCCGGCATGCTGGCGGCAGGCTGGATGGCTGGCGGCCAAGGCGAGGCTGGCGGCCGGGCAAGGCTGGCGGCCGGGCGATGCTGGCGGCCGGGCAATGCTGGCGGCCGGAGCGCGAGGCTGGCGACACTCAACCGAGGCTGGCGGCCGGCATGCTGGCGGCAGGCTGGATGGCTGGCAGCCAAGGCAAGGCTGGCGGCCGGGCGATGCTGGCGGCCGGGCGATGCTGGGGTCGGAGCGCGAGGCTGGCGACACTCAACCGGGGCTGGCGGCGCAAGGTTCATTGGCAGCGCTCCACAATCGATGGCGGCGATCCAAGACTAGGAAGAGCACTCGTGGGCTGGCGACGCTCGGCTAGTTGACGGCCCAGGGATGGCGGCGCTCGGCAGAGATGAGGCTGGCGGTGTCTCACGACGAGGGCGATGGCGGCCCGTGGAGAGTTGGTGGCGGACGAAGACGATGGCGGCCCGGTAACTCCTCGCGATGGCGACGTCAAAAAAGTATTGGCGGCCTTTTTTAAAAAAAATTATAATAATAATAATAATAATAAAATAAAATTAAGTCACATGCATGGTTTCTCAATATCAAATGCCGAAAACGGTATTAACAAAATATATGCGCATTTTTAGTCTTAGTTCCATCGACTAAAAGCGCAAGGGGGGCATCTGTTAACCCAATAATTTGGGCCTATGAAATTAAATTCGTTAAGCCCATCGAATTTGACCCAGTCTATTTTTAAAGGCCCGGCCCAGTTCAAGATTTGTCCGGATGATATCAAATGGTGTGAAGCTGGCGGCTCATGGATGAAGATCCGTCATCAAGTCCTAATGAATCATGAGCATTCACCACAGGCATCAAAGGAACAGAGAGGATCATGGAGCGCGTTGAAGATTGAGGCGCCATCTACGGAGGAAAGGATCGTGCACGGGCGTTACAATTCCACTCCTAAACCGATAGGCATGACTCTCCTCATTATAAATACTGGATGGAGGCATCATCCAAGGGCATCTCAACACCTCTCAAAGAGAATCTGCATTTTATATTTTTACCTTCTGCAGTTTATTTCCTTCCTGCACTTTCATTTTGTTCTTCCATTCAACAATTTCATTCCTTTACAGCTTTCTTAAGTTTTTCTGTAATTCTTCTCAATCCTTGTAACCATCTTCAAACTATATTCAATAAAAATTCTTGGTTAACAATCTGCAAGGGCAATTAAGGGCGCCTCTCCCAAAGCAGTTTTTTGCATACACAAGGCTCGAACCCAAGACCTTGCTTAAGCGACTAGAGCCCCCATCCACTCAAGCCAACTGCTGTTGGTTCTATCATTTTTGTTTTTCTACCTTTTTTTTTTAAAAAAAAATATGACCCCTCTCTCTTTCTCATATAAAAATATGCAACATTCTCATGACTTAATTATTAAAATAATACATTTAAATTATTGAGTTCCTAAAGTAGCACAATATCGCCATCTCACATGGCAATCATCTAAAAACAATATTATATCAAAATGAACAGTAATAATCGCTATTGAGGTCGCGATTGAGTAAAATAAAATAAAATAATATGTGAATAGTAGAATTCGCCACTCCAAATGGCGATTTGTGTAAAAAAAATTATAAAATTTGGAAATCGCCATGTGAGATGGCGATTTGAAAAAAAAAAAAATACAAAATCGCCTTTCTTGTTGGCGATTAAAAAAAAAGTCATTGTGCATAATAAGACAACATTATTTGATTTATAATGAGTTGCTTGGTGGATCTATATTATTTTCCCCCAATACTCTCTTTCTCTCACTCATAAAACATTTCTTCATATAAATACATTTTAATAATATTTCACTTGAGGATAGGGACTTAGCTAGTGGTGAAGTTCCCCGACTCTCAATTTATAGGTTGGGGGTTCGACTCTCAATCCGACCCCCTATCCCGCCCCTTTTATTCCATTTGTAAACCCTAGCCTGTATAGGCTGTATATATATATATATATATATACACACTATATATTAAGAAAACAAGTAATTACAAATTTAACCTAATGAGGATGAGGACTTCTCCAAGCGGTAAAGTCTACGTCTTCTAATCTGGGTTGGGGGTTCGATTCCCCATCCAGCCCCTATTTTTTCTCACTTTGTAATTTATTTAACATGTGCTCCCACCACCCTTTCTTTAGCTTCCGCTACTCAAATTTTTTTTAAACCTAATTAAGTACTACTAATATTAAGTGAAACCATTTTTTTCCATCATTAATAATTTAATATATAATTTATTTATTTATTTATATGTAAAAATGCAGGAGTATATATTTATTCTTATATATATATATATATATAATAAACCTCAACCATATGCTATAAGATTTATTATTTGAATTACATAATGTAATAATTTTATGCTCACATAATGATAATGTGTGTGCATATTATTCGTTATTCTAAGCTAGTAATAATACAAGTGCACGCGTGGGTTTTAAGTTGTAATTTTATGCACACATAATTTTTTTTCCCCTTAAATCGCTACCGAAGGTGGCGACTTTTATGTTTTAATTTTTTTTTCTAAATCGCCATCGTCTCACATGGCGATTTCCGATTATAATTTTTTTTATTACACAAATCATCATTTTGGATGGCGATTTATACTATTCACGCATTATTTTTATTTTTATTATTTAATCGCCATCTCAAAATGTTATGGCAAGCTAAAGAAGAAAATAAAAAAAAGCTACAACCAAAGAAAGTGAATCCTATCTACAAGCCGCTCATGTCCTCAGGTATCTCCGCCCATCAACATCTTGTGCCAAAAGTGTCGCCAACCCATCTGGTGGAAATGCCCAAGTAGTGAAGAACTGTTCCATCGACGCCGCTCTCTTAGCCAGAAAATCCGCCGCCTGATTCCCCTCCCTGTAAATATGAACAATGTCACACCTCTCAAACCTCTCCCTCATTCTTCTAATCGCCTCGAGAAGTGGCCATAGATGATGAAACGTACTCACTCGCTTACTCACCAATTGCACCGTCGATAAGGAATCACAGTAGAGCAACACTTCCCCACCGCCGCATTCCTCCGCCAAGCGAAGGCCCTGGAAGATGGCGAAAGTCTCCACATCCAAAATCGGCCTGCGCCTATGACAACCCCCACACCCCTTAATCCATGCACCCACGCCCGTCCTGCACAAGGCTCCAAACCCCGATTTTCCAACATCTCCAAGCACACACCCGTCGACATGCACCACCAGCCCCCTCCCATGACAATCGTTCCATCCAACCCAATGCAAACCCCTCTCAACAGGCCGCTCCAACGCCGTTGCCGCCCCTAGTGCAGCCGCAAGCCTCTTCGCCATCCACCAAAGCTGATCCCGACTGTGAACCTTGCCCTGGAACACTCGCTAATTTCGTTCCCTCCAACACATCCATAACACAGCCAAAAAACCACACTTTTCCAGTCCGAAACCAATACTCAAACCAATGGGTGAACTCATGAACCGCCAGGAACTCCACTTGATTTGTCTCCTCCATCCCACAATGCTTCCACAAGTCGCGAGCCCAAGCACATAAAAATAGTGCATGTTGCCAATCCTCCACTACCAACCCACAAACAACACACAAGGGAGACGTTGCAATGCCTCGCCGAACCCTCAAAGCATTAGATGCGACGGAGTCATGCCCCAATAGCCACAAGAGCATTCCAACCTTCTCCGGGATGACACATTGCCACATCCAATCCCATGAGCCGGCAGACACCCCCTCGTCCTGCTCCAGGAAAGCATAAGCCGACGACACAGTATACTCCCCGCGTCTGTCCATTCTCTAATGGATCGAATCGTTGGTGAGGGGATCCAGAACAGGTACGGGAGTCTCCAGAATCTGCGCTCTAATATCCTCCGGAATCCAAGTGTACAAAAAATCCAAATTCCATCCAGCCACACCCACAATATCACGGACACAAACATTAACATCATGAATATCTACAAATGGCATGAGCGGTCCAAGACACTTACCATGCCACCAGGATGAGAACCAGAGGGACGACTCACCGTTGTCCAGCCTAACCCCAAAGCCAGCACCAAGCAACTCCGCCGCCCTCACCATCGTCTTCCATATCTTAGTGCCCAGTTGATGATGCATTGGGAACTTCTGTCCCGTCAGCCCATATTTAAATGTGTTATTTTAATAATTAAATCCCATTCTCATGCCCATGATATTTTATCACTTTATTTCTATACATTACTTGAGCATCTGAAATGGAATTCCATTTCAGTGGTTTGACTTAATTTATATAATAATGTACAGATCAATAATTCTGGATATTTTCAAATAGTAATTAATTATATTTTCAAATAATATAATTAATTAGTATTATACTTCAATTTATATATATATATATTGAATTTAAATTAATTGAGTAGCTTAAATTGTATTTAAAGAATATTGGATAATTATTCAAATTAACACTATATACTGTATTATAGAGTACATTAAATACATTTATCTAATTTTTGGTTAAGATCATTTTTATAATAATAAAATTTTGAAATAACATAGATATATACTTTTTTATTTATATGTACATACTTTAAAAAACATTACTCCACTTAATTCGTTTATTATTCACAGATATATAAATTGTACGCTCCTTCTGTATGTATACATGCCTTTTAAGCTAAGAAAAAAGTTGCAAACAATAAGCCATTTTATGCACTTTTCATGTATAAAGGGTCTGTTCTGCACGCAGAGCTGTAGCTGTAGGGAGCTGGAACTGTAAGGAGCTGTGGGAGCTGTAGCTGTCAGTTCTATTTAAGTGTTTTATACAACTAGCTGTAGTTGTGAAAAACTGTATGAAATGACATAAAAGGACAAATATTTATGTATACTATTGGGTAGTGGGTTGGTTATTGGGTTAAAATTGTGATTGCTCAAAAATAAGCTCCTAGCTTATTTTTTTAACGCTACTACAGGTAGCTTCGAAAAAGAAGCTCCCAAAAGCTCCCAAAAGCTAGTGTGCAGAACGAGGCTTTTGTTTTGAAATAAAAGCTAAAGCTACCAAAAGCTCCCAAAAGCTGCGTGCAGAACAGACCCAAAATATATAGTATATTAGAATTTCATCTTTCTACCTGTATTAATTAAATTTAATATGATGTCCTAAAATCTTTAAATTTGGTGTTTTTTTTTAATACTTTTTTTTCGAAGTCGACGCCAGACAAATAAATGGTACAAGCCTACGCTACACATTTTTTATTTTTTTGTTATTTAATTTAGACACAATTTTTCAAGTATATAATAAAAAATATAATCAAGTTTCATGTTGTTAAATTCATTTAGTTCAGGGTTTGAAATATATTGTAAATTTTTTGTTTATACATACTTTCTCTGTCTTTTACTCTTTTGTGAATATGCAACATTCACTCCGCGCACGCAGTCTGATGCATATTTTTAACAGTTAATAACTCACGTTATATATAAGTAAAAGTTATAAAAATTTGATATATAAAACTACAAGATGAAAGGTATCTAACAAGATCTCACTTGACTATGTTTTTCCTTCTATAATTATTGTATAAACGTAAATCAAAGTCGAATAATGAATAGTGTCAAAACATCAAATTTTTATTTTCTTGAAAACGGAGGTAGTATTTTGAAATATTAACGGTTAACGGATATTTTAGACGGTCAGTAAAAAAAAAAAAAGTAGCCTATATATTAATGGAACTCGGAGTATTCAACATAGGTGTTCATAGTGTATCTATATGTGTATATAGTACTTATGACATTCATTAATATTATTTGTTATATTTTTGTATTTCAAACAATTCAAGACATATTTTTAATTATTTATTTTAAATCTTGTCAAAAAATATTATTTATTTTAAGTGAATACCAATATATTTTTAGAATTCATTAGACCCAAGACTAATGTGAGAAATCGCCCTTCATTGCCCATATAAATTTTCGAGAATTAGTTTTCGAGGAATTGGGATACCCAATTATTTATATATATAAAAAAACTTACTAACAATACTTCTTCCTCCGTCTAGATAAAAATGTAACGTTAAAATTTTTGACATTACTCACTATTTAACTTTGATTCAAATTTTTATCATAGTTATATAAGGAAAAATATAGTCATGTGAGATCTTGTTAGATTCGTCTAATATAGTAGTTTTAGACAATAAACTTTTTATAAGTTTTTATTATACACAATCTATATATATATTAAAGCATTAGTGAACAACATATCCTATATTTAATGTGGTGTCTCCATTTTAAATTTCTAATTTTTATAAATTTTTGCATTTTTAATTTATCAATTTTAAATTTTCACATTTATTTATTTATTATTTATTATTTATTATAGATTTTCAGTTTTTGAAATATATGGAAATCCTACAATTCACTTTTAAAAAGATTTGAAAGATTTGAAATTTGAAATTTTGCATATCTTATTTTATCTATATTATTTTGCATTTTTTAATTTTACTAATTTTAGATTTTCGCATTTATTTATTTATTCATTATAGATTTTAGTCTATCGTGTATAAAATCTATCATTTACTTATGTCACTCTATTATCCTATCTGTCAGTGTCACTATATATATTCACTTTAAAAAGATTTGAAAGATGAAATTTTTCATTTTTTATTTTATCTATGTTGGAGTTTATTTATTTGCATTTTTTTTATTTTATCTATTTGAGATTTTATTATTTTGAATTTTTTTTATTTTATTTATTTTAAATTTTATTGCTGCATTTTGTATTTATGTATAGATTTTCTGTTTTACACCATAAAATTATTATGACGGGGTTTTGTAGGGTGAATGATGTAATCAAAATGGACATTGCACGTCAGATTTATTTATTCATGTTAAATTTATTAATGTATATGGAAATCCCAATTTTTAGTTTTTAAAAGATATTTAATTTCGAATTTATATGGTGTTTCCACAATTTTCAGTTTTTTAAAAAAATGAAAGTTCAAATTTAAATGGAATTTGCAGTGTATATATGTAATTTATATTATTAAAAGATACATTAATCAATATATAAAAATATTTGTATATATAATTAATGTATATATATGCCATGTTTTCACAAAAATATGTCACTTCACTTAAAAGTAATATACAATTATATAGTTGCGAATAGATCCATCAGTAAATAAAGAAGGAAAATTTAATTTTTTAATATACTCCCTCTGTGCTATTATTTCTGTTTCAAAACTTTTGGACACGCCGTCCAATACATTTGTTTAACATTTTATATATTAAAATGTACATATGTAAAAATTATGTAAAATATATATATTCTAAAACTACATTATTAGAAAAATCTAACAAGACCGAATTTGACTATATTTTTATCGTATATAATTGCGATAACATTATGTCAAAATTGATCAATAAACAGTGTTAAAAAGTCAAAATGAGATACTTTGAGTGCGACAGAGGGAATATTTTTAAGAAATACTCCATCCGTTTTATAATAAGTATAACACTAGGAAATGACACAAGATTTAAAGTAAGTTAATAAAATTTATTTAGTTGAAGTAATTAAATAAATAAAATAAGTCACATTTGACTTTGTTCCTTTTGAGTTTTATTTTAATGAACATAAAAGAAATTAATGATTTAAGTATAATTAGTAAAATTTATTAATCTTCAAACATTTCAAATATGGTATTGTAACACTTAATTCCAAACACCCAAAAAAGGGAAAGTGTGACACTTAAAAAACGGATGATGTAATTCATTAATCTATATGAACAGATTTGCAATTGACGAAAAACAAATATAAATCTAGCTTTGTTAGAAAATTGTGATTGTGAATGATCAAAGTAAGTTCATGTTGAAAGACTAATTGTTGCAAATTCTATAAGTTTGAAAATTTTCTCTGGAATGCCAGTACTTAATGAAGTTTTAACGTTTGAAACAAATAATCTACTGACACTAGAAGAGACATATTATAATAAGAAAAAATGAAAGCGGATCATGTTAATATTACCTTTGTTGATCGATGATGAGAATAATGTTTATAATAAAATAATGTCTGTAGTTGATAGTAATGGGTATTGATTCATTTTTCTTTACGTGGTGGAACTGACAAGACATTTATCGATAATTTATCTAAAAAATATTATGTTTAGCCCTTCATGGTAGATGTAATATTGTGCTGCCTGTAGCATCCAATGGAATAGCATCCTTACTCATTCCAAGAGGTAGAACTGCACTTTCTAAATTTGGTATTCCACTAGATTGTGACGAGAATTCTACCTGCAAAAAACTTACCTCAAAAAATTATTTAACCTCTCAAGAAAATTATTTTACCTCTCTTCTTATTAAAACCAAGCTCAATATTTAGGATGAAAATTCTTGATTGGTAGAATGATTATGGCCCGTCTGAATTAACCAAATTCTCCATCTGCAGTTTGTTTTACTATAACTATAAAAAAATAAAACAAAAAAAAGTAGATGTCAACCTTTAAAAAAGGTTAGACTATATCTTCAAAAATCAGTTTTTACTCATGTCAGTGATATGTTGCAATATCTCTTGTCACTGTAAAGAGGGAACTCGAAGTATTAATATATAATTAAGATGGATTAACTTAAGATACTATAAGAAATTTTATTTTCAATGAAAATTATATATGGCAAAAATTTGCACAATGAATACTTTATGTACGTGATCGTAATTGGTAAAGCTGGTATTAATCTTGAAGATGTACAATTATATGTGACATTTCCAAATGATAATTTTATAAACTCTACGAGAGATTCTATAGCGGCAATTGTTGAGAGTGCTTATACAAATATAAACTGCACCACTTCAAATCCAAACATTTTTACTATAGATTAACCCCTACCAATGAGATTATTGCTACAATCAATAATTACATCATGGAACGTATGTCTACAAATTAAAATGTATATATATATCAGTTTTAACAATATTTGTCAAAAGGGTGAAAGCATAAATAATGCCAATGAATTATTTTCACTGGAATATCTAGACACGATCAATTGTTCTGTATTACTGAATCATGAAATATAGTTGACTGAGGGTTCCATAGTCATGCTTCTTAGGAATATATATCCATCAAATAAATTATGTAATGAGAGTACGTTGATAGTAACCAGAATGCCGAACTAGATAGTTGAGGTTAAACAATTTTCGGGAAACCATGAAAGAGAAAATTCTTGATTGGTACAATGTTTATGAGTCTATTTGATTTAACCAAAATTTTTATTCGATTGAGATGAGAAAATTCCCACTCACGGTTTGTTTTGCTATAATTATAGACAAAAGTCAATGTCAATCTAAAGAATGTTGGATTTTATCTCCCAAAACCAATTTTTAGCCATGAACAGTTATGTTGTAATATTTCGTGTCACTAGCAAAATGTGGCTAAAAGTATGAATATTCAATTTAGAATGATTAACTCAAGATATCACAAGAATTGTTGTTTACAATGAAATTTATATATGACAGAAAATTTGCAAAATGGATAGTTGATGTAGGTGATGGTAAAGCGGATATTGATTTTGGAGACATACAATTAGATGTGATATTTTCGGATGATATTCTTATAAACTCTACGGGTGATCCTATAGCAGCAATTTTTTAAAGTACATATACAAATATAAACTGCACCATTTCAAATTCGGACATTTGAAAAGATAGTGTTATACTAGCCTCTATCAATGAGATTTTCACCAATGAAAATTTCAGCAAATTGTTAGGAAAATTTTCATATTTTGCATCATAATTATTTTTAAATTTTATTTTATCTTAATTTAAATTTCAAATCAAATAAAAATATTATTTTAATAGTTATTTTTATTGATCTGTTAGATTTGTATTGAACAAGCCACAGAAGCTAAAGAATACGGTATAATATTTTTTTTGTTAGTTTCAAAAATAATTAAATTATATTATCATATACAACCTCTTTTGAATGTATAAAAAATCATTATACATTTTTCATTACTCAAAATATAATTTATTATTGCTTTATATAATATAAGTATATATTATATAAAATATTAAGTTATACCCGTCGAATCTCGACGGATTATTTACTAGTTTAAATTATAAATCATTAAAAATATATATCGGCAAGCGTGTCAGAGGTGAATATTCAGACGAGGTAGTATAATACTCCCCAAACACTCGTGCAATTACAATTTTTAAGAAATCCGAGGAAGTATGAGTGTGTCAACGTCAAAGAAATAGTAATAATATAACAATAGTATATTAATTATTAATAATAATAATATATATAAAAAAACAAACATCCCTGCCTCTTCCCTCTCATACAGTCCTACTACAAATTAACGGGTGATGATCATGATGCATATATAAGGCACGCGTATGTATATGTGTGTGTCTGATGTATGTATTTATATATGTATGTATGTATGTATGTGTATGCGTCGGGAGGATGATGGACAGGTATGAATGGATGAATGAATGCAAGAAGGGGGGCGGGAGGTTTGTTTCGGATTTTGGTTTTGGGTTTTGTCTCATCTCTTGAATTCTGCAATTCACTCACCAAAACCCAACAGAAGTATTCAATTCATGTCAAGGGATGACACCATCATCAATTCTATCAATATCCGCAACCAATTCTCCTTCTCCACCCCTTCCCCCCTTTTTTGCTTTTCTTTTTTCCAATACAATCAATCCCCTTTCAGTTTCACAACCCCTGTTCAATCCCCCCCACCCGCATATCTCTATTTTCGTCCAACCCCCCAAATCCTGTAAAACTAAAACCCCCCTGTTTTTAATTTAATGTGAAGAGGCCGAATACCGGAGAAGGGAATATCCATTCCATGATTTGTTGTTGTTCTTCTTCTTGTTGTTGTTAGTTTTTTTTTTTTTTTTTTTTTTTATCGCTTTTCTTTTCTGGTTTAGATTTTCTTTTTTCATTTTTTGTAATTTATTTGGGTTCTTGTGTTTGAGAATAAAAATGGCGAATTCAGGAGGTGATATATTGGAGGTGGAGGGGCGTCGTTTGGTTGTTTGTGGGGTGCCGGTGTATCCTGCGCTTTTTCCGGCGGTGATCATGGAGGATGTTTGGTCCGCGGCGGAGGAGGCGGCCGAGCATGTTCTCAGTTGCGTGCAGCCCACACTTGACTCGGAGGAGAAGCGGAGGGACGTCGTCGATTACGTCCAGCAGCTCATCAAACGTCGTGTTAAGTGTGAGGTCGTGAATTTTTTTTCTTTTTTGAGATTGAAAATTATTTATTTTATCAATTTTGTTTTGAAGTTTGTTTCTCTGATAACAGTAACCATTTTTATGCATGACAGTGAAAGGTTGAACCATTCTGTTGTTTTCTTGGTGGGCTCATCTGTGTGATTGTGTTTTCAAGTCTGTTTTGGCATTGATCTAAAGAGTGGTTGTTTGTTTTTCTTGCTGATTGTTGAAGATTGGATGCAACACAATGTGGTGTTATTTGTTGTAGTTCAAAGGGAAGAGTGAGTTTGTCATTGGCTTTTATAATTTGTTAGGGAATTTTTGCAGGCGAAAAGGGGTAACGGCTAACAGTTTACTGAGATTACATGCATTGTATTCTGGTGTGGTCTAGATTCGGGCGTTAGGGATAAGTTAAACCTTGCCAATTGTCCAAGCATTGCGAAAAACATTGAATGATACCAGCCATTATGATAATTGATGCAGCTGTGGCGGCGCGAAAATGGGCAAATCTATGATCCGTGGGCCTATTAATGAAGTAACTTGTGAGGACGATCATTTTAGAATCTTAGATTTGGCAGTATTCGGAGGAATTAAATTCTCATTTAAATGAGACAGGGTGTCACAACGGTCCTTAATTCTTGATACCGTTAAGATGACGACAAAAAAGGAAGATACATCCAAGATACTTTGGCCTAGTTGATTTTCTTTTCCACGTGTTACGTAATCTTTGAGTGATCATGAGTTATTTCTATCCGATGCTTGAATTCCAAGAGACGTATTCCCATTAATGAAAGTGTGGTTAACGAAAATTGATGTAGCCATCTTTAATAATGAAGTTGATTATTGATGTGTGCTGACTGCTGATGGCATTCAAACCAGGTTGTTTCTTTTGGATCGGTGCCACTCAAGACATACCTACCTGATGGTGATATTGATTTGACCGTCCTGCAAGGCCCTATAGTTGATGAATCGCTGGCACATGATGTTTTTGCTGTTTTTCAGAGTGAAGAACAGAATGAGAATGCAGTCTATGAAGTTAAGGAAACGCGGTTTATTGATGCTGAGGTAATTCTAAGGAAAAAAGTACTATATCCATCCCCTGAATGAATCTAGCTCTGTCCTGGACATGAATTGGTTCTCTTGGTATATTCTTTTATTTTATTGCTACATCTCAACCAAATTCGATGTAATTTTGCTGAAAATATTTGAATTTGGTGCCCTTATGTGCTGCTGCTCCTTATGGCAGGTTAAACTTGTGAAATGCCTTGTGCACAACATTGTGATTGATATATCCTTCAATCAGATGGGTGGACTTTCCACCCTATGTTTCCTTGAGCAGGTAACAATGAGAATATCATTTTCGGGAAGTTAGTAATAAAGGTTTTACTAATTAGTTGTCCATTTAAATATTGGAGTATGTTTTTATGTCTGATATTTCTGTATAGCCGGCAACCAGAATCATGCCTTAATTATGTTCCCTTAAAATTTAATCTTTTTTGAATCGTCTTGCCTTCGGCATGTTTCTGAAACAGGTAGACCGGCATATTGGGAGAAACCACCTCTTCAAACGAAGCATTATCCTGATCAAAGCTTGGTGCTATTATGAGAGTCGTATCCATGGTGCTCACCATGGTCTACTTTCTACCTATGCATTGGAAACACTTATCCTGTACATCTTCCAGCTTTTTCATCCAACATTAGACGGTCCTATAATGGTAATTATCTGTCACTAAACTGTATAGATGCTATGAACTATATGCCAATACATTTCATTGAGTTCATCTATCATCATCATTATTATTTTATAAAACAGGTGCTCCATAGATTTTTAGATTATTATGGACAATTTGATTGGGATAAATATGCCATCAGCTTCCAAGGTCCAGTTCTTAAATCTTCCCTGCCTAACATCGTGGGTAAGCAACAAAAGAGCCCTTTTGATATAATAAGGAATGGAGATGGAAAATTTTCCACTTTTGCTAATTCTGCTTGATTGCACAAGCTTATCGATTTTAGTTGCTTGAATGATATTTATTGCCCAAGAAACCCCACCCCTCTTTCTGCTCCACGCAGTGAAAATGCCCGAGAGATTCTGGAGCAAGTTGCTTACAGATGATTTTTTGGAAAACAACATGCAAATGTTTTCATTTCATTCCATGGAGTCTGAAGCTCAAAGAAGTGTATTTCGGATAAAAAATTTTAATATTGTTGATCCAATTAGGGGATACAATAATCTTGGGCGCAGTGTACACAAAAGTAAGTGAATTTGTTGCTTTCTTTTAAGGCATACTATTTTTCCCTTGGAGGAAATATTTACTTGTCTAAAATAAGCTATGGTTCACTTAGCTATTGGTCCATGACTTCTTATGTGTCCTTTTCTCCAACCATGATCCTCTTTTTTCTCTCCTACTTGCTTTAGAGGGCAAACTAAATTTTCTTGTAATATCTGGTTATATGCATAATTTGTTTTACTTATTGAAGACAAAATACACAGTGCCAACGTATAAGACGCTTAGTTTCAATTCTCTGCTACAATCTCCTCTCTTGCAGATGTTAAAACTATCAAAAACTTTACTATACACCTCTGTTTTTGGGAATAACTATTGAATTGTTGCTTGTCTCTGTGCATGCTTTTAGTAGATTCTATGATGTTTTCAATATTAATGAGGAGTGCTAATTTCTCGATCCTTGCTGTTGTACGTTAGGCAATTTCTACCGCATAAAGAGTGCTCTCAAGTATGGAGCTCGGAAGCTTGGCGAAATTCTTTCACGCCCTAGAGATGAAGTGAGCGATGAAATCTACAACTTCTTTTCAAATACCATTTCAAGGAACAGAGATCAATATAAATATACCATCCCCAATCCGGACCTGCGGATTTACAACAGCGATTATGGGACTGCAACTTTCACATACCCAGATGGACTGTATTTTAATGATGACCTGACGGGGAATTTATCTTTCAGTGGTTCCAGTTGGTTTAGTCTAGGTGATAATCTTGGCAGATGCTTAACTGCAGGAGTTGAATTTGAGACAGAACCTGAAGCTTATACCCTCGGAGCATCTATAGCTAGTTTGAGGGGCCATCCCTCAAATTTTGTATCATACACCAATGCCAGTGCACCTGTTTTTGAGCACCGCTACCTTACATCATATGACTTCTCCTCGTCTGGAGATCATCACTTGGAGGCTGACCAAGTTGCCCTTGCTTGGGAACTTGACCCAATTAGTGGTGGAGAGTCCGAACCTTTCAATCCTTTGGCTGACCTCACTGGGGACTACGACTGCCATATCAGAAGTTTTCTATGTGGTCAGTTCTGCAAGTTTTCTATTTTTGTAGCGTACTATTCTCCAGCGTCACCTTCTGGGAATTTGAACAAGAAGAAAGAGGATACTGTTTCTGAGAAGACTTGGGATACAAGTCGTGAGTATGTTCCGCTTAAGCACAGTGGCCCATCTCAAGTGAGCTCAGTAAACGCAGCTGCACAGGGCTCTGTTGCTTACTCACAGCAAGTGGTACATTCCCTTTATCCTATAGTGATATCTTCATATTAATGTTTTGTCTTATGTTACCTTCATAAATTAGCTTATGGCTGTTATGTCATCCTGAAGGCAACTCACATGGAAAACTCTTCAAATGGATGGTACTGGAGTGAGGTTATGGACAATTACAACTGGCATTGTGATTACGGCCATGTCAGCAACTTTTATCCGTCTTATGAGGAGTCATATGCTGTTGAGACTGGTTACTATGATTTTCATCCTGCAAGCAGCAGCCATCATGAACCAAGTGCATACGGAAACAAGTGGTGCCAAACTACTCAAAATTATGGACAAGAGAATCAAGCGAAGGAGAATGTAAATTCATGCAGGATTCAGTTTGGATCAGTTGAGAACCTGAAAGAATTGATTTCACCCGGTAGTCCCTCAGCGCAGAAGTCAGGAGTAGCTACTTCCCAGAAAAGGTACAAATATGTTATATGTTCCTTCTCTCCACCTATTTTCGGGCCAAAAATGATCTTTTACTGGACAAAGTCTAAATCACAACTTGATTTGGCTTTCAGAGCTGCAGGGCAATTGCCCCCCCTGAAGAATGACGACGAGTTCCCTCCTTTATGCCCTTGAACTGCTTGTTGGTTGGCTGTTTGAACTTTCAAAAAGGTGTGAAAAGATCAAATAATGCAGTGGGTAATCTGCCAAGCCTCAAAACATTTAGGGTAGAAATAATGGCTTATGCAGTATCTTTAAATGTTAGGTACCCTTTCTTTGAACCAATTGCATCTAGAGCAGTTGATGAGTATCTATGCTGAACCAATTGGACTCTTGTTGTTTTGTACTATGCTAATTGAACAATCTGGGGGTGCATCCATCCCATTGGGGACCTCCTCCTATATTAAGCCGAGGGATCGAACTCAATGGTTTCAAAAAGAGAGAAAAAACTTGGGAACTTATTTTTGCCATTTCCTGTGTTTTGCATGACGATGATGATGATTGATGATACAAGAGATTAGAATGAAAGTCATCCTGGCAAATATGTGGAAGGGCATTTCTGTAAGATGTTGTGGCAGCTGAAAGAAGGAGCTTCATTTAGTGATAGTTTTATGCTTTTTCAGTAGTGAGGGAATAGTTTTGGGACATCTGATATATACTATTTCCCTTACTGATGTTGTTGGTTGTAATGTTCTGTAGAAGCTTATGCCAGAACTGTCTTGAAAATTGTTAACCTTTGTCTTACAATACATGATGATCCAGGGTAATGCCTGTGAAAGTATATAATTTACATTTGTAGTTCTTACAAGTTAAAGTTACAAACTTACAATACATGTTCCCTCAATGATTGTTTAATACTATTGTGGTTATGGTTGAGGTTTAGCATTTGTTCAAAATGAGGAAGTGGCTATAATTGATTCACTGAAACAGGGAATTGAAGGATCAAACAGTATTTTGGGACAGATGATGTGAACAGAAGCAGATACCATATGGACTTATGGAGTATATAATCCAGCAACTTGTTGGATGCAATCATATAGTAGTTGAAGCTATTTTTGCTTGGTGTGTCAAAATTGAGTCTTGCCTTGCAGCTTGCTACCTAAGGCCCTCAGGGCTTAAAAATCTAAGTAATTTGAATGATTAGGGGGGAATTAAAGATTTTGACTAATTAAAAATTTTCATATACTACTAATTTGGGGATTACTTATAATTAGATTTTCCCTGCGCGCTAGAGCACGGGTATTTAATTTTTTTTACTAATAAAAACAATAATTCAAGTAATTTAAGAAGGTCATGGGATTTCACCCTCTTTGCAAACTCTTAAACATCAATTATAAAAAGAATGCATATATATATATATATATATATATATATATATATGCTTAGTTTATTAATACTTCCTTCGTCTAGTTGAAAATACTACGTTGGGCTTTTTGTTACTATTCACTGTTTAACTTTGATTCAAATTTTTATCATAGTTATGCAAGAAAAAATATAGTCAAATGAGATCTTGTTAGATTCGTCTAATCTTGTAGTTTTAGAATATCAAATTTTTATAATTTTTACTTATATACAATTTAAGTTATTGATCGTGGAAAATATGTATCGACAAGTGTGCCTGAGCTCAATGTAGTGTTTTTAGTAAGACAGAGGTAGTATTAATTATGGAGCTCAGCATGCTGTGTCCATTTACAGTTTAATTAAGAATTACAAAGATTTAATCATAATTGGCATGTTGATTTCGATAAATATGTCATATATGTAGCGGACCCCGCCTCTATAATAATGTTCTACCTTTCAATAAAGCCACTACTTTTTTTTTTTTTTTTCGTGCGGTTACAATGTATTTTTATGTGATGGGCATAATATAGATTCATGTGATGGCTAAAGGATTTAATGTTAAGTAATATAGTATGATGAGAGATTTGAGTTATGTGATGTAGCATATGCTGTTATGGGAAGTATGACTTCATGTGATGTTTCATGATTTTATGTGATGTATATGTAACATGTGTGATAAGAAGCATTGCTTATGTGGCGTCCATTCTTGTGGTATCAGAGCTCCTTGGTAAAATAACATGTTCATCTTGGAGTTTTGTAACCGTTTGAAAATAGTTACGTGTAGTTTGTAAATTTTAATTCCGAAATTTCTGTCAATTTTGTTGTATGTTGACCGGAAGTGTAATTTGAGCTTGCGGTTGTAATCGATAGCGATTTCCGACGACAAGTAACCATTTTTCCGGCCAAGTTTTTGAAAATTCCGACCAACTTTCATCATCTTAAATTATGGTTGGTTTTTCTAAATCCGAACATATTTGTGATCCTCATGTCAAAAGGAGTTGAATGTACATAAGTTTCACCATTTTCAAAGAGTTTGGATGATCGTCAGATTCACCATTCACATTTCTCCGGTGAACTTACTTCCATTCTGTCGATGGTTTTGCAGTCTTAAAACGGTTATGCGATCCTTGTGAGGTGTAGATTCATCTATTTGTGTGATGGTTTTTGAGGAAATGACAGTTTAAGGGAGTTTTTAATTGGCATCACATAGCTGGTAGCCGGCAACTATAATAAAAATTCAAATATTTACCATCACATAGGGTGAGCCTACAGGTACAGACCAACAAAGGTTCTGTACCTTATCTTGATTCATGTAATTTAAATAGAAAATGTATACAATTGCACAAATTTCCTAGGTTGTCTAAGGATTCATGTCATGGCTTAAATATACTCCATTACTACAACTTTTCACTTTTGGTCGCAACTTATAGCATCTCGCTACTGGCCGGCTGTTTCCTTTGCTCTTCCCATCCCATTCATAGGATTTTAAAAACTCAAAAACAAAATTCACATGTTCATAAAATAATAAAATCAAATCCAGGAAACTTATACAGTATTATACTATAATGTTCCGTTTGATTGGTTTTATCGGATGAATTTTATTAACCTCTTATCAATGTAATAATGTACCTACGGACGTACACGTTTTGAACAATTTCTACCAAAAAAAGAAGCGAAACTTCTATTATGTAATGATGATCGTGTGGTTCATTTAATCATTCCTATGTAGGATTTTTATTACAATGCTGAGGATGGGACAAACACACATGAGGTTTTTCCAGAGGTTTTTCCAGAGGTTTTTATTATAGTGTTGCAAATCCGCACTTATGATTTATCATATCATATATATACCTAAATGTATTTCCAGAGGTTTTTGCGACTTTTTTTTTTTTGGGAATATATTATTACAATATATTTAATGAAAAATGTAATATTATATTAATGGGGTAAAAAGTTAAGGGATCGGAGGTAAAAACATTGATTGATTTTTTTCATCTATCTTTTACATATTATTAAATTCTTTATATTGTAAAAGCCAAGTAGTTTGATAAATCTTGTACGTACTTCCTCTGTTCTCATTTAAATGCTCAATTTTTATATTTCACACAGTTCAAGATAAATTTTTAAATGTTAATAACTCAAATTTTATTCAAGTAAAAATTATAAGAAATTAATATTGATTAGACTAATCAAACCACATTGCACTTGACTATATTTTTTCTTATATAGCTATCTTAAAAATTTAATTAAAATTACTTAATGAATAGTTGACACTATGCAAATGAATCATTTAAAAGAAAACAGAGGGAATATATATTATCATATAATCACTTTAATTTTTTAAATGGTTTATAAAAAAAAGACCTTTTTAATCATTTTAATTTCATGAAGTATAAAAAGAGACATGTTGGAAATGCATGCGTGTGGCAAATTATTGCTTTAGGCGTTCATCATTCGTTATAAAAGCACTCATTCTCAAATTGTCATGAATTTTGCTTTGCGTTCCCCTAATTTTATTTTATAGTGCTCCATCATATATAAAATTAATTAATCTAAGTTAAAATATGTCCTTTGTTGTTTCTTTCTTAATTAGGTCTTATATATTATGTTTATTTTTTTCTACTAATTTCAGTGCAGTAATTCTATATAATGTTTATTATTATGTATCCCTCCGTTTTCCTATAATTGAAACGGATGAATCGTTGTTACTATTTATTGAGTAACTTTAATTCAAACTTTTAAAACGCTTATATAAGATAAAATATAGTCAAGTGAGATCTTGTTGGATTCGTCTAATCTCGTAGTTTTAGAATATCAAATTTTTATAATTTTTGCTTTTACACAATTTGATATATTAAGCGTGGAAAATGTGTATTGGACTGCGTGAAATACATAAGTGTTTCAACTTTTCATGAACGGACTCCGTTTTTGAAATATTTTATAGTGAGATCTTGTTAGATTCATCTCGTCGAGTAGTTTTTAAATATTTAACTTTTAGAATTTCTACTTGTATCGAACTTTACTTATTAATGGTTTAAAATGTGCATTGGACTGCGAGCGTTGTAGGTCAGTTTCAATTTTTAGAAAACGGAGGAAGTACTTATGTTTTTTGGAAAAATATGTGTGCTTCGTTGGCTATTAACTTGAACTATTAGTGAAAGGACACCAAAGGAGAGGCTAGCTTCTTTATTTTTTAAGGTTTTTTTTCATAAAAAAAGAAAACTCGATTATACTCCTTAATCATTTGCTTTTGTAATTAAAAATGGATAAGAGAACATTACTGGAAATATATAATATACTGTAATTCGTATATGAAGCTTATTACTGCCTAAAATGATTAAGAGACTCGTCTACTTGCCCTATATATATAACACATTACTAAATTAGTGAAATTTCTTTTTATTATTTTTTGTAACAAGAGATTACAAGCATAGGCAAAAGAAAAAGTAAACAAGACAAGAGAATAATAATAATAATAATAATAATAATAATAATAATAATAATAATAATAATAATAATAATAATAATAATAATAATAATAATAATAATAATAATAATAATAATAATAATAATAATAATAATAATAATAATAATAATAATAACAAAACACTACATGCTAGCATAGTGTCGTGAGAATATGAATTGATCATCGATGAGAGCAATGCACACCTCATCAGCCCATATCGTGAAAAAAGCAACATCTTTGCACCTCGTCGAACCAAGTGATCTGCAATTCTATTCCTTCTCTTAGAATGTGATGTAAATGATATCCCACAGTGATTCCACATGATCTCTTGAATTTTTTGGCACAATGGCACAACATGTATGCATCAGTAGTGAAAGATGGATAAAAATAGTTACTTTTAATTAATGGAAAGATGTTAAATTAGCAGTGATGACTTACTGGTATATATCTTGTGAATTTTTGTAATATACTATAAAGTTATAGTGATTTACTAGCTAGTGTGTATAACTCCACATAATTCCTTGAGGCAAATTAAGCAAAGTGGCTACATTCAAAACAGAAAAGCAGAACAGAAAAACATTGAGAAAATGATATTACATATAAAGAAGTATGTAGCATATGGCATTGTTAGGCTATCCACAATATCCACATGGTGTGAAATCCAATAATAATAGTGACATATTAGTATATACTAGTACTATCACAAAAACAAATGTATAGTAGGAAACATGAACACAGGAAAGCAGAATAAAATGTTAGAGAATTCATGTGGTCACTAATTAAGGCTGGACAGCAGCAACAAAACCTGGCTCATGCCCCCACCCCCTCTTGCATGCCATTGTTCCTCTCTGGACCCCATTTCTCTATCATCAATCATCATCATCATCATCATCTCTTTATTTATCCCCCTTTTTTTTTGTCTTCCCATTACTCACTAATAAAAACTACCATTTGCATCAGTATTGTTATTTTCTTATGCCCTCATTCTTAGATTGTTTGCTGCAAAATCCCTTACCAGTCTGTAAATGTCTTATAATTCTACTTTTTTTTTCATTGAAGCTCCCTGGACTCCCTGCTCCAGGTTGATCCACACCCTTCAAGTACTTAGGGATTAAATGTCTGTTGCTGATAATTTGTATTGTAGTAATGCTTCTCTTTACTTTACTTAAATTTCTCTTATTTATGGTTTAAATGAAAGAAGGTGAGGAAAGCCATTTGCTTATGCTGGTGTTGGAAGTCCGGGGATCTCCAAAGGATTCACTTTCCCCACTCTATAAAAAGAACACCTTGTGGTTGTGGACAATAATATTCCCTGTGTCCTGGCTTCCTTACATTTCTTACAGCAGCCCCAAAAATTCTCCCAAAATCAGCAATGGGGAATTACAGGTTCAGATTGTCAGACATGATCCCAAACGCCTGGTTCTACAAGCTTAGGGACATGTCCAAAACAAGATCATCCCAAAACCCTAATTATTCCCACAAAAAGCTCCCCCCCTTTCCACCATCCCAAAAGCCAACCAAATCCTCCCCAAATTCATCCTCAACAACAACCAAGAATCTCACCCTCAAATCTTTCGACCACACCCATTCTTACAACCCTCCACGAAAATCTTTCAAGAAATGGGCCAAAAGAAGGACCGTTTACGTCCCATCTCCAAAGAAAATCACTCCAGCAGCTTCGGCCTGCAACATGTTCCACGATCCTGACGACGATTTCCCAACTTCCAATCTTGATCAGGGTTTCCAGGACACCGATCATCATGATTCCTTCCATGGCCCCAGTTGTAATAATCAGGCATTCTGGTCAATCCCAGGAGCCTGTAAACTAACCTCCTCCACAACAGACATCATCATCGATGTAGTAGACAAGCCACTGTCCAAAGAACCAGACTTTACCATCATTTCAGAGCCAAAACTTCCCCCAATTCAAACCAGGCCCAGACCACCAAAACCCATCCTGGAAAACCAAGACAGGCTCCCATCAAAGGAAACAAGAACACCTGGTGCAGCCACTGCCTCCTGCAGAAAATCGGTTTCCAGGCGGTCGACCGGTGGAGTGAGGATCAGTCGGGCCAGGGTGGCAGGAAAGAAGGCCGAGGGCCGGGCCCGGAAGAGCGTGAAAGGGGAAAGGAAAGAGATGTACAATGCAGAGAGAGTGGCCATAGTAAAGTCGTCGTTGGATCCAGAAAGGGATTTCAGGGAATCGATGATGGAAATGATAGAGGAGAATAACATAAGGGCATCCAATTCCAAGGAAATGGAGGAGCTGCTTGCTTGTTACCTCTCCCTCAATTCAAATCACTATCATCACATTATTATCAAGGCATTTCAACAAATCTGGCTCGACTTCCCACAACAGGCCCTTAATTAATTACTACTACTTCACTAGACTTTACATATGTATTCGACTATTAGAGTTGTAGTGTGTAATTTCTTCTTCTTCTTCTTTTATGATTGCTTCACTTTCTAAGATGTATGAAAAGTGTGTATATTTAATGAGATTTTATTTGTATATTAAGAAAAGATTCAAGAAGCAGAGGTTTATGCATAAAACAAATATAACTAATTTAAAGGGCGTTTGTTTGTGCGTTTTGGGACATATTATCCGATTATTGCATTTGCAAAACTCAAATAATCAGTTAATCCTGTTTGTGTATTAACTTCCAATAATTTATTATTTGCGTTTTGAGGGAATGAAAACGCTATTTTCTTGCAGCTACATTTTGGTGCTGCAAGAAAATTGCGTTTAGCCAAAAATATATTTTACCATATTGTTGCCTTTTGAGGTAATGAAAAATACGAATCCAAACACTTTTTAATGATTATCTGATTATTGCTATTTGAAACAACATAAACCCATCCAAACACTTAATTTTCTACGGCACGTTTTGTTACAGCAATTATCTGATTATCTGTTTTCTAAACACTGCCACACTTTTTAAAACGCACATCCAAACACATCTTAGTAATACATATCAGAACGCCCCTGAAGATATAATAATCAAATATTAGGAATATAAAAGAACACTATCTCTAGATCATTGACTTATTATAATATGGAGACAAACTTTATCCATGTATAATGTATTCATGGTGATGCTATATAGCTATATATATGTAATTTAATTTCTTATTATAGTAATTGAAATTACTTGAAAATTTAGGTTCCTTTACTTAATTTGTGGGCGTGTGTGTACATAGGATTCTAGGAGTATGGTAGATGGTTATTAATATAGTACTCCTATTCATACATTACTTGATTTACTTCTGACAGGTATGAAAACATGATTTTTATCCTAAGGTGCCATAAAATAATTATAAAAAGAAATAAATATATGTTCATAAAGATAGTAAACAAGAAAGAGTAAAGGAAAAAAAAAAATTGATGGCATTTATTTATATATATTTATGATTTAAGGGCAAATAAGGATGTCCACATGATTTTTGAACATAGTGCAAACACAAGGAATAAAATTTCAATTTGAGGTGTCATAAATAAAAGCCACTTTTGAGGTGTAGTCCAAAGCACAAATATAATCATTCACTTGGAAGGGGACCTTAGCTGTTTGTGCACAAAAGCAACAGGCCCCCTTTCAACATTTCAAACAAATTCAATTGGAACGTTTTCTCTTTTTCAGCTACATGAAGTATAAACTAAATTGGAGGACTTTCTATGTGTTGATCAAGAGACTGATGGTGACGGTATTAAAGGCTTTATTCTATAAGTTGATAATGGTCTGCAGCTCAAGGAGTTGAATGTTAAAGCCCTTATATGAACAAGTCTTGAAGGTCATCTATTACTACAAAAACACGACATAATCCGGAGAATAAATTCAAACAACAAACATTTATACAGCTCAAACACTTCTTGGGGTTCACTAAGATTGCAATGGAAAGTACACACAGATTAAAGCTGAAATCACGAAGGCAACTCTCAAAAACAAACCACACATTTGTACATATTTATCAAGAACGCGAAAATCACGGCACATCAGCGTTGCTTATATTTACATGCCAAAATTGCAGCAGATGGTATAGTTATACAACATGTATCCATTTTTTGGAACTAATATCACATTGACAGAGTGAGCTTTTAAACATAGCCTATGGATATCAGGTCTCAGGAACAAAAAGTAGGACAAGTTACCTAAAATGGGGACTCCTCATTTCTGCCACTTGAGGATCTTTGTTTTGAGACATATACTTGAGACCTAACTAAAGCCTCTCCTATTTTAAACCCTGGCATCACCATGAACTCAACCTTGCATTTTTCTCTGTTTCTATCCAACTGGGACTTGTATTCTTTGAGTTCCTGTACAACCTCCATATGTACATCAGAGAAGTTGCTCCCCTGTCTAACGCCAAAAAGCTCAGCTTTTGGTTCCATAAAAGCAGCACAAACTAGCAAATACCAAGCACATCTTGCCATTCGAACAAATGCACAGTAAAATGGGGTGTGTGGATGGATACCATTAGCGACAAAGTTCCTGTGGTCCAAATTACTGAAAAATGATGATTCCATCTTAGGATGAACCACTGAGAGGTACTTTGTTTTGCAAAACTTGGCAAAACTAGACTGTGGGTCTTCCATTAAAGCAACTATAGGATCATCCAATCCCATTATGTTGCTCGAGAAAGAAGTTTGAGGAGTAAACCCTTGGAACATTCTTCGTGCGATGTATGCTTCAAATGCATATTTTCTATGCGACCTCTTTGCATATGCAACCGAAGTTTGAATCACATCTGCGGCCTCATCTAGGTCCCAATCTGAATGTTTCATTAGTGCAATTAATGGCTTTGCAAAATCATGGATTGCCCTTCCAACTGTCTTCACAACATTCTCGAAGGACTTGTGATCTAGACCTCTAAAACTTTCCCTTTCTTCTTGTAAAATCTTTTCAGCCATCATTTCGTTCCTCATTTCCAATTCCTGAAGCTCCCGACACAATTTAGTCACATCCTTCTCCTTGTTTTTCACTTGAGACTTCAACTTCTCGAGAATCCTCTCTTTAACCTTTATTTCAGCAAGCAAAAGAGTCGAACATGCTGAATCAGACTCGGCTTCCTTTAACAGCTTCTCCTTATAAGCCTTCTTAATCTTACAGAGAGAGTCGAGCCGAAACACCACCTCCTCATCCGCAGCTCTTATTTTCTCCGGATCAAATGGAATGTGCGCTTCTTGAAGCTTAATGTATGCTAACTTGAAATCCAGAAGTGTTCCAAACAATTTCAAGATCTCAACATCGCCACAGACATTGCCCATCTTTTTCACCGAACTCAGAGCATCAAACGCAGCTTCTTTATCCGCATTGCTGTCTTCTTCATCGAATACAGCCCCATTATTGCTCGAAATAATCTGGTAGACTTGATCATCATCTTTCATATCAGGCGTACTAAAGACACCAATGGACCTAATCTTACACGCCTTGGCTAATTTCGAAACCATGTCCGAAATATTAGAAGAGGGTTTTAAGGGTTTAACACTAGCTCCAAATTCCATCCCCTGATTAATAAAATTCCAACTCTAGATACCGACACTCCCACCAAATCCAAGATCTTCCTTCTAATCAAGTGTTCAAAAACAGCTATTCCAGACAACAACTAAGCTTAAAGAGAAAATCTACCACGAAAAAGGGAAAAGCTTTAGAAGAGGTTTAAGTAAAGTACTAAAGTAGATTCTCCTATTAGCAAAAAGAATCATAAAACAGAATGCGCACCTCAAGATCAATTCCACGCAATCCCCTAACCTTTGACAGTCAAATATTCACAAAAAAGAACACAAAAATCAACAAACTTTGACCAGATTCGGAATTCAGCAGAACGTAAAACCCAAAAAGAAGGTCGGATGAAACTCACCGTGGGAGGTAAAACCGAAGCAGACAGTAGAATCGATTGAAGGGGGAAATCAAAACTCAAAACTCTAGGGCATGGATTAGGAAGAAGCAGAGGTATTTGAAACGCAGCGTTTTAGGTGCAGAGTTGGTATATTGTTTTCAGCAAAGAACAGCACGAGAGGGAATCTGCACGGAAACAGAGAAGTACTGTCGAAAATATTTCAAATTCTAAAATTGAGCGGTATACAGTTCAATTTTCTATTTCAAAAATTCAAATCAGTCATTTTTTTATTTTATTAACAAAACAGTCATTTACAAATATTAATTATGTCCAAATCAATCTCTTGTTCACTAATTATACTCTAATTGCTGACGTGACAAGGGTTTCGATTTAAACCTGATACGTGGGCATAATATTAGTTCTTTTTCTTTTATATTTTGCCAATTCAATCCTGAACTTTTATTTTGTTCTATTTAGTCCTTTACCCAAATCAGTCATTTATATATTAATTGGCCTCCAACGTTTCAAATTATTTCATTTTAGGCCTAGAACCTTAAATTTTTTATTATTACTAATCCATTCATAAAATAAATGCCCAACATACTTCCTTAAATAAAATTAAATACCAAACCACATACATTGGGGTTGACTGCTTTGTTATCGGGTATTCCAAGTATCAAAATTTACGGACTCTCTCTAACCTCCCGACCGCAACCGATGGTTCATTGGTTTTGGTTTCCTTCAGCAACAATCAGCACAATCTTACTTTGTTTCCTACCTTAGGACGTAGCAATGTTTGAGTAAATGATTTAACTTGAATTTTTGGAAGGTTATTGATACAGGAAGCCTTGTTTTATTGAAAAAAAAATAATAAAAAATATTATTAAAAATATTTAAAAAAATAGCCTGAATTTTATTGTCCATACTTCCTGCATCCATAATCTTCCAAAAAGTAAAATTAAATCATTTACACAAAAATTAAAATTAAATCATTTACTCTAACCTTGCTACGTTCTAAGGTAGAAAACAAAGTATGATTGTGCTGATCGTTGCTGAAGGAAACCAGAACCAATAAACCACCGGTTACAGTCGAGTGGTTAGAGAGAGTCCGTAAAATCCCGTAACTTAGAAGACCCGGTAACAAAGCGGTCAAACCCAATGTATGAGGTTTGGTGTTTAATTTTATTTACGGAAGTATGTTGGGCATTTATTTGATAAATGGATTAGTAATAATAAAAAATTAAATGTTCTGGGCTTAAAATGAAATAATTTGAAAGGGGGAGGCCAATTAATATAAAAATGACTGATTTGGGTAGATGATTAAATAGAACAACACAAAAGTTTAGGACTGAATTGGCAAAAGATAAAAGAAAAAAGATTAATATTATGCCCACGTGTCAGTTCAAATTAAAACCCTTGCCACGTCAGCAATTAGAGTATAATTAGTGAACAAGGGACTGATTTGGACATAATTAGCATCTGTAGATGACTGTTTTGGTAATAAAATAGAAAAATGACTGATTTGGATTTTTGAAAAAGAAAATGGACGTATTTGTCCTTTTTTCCCAGTAATATACTCTACTTCTTCAGTACAACTAGTATACCCGCCCGTGCCATACACCGGGCAAGATATTTTTATCAATAAAATAAAAAAATATTTAACATAGTATATTAAACTCTTAGGATATATTCTCTGTGTAATTTGTGTGGCGTGAGCTCACACAACCCATTTCCTTAGAACATATAGATTGTTTAGCAAAAAAACAAAATTAGAATATATACACGGGAGCAAGATATAATACACATTGGAAGATTTAATAATAAAGTCTGCACGGGCACAAAGCATGTGTTAGAAAAATTATCACTAAAGGTGAACTAAACATACATCTAAATTAAAGTTATACTTCTTTTGTATCTATTCCTCAAATCACCACAATGAGGTTGGACATAAAATTGAATCGATATGATGCCTCATTTGATGAAGATTTTTAATGAAAAAAATTGTAAATATAATAATGTAGTTTCATAACATAAAAATTGCCACACGAACCTCAAAATTACACATGGATTTAATAGAAATGCTACCAATAATCATTTTCTTGTCTTTGAGAGAGAAGTGTCCCTAGTTTTTTCAACATCGGCATAAAAAGCGTTTGTATCCACATGTAATGAAATCCTTGACAGAGTTAAAAATGCACTTATTAGGCAATCTAGATTCCAAAAATTATCTTATTATCAAGGGTAAATCCTCTCTTTGTACCAAGCATGCTAGTTTTGGAGGTCAGTCGAAACTTCAGGAAAAAAAAAAATAGTCAATTAAAATGACAACTTTAAAAAATAGAAAAAATTATCAGGATATATGAGAAATTCATGATCGGTTGAGTAATAAAATAAAAATAGTAGTAAATACTTATAAAACTTATGTTCCAATGCATTAAAAATTGCGAATAAGATCTTCTACGGCATGAAACTTGACCATAGTAGTAGCCCAAGTTGCTACATCTTCTGTATGAAGGTATGATCCAACATGAATTTGCTATGTGATCTATAATCCACAAAAATATAAATAGTAAGTTGTATCGTTTCTCTAAAATCCATAAACCACTGATAATGGCCAGAAATGACCATTATTTTCAATCCATTTCCGTGTCTTAAACGGGCATTTGATCGCATTCCGGTCTTACATTAAGTAAGAAAGCAGTCGAATTGGACTGATTTATGCATAATTGTAAAAATAATAAGCTGGTGTGAAAAAGACATAAATATGTAATTTTATTACATATTTATGTTAGAAAAATCCAAAAACATGAGAAAAAGAAAAGGAAACACAAAGATGGGAAAAAGATAGAAAAGCCCACAAAAAGAATATTTTCGGCCCATCTGGCGCAATCCAGCAGGCCCAGGAAGGCCTTTGTCGCGGAAGCCCTTTGGCGCGATGCAGTGTTCCGCGACAAAGGAGGGTTCCGCGACCAAGCAGCCCAGATGAAGAGGAAACCAGCCAAGCCCTTTGTCGCGATGACCTTTGTCGCGATGGCATGCTCCGCGACAAAGGCATGACTCCGCGACCAAGACACCCAATTGGAGACACAAGACCCAGTCGAGAAGCCTTGCCACATGCAGTGTGTTCCGCGACCAACTTGATGCTCCGAGACAAAGCTGTGATGTGTGTGATGTCTTAAGACACAATGGGCTAGAATCAAGGCCCATGGACTTAGGGTTACACTTCTATAAATATGAGGTGTCTCCCATGAGCTAAGGGTTGGTTGGAAAAATTGGAATTTTGTTGAGTTCTCTTGAAGGCAAGCTTAGGAGTTCTTCCTTAGGTAGAGTAGTTTAGGTTTATTTTCATGTATTATTTAATTTTTGCTCTTAGTTTAGCTTAGTTAGTGTTTTTTACTGTTCACAGTTAACTAGATAGCCACTTTTATACCATGTTTTGGTTTCTAAACTCTTATTTTTAGGGTTTGTAATACCCAAATCATGGGTATTAACAACACCCCTTCAATAATATGGGAAAACATTCATCATTTGTGTCCCAAATCATGAAATGGGTCTCACACCCCATGGATGTATGCTTTATTTTTCATTTCGGGGTCATTTGACCTCCATTGTGCTATTTTTATGCTTACTGTTAGCATTTTATGGATAATGTTGTGTGAATGTGTGATCAAACCCTAGATTAGGACTCTTGCTTTATTTTAATATTCTGCCCAGCTTTGTTTATTTTTGTTTAAGCATGTTCTTCCTTATTTTGAATGTTTCTTGCTTATTTTTAGCTTAGAATAGCTTTTTGATCTGAAATAGGGTGAGATCACGCTGTATGCATGCCACTGTTCATTTCTGCTTTTTCTGACTTTTGTCCTGAACCACCTTGGGCGCCAACCGCCTTTTGGCGCGGAACCACGTTCCGCGACAAAATGGCTGTTCCGCGACCAAGGTGTCTCAAGACACTTGTCTCCATAATTTAAAACCCTTTGTCGCGGAACACCTTGTCGCGGAGCCACGTTCCGCGACAAAACTTTCCATGCATAGCGACAAAGGAGCCAAACTCTTGCATTTTGTCTGCATGGCTTTTTTTCGCGGAATCATCTTGTCGCGGAGCCACGTTCCGCGACAAAATCTCATTCTGAGAAAGAAAAATTATGCCATGTTCCTTATTCTTTGAATACTTTGTCGCGGAACACCTTGTCGCGGAGCCACGTTCCGCGACAAAATTTTCCATGCATAGCGACAAAGGTTCAAATGCCTTAGGAATCTTCTGAAAACACTTTGTCGCGAAACACTCTTGTCGCGGAACCACGTTCCGCGACAAAATCTTGCATAGCGACAAAGAGGCGTTATGCTGCCAAAAATTCTAAAAACTTGTCGGGATACCCATGTCGCGGACCTCGGACCGCGACAAAATTTATGGTACCGCGACAAAGGTTCCTCTCTCTATTTGATCTCAAACAACCTTCATTCTCTTCCTATATTATATTGCAACACTCACATCATAATCCCACGGGTTAAGATGTAATATTCTGGAATTGCAATATAGGGTGTTATGCTGCCCAAATTTTGATTCTCCATTCGTATCATTTAATTAATTGAACCCTTGACTCATTAATGATTAAAGATTGAGATTAGAAATAATCAAACTTCAATAATCATCATGATTAAAGGACCTTTGTTCAGTTACCATTAAAACACTCCTTTATAAACAAAATCTTGATGGCTTAAACAGATAATCTGGACTGTAATTGATTATGGTAGGAAGGATTATTTAAGACCATCAATTGTGGACCCAATCCACAACCATGCATGAGAAACCAATGCTCTCATACAAGGAATCTTCTTTTATTTCTTATTTATTTTGTCTTTGCGTGTTGTGTGGAACCATTAGTAAAGAATACATCAGACTAATGTTGGCGGGTATTCCCTCATGGATAACTAGCTCGTATTCTGGGTATTACTTACTCATTGTTATTTTGCATGGTCTGGATGACTGTCAGTGGAAGCCTTGGCGGTTCGCCCATCCGGGGTTATAATAGCTGCTCGGCTGACTCCCATCCAGATACAGTTTATTTCTCCTATCTTAATTTCCAAACCCAAATTCCAATCTGTAATGGGAGTCAGTTGGCATCAGTCAATGCCAACTGGCGATCATGATGGAAGGGAAGCATGTAGGTTTTTATTCGAATTCACAGACAGTGGAGGCCCAACTGGTATTGACACCACCATTATAGGGTCTAAGCTGTCTAAATTCGCTCCATCCGAGTAATTGGGAAATTGGACAGTAGATGTTTACAGTCCACCTGATTATTCTGCCATTACTTTGGTCCCTTGACCACTTCATATCTGTGTTTCACCTTCTGTCTAGACCCGCATCTATATTTTGGGTCGATTAATTTTACACTTCCCTATATCCTTATGCATGATAATATTATGTATTATTGTGGTCTGCAATTATTTTGGGATCCTTCCCTTGGACAATAGAAGTCTAGATCTTAAACAGATATTGAATAATAAATTTCCAACAAAAATCTCTTTATAAAATCCGGATCTGAGTAAGGGATAAATTCCTCAGTTATGACTAATTCATATCCTGTCAAGGGTTGTATTTTGGGAAATTAGAAGCAGATTCAGCGATTAGGTCTCGCCTAGACTGAAAGGGTCTGTGTTTGAACTGAGAGTCTAGTACCTGATAGGGAATGATTTTCAAATCCTTTATTTTCCAAAATTGCTGGTTGATGGAAATCTAAGATTGAGTGCTACACCGAGATGGGGTCCACTTGGACTCAAATACAGTGTAGTAAATAATCTTAGAGGAACATCATCCAGGCCTTGGTTACTTTCTAAGATAGGGTTGAGTTTTCTTTCAACTGCTATCCTCTTCTGCCAAAGCCTACTTCTGAGTCCTGAGTGAGTGCATCCGGAACGAACTAATTTATTAGTCCGTTTCATTAGTTTGTATCTCATAATCACCCGGAAGGGAGTGAACACACTAGTGGTTCACCAAGAGCCGGGAATTCTTGATCCACATCCAGTCATCTCGACTAGGTGCTGTCTTTTACTACCAGGGTCAGATTTTCAAAACCTCCGAGTGATAGGTTTTAAATGCTTCCTTTACTGCTTTCTTTTAACCGCTTTCATTAGAGGTCACTCGGTTGAATTGAGAGTTGTGTAACTGCTACTAGGATTGACAGTTAAGGGATAGTTCAGAACTTGATTAGAATCTTTGGGTGTGACATGGGAGAATGATAGTGGTACTTGGCATTTCAATAAATGATGTGTCGGGTGTTGCTTTTCCACCACAGATGAAGTAACACACCCAGGCCAGGGCAGTTACAAATCTGTGGTATCTTAGAATTTGTGGTCTTAAGAACATGTAAACTCATATTGTAAGTACCTGTCTGTTAAAGGGAAAGCATTATTGAGAGCATGAGAGTTAGCTATCTGGTAGAAATATCCCAAACAAAGATCTGTGTATAAAAATGGAAGTTTAGTATTGCTTTATCTCACTCTTGTCCAATTTTCATTCTTTTCTTCCTGTCCTTTCTGTCTACATTGTGATTCAGCTTCACGGTTGGCACAATGTAATTTTTCCCCGCTTTCATAGAATAATTTTTATCCGCTTTCTAGAATAGATTTATTTGCTTGGTAGATTAATTTAACTGCTTTCATAATCTAGTTTAAATTCATGTCAGTAGATGTTAATCACCTTTCAAACCTATTGAGCAATACGAATGGAAAATCTAGTAAAACGACGTGGGCCCTGCTTCTATCGCACATCCTCCAGTGAACGATCCGGTCTTACTATAAATTACTGTAATTTTTGACACCGTGCGCTTTCGGGGGCACAGTTTCTTAAACACGAGCAATAAAAACACGACTACTTATAAATATATCCCTAATCACCACCCCGCCATCATAAATTGGTTTCATTGAATAAAACCTAAACCAGGATCACGATTTTTCAGAAAATACTCAGGGAGTGGAAATCTGTCAAAAAGTTTCATGGTAGGAAATCTTATGGCAAGAATTGATGAGAAGTATCATGGCATATTTGCCGGGGATCCTCAGTGTGACAGGCTGAAGGTCAACCTATCCCGGCTGTGCCATGAGATTTGTCAACATTTCATGACAGAGAGGACCACAGCGCCATTTGAAACCAAAGCACCACACTTGAGTAATAAAAAGACTAATAATCTTGACATATCCCTAAACCCTTTCCCGTGAATCATAACGCTTTTCATTTAATAAATCTAACCTGGTATATTTTAGAAAACGCTCGTGTGACGGAAATTGTCAAAAGTTTCATGGCGTCGTTGCCGGGGAGGATGCAGCGCCGTTTTATTTAGAGAAATACATTCCTCATTGCTCCTAGATTAGCTTATACATATAATTATAAATATTTACCTTCAGAACCAACTCTAACCTGGGGATTGTACAGGTACTGTCATTATTAAAGCCGTTGTTCTATGCAAAGGAGGAAGCAGACGCCAGCCGAGATCCCGTTTAATTCAGAGATAGAAAAGACAGCTCGACGTCTCAGGGCGGAGACTAAACGAAGAAGGGAACGGGAACGACATGCACTACTTTCGCCAAGCACCAGCAGCGATATTTTCGAGATGGCAAACCCTGACATCCCACCAATCATTCAGCCCAATCCCCCACTTCACAACATTGAGGAAGACCGTGAAGATGCTGATAACGATGATTTGGATGATCCCCCTCCCCAGATCATACAAGGAGGTGGGAACCCACCAAACATGGAGCAGCAACACTTCGAGGCACCCCCTCCCAATCCGAACCACCAAAACCCACCAAACAACCAGAACCAACCAAATCAGCAAAATTTCCAAAACCAGCAGAATCAGCAATACCATAACCCCCATCAGAATCCCCCGAATCCGAATGATTTCAATGATCCGAGGAACTATTTCATGCCTCAGAACTACTACCCACAGCAGTACCAAGGCGGGCCTGAGAACAATCATCAAGCAGCAGCTGCGGCTGATTACATGCAGCCGATTTTAGAGCCATATCTGAATATTCCTGGACAAGCTCCATTCTTGGCCAGGAACTTCGAATTGAAACCGGCCCTGATCAATCTAGTCCAAGAGCAACCAGTTTGCCGGAGCAAGCCATGAAGACCCCCATGATCACCTGCAAACCTTCCTAGAATTGTGTGACACGATCAAGAATCGTGATGTATCTGCAAACACTATTCGACTAAGGCTATTTCCCTTCTCTCTGACAAGCGGAGCACGAACATGGTACAAGTCACTGCCCGTAAATCAGAAGTCTACATGGGAAGATGTGATCAGAAACGTCTTAGCAAAATACTTCCCGGAGTCCAAGGTGGATGAATGCCGCTCCAAAATTGCGGAATTCAAAATGAAACCAGACGAGTCCTTGTATGATGCAAAGGAAAGATTCTTCAATCTACTCAGAAAGTGTCCTCAACATGGTTTCCATGACTGGGAGAGACTGAGAAAGTTCTACAGTGGTCTGACCCCAGCATGGAAATCCATGCTCGATGCGGCTGGCGGTCAACATTTGCTTTACATACCGATGGACCAAGCCTGGGCAAAGATTGAAGCCATGAGTGTCAACCGTTCTGTTCTAACTGATGATGGTAATCTCACTCCCCCTCGTAGTTTATGTGCTGTAGGTACAGTAGAGAAGTCAGACATTGAAAAGCTTCAAGAGCAAGTGGCAGCGTTGTCTGTAAATCAAGGAGTTGGAAGTTCTGCTCAGGGACAGCAAACTGATGTGATCTGTGGACTGTGTCAAGGTGCTCATGCAACTGACACATGCGAGCAAATCACAGCTGAGAGCTGTAACTATGCAGGAGCTTTTCCAAATAGACACCCGAATTTGTCTTACTCAAACAACAACGCCCTGAATTCACATCTCTTGAACAAGCCACAGCAACAACAGTTCAACCCTCAGCAGAATCAGGGATTTGTTCAGAACAGGGGCCAACACTTTCAGAATCCAGGTTTCCAACCTCAAATCCAGCAGAGGCCGCCTCAGAATTTCCAGAACTTTCAGCCCAATCAGAATTTCCAGCCTCAGTTTGTTCCAAACCAAGGCCAGTGGAATCAGAATCAGAATCAAAATCAGAATCAGAATCAAAAGCCTCCTTCAAGGCTTGAGAATTTGATGACTGATTTCATCACTAGTCAGAAAGAGATCAACAATCAACTGCAAGCCTCCATCAGAAATGTGGAGACCCAAGTTACACAGATGGCTAATGAGATGCAGAAAAGGGACAAAGGTACATTGCCAAGCACTGCGGAAAAGAACCCGCAATGCAAGGCAATAACCTTGAAATCTGGAAGAGTACTAGCTGGACCCAAGGGAGCAGATACTGGAGCAGAATTTGAAGAAGATGATATTGTTGACAATGCTGGTAAGGAAGCTGATAATGAGAATGAAGCGGAAAAAGAGAGCCGAATTGCAGACTGAAGCTGCGCCTGAAACGGCTGAAACAGATAAGGGTACAGGTGAAGGTACAACTTCCTTCCCCTCACCACCAAAAATTGCTAATAACAAGTACATGCCCAGGATTCCTTATCCTGCGCGGCTTAAAAATAAAGAACATGATCTTAAATTCAAGAAATTTCTGCAACGATTAAAGTCTGTAGAGATAACCATTCCTCTCACAGAAATGATTTCCGAAATGCCCATCTATGCTAAGTTCTTGAAAGAATTGATTTCAGGAAAAAGGCAGGTTGAGCAGGAAGAGGTAATTATTCTCAACAGCACATGCAGTGCCATCGTTCAGAGGAGAATGCCTGAAAAGAAAGAGGACCCCGGATGTTGCACACTTCCAGTACAATTCGGAAAGGCCAAAGTGAGTATGGGGCTTTGTGATCTAGGATCAAGCATCAATGTGATGCCACTAGCTATGGCTGTTCGCCTTAAGCTTGGAGAAATTCAACCGATCAAGATGAGACTGCAACTTGCAGACAGATCGATCACTCAGCCCGTAGGAATCCTTAAGGATGTTGTGGTCAAAACCGGGCAGGTTCTTTTCCCGGTCGACTTCATCGTCCTCGACATTGAAGAGGATTCTGAAATGCCGCTTATCCTTGGACGCCCATTTCTAGCCACTGGTGGTGCACTGATTGACGCTAAATCCGGAAAAGTCACCTTAAGGGTCGATGGCGAGGAGATCATCTTTGACATGGAGAAATTGCAGAAATTTCCGAATGACAGTTCTTGTTTTTCATTTGAAAATGTAATAGTTAGGGAAGAGCTTGACTCTAAACTTGATTGTGAAATGATGCTGGATGAACCATCAAAGCAGGTACTGAAGCCTGCCGGCGTGGAGCACAACGGATGCAAAGCCGTTCACTTTGCCGATCCCAAAACAGGGGATTTGGAGGAGTTTGACGGCATCGAATTCCATGATGACGCCAATCAAGAGGAAGGAGAGGATCCTGTACTGATGCAGGATCCCGAAGGTAAATCTGTTATCCCACTACCCATTTCTCGCAAACTACTCCCTTCCATTGAATGTCCACCAGAGCTTGAACTTAAAACATTACCCGATCATCTCAAGTATGCGTTTCTCGCAGAACATAAAAAGTTACCCGTGATTGTTTCGGCTAAGCTCTCCCAAGAGCAAGAAAATGCTCTGGTGGTCGTTCTTAAGAAACATGTACATGCAATAGGTTGGACCATTTCTGATATAAAAGGAATAAGCCCTTCTATTTGCATGCACAGGATTCTAATGGAAGAAGAGTTTAAACCCTCCCGTCAACCTCAGAGGCGATTGAATCCCCTTATGCAAGAAGTGGTAAGGAAAGAAGTTATCAAGCTCTTAGATGCTGGTATAATCTATCCTATCTCTGATAGCAAATGGGTTAGCCCAGTTCAGGTCGTACCCAAACGAGGAGGGATGTGCATAACCAAGAATGAGCAAGGAGAAGAGGTTGCAACCAGGCCAGTGACCGGATGGAGAGTTTGTATCGACTACCGGAAGCTGAACGAGGCCACACGCAAGGACCATTTTCCATTGCCATTCATTGATCAGATGCTTGAGAGGTTGGCAGGGAGAGAGTTTTATTGCTTTTTGGATGGTTATTCTGGTTATAATCAGATTTTTATTTCCAGTGAAGACCATGATAAAACCACTTTTACTTGCCCGTACGGCACTTTTGCCTATCGACGGATGCCTTTTGGTTTGTGCAATGCACCTGCTACTTTTCAAAGATGCATGATGTCTATTTTCTCTGAATTTATCGAAAAATGCATTGAGGTCTTCATGGATGACTTCTCTGTGTATGGAGATACATTCGAAGATTGTTTAACCAATCTTGCTAAGATTTTAAAGAGGTGTGAGGACACTAACTTGGTTTTAAATTGGGAAAAGTGCCATTTTATGGTCACTGAGGGCATAGTGTTAGGTCATCGCATTTCTCGTGCAGGCATTGAAGTTGATCCAGCCAAAGTTTCCATCATTTCCAATCTCCCTCTTCCTAACTCGATCAAATCAGTTAGGAGCTTCTTAGGGCATGCCGGTTTTTACCGGCGATTCATTAAGGATTTCTCTAAAATTGCCAAGCCGCTCACTAATCTGCTTTGTAAAGAAAATCCTTTCTTAATAAATGAAGCGTGTGTCCAAGCCTTTGACACGCTCAAGAAGATGTTGGTTTCTGCACCGATAGTGCAACCACCCGATTGGTCACTGCCTTTCAGGTAATGTGCGATGCTAGTGGTCTCGCCGTAGGCGCAGTTCTTGGACAACATAAGGATGGGAGACACTGCGTAATTCATTACGCAAGTCATGCCCTGAATGAAGCCCAAGTTAACTACACCACAACGGAGAAAGAGATGTATGCTGTAGTCTTCGCGTTTGACAAGTTCAGACAGTATCTGATAGGTACGAAGACCATAGTATACACCGATCACTCTGCATTGAGATACTTGTTTAGCAAACAAGATGCCAAACCTCGATTAATCAGGTGGGTACTTCTGTTGCAAGAATTCGATATCATAATAAAAGATAGGCGAGGTCGAGATAATGGTGCTGCTGACCACTTATCTCGATTAGATAATGATAAAAAGGAAAAAGCCGTTAATGAAGAGTTTCCGGACGAACAGTTGTTCGCATTGCATCTGCATAATCAAGCTTGTCCATGGTTTTCCGACATCGCTAACTTCTTGGCGTGCGGAATAACCCCACGGTTTTCGAACTATCATCAGAGGAATAAGTTCAAACGAGATGTATTAAGTTACCTCTGGGAAGAACCTTATCTCTTCAAACACTGCCCTGATTCAATAATCAGGCGATGTGTGACCGAGCATGAAGCCTATCAAATTGTCAGAAAATGCCATGAATCAGAATATGGAGGTCACCACGGTCCCGCTCGAACGGCCCACAAGGTCCTCGAATGTGGATTTTATTGGCCTCACATCTATGAGGATTGCAGGACATTTGTTAAGGGCTGTGACAGATGCCAAAGATTAGGAAACATCTCCAAGAGGGATGAGATGCCCCAAAAAGGGATTCTCACTCTTGAGATCTTTGATGTATGGGGCATTGACTTCATGGGACCGTTTCCACCATCTGGTGGAAACTACTATATCTTGGTAGCTGTTGATTACGTATCCAAATGGGTCGAGGTTGTCGCATTACCAACCAATGATGGTAGCCAAGTCATCAAGTTCCTCAAGAACAACATCTTCAGTCGATTTGGCGTACCTAGGGTGGTGATATCTGATGGAGGAACGCATTTTATTAATAAAGGTTTTGAAACTTTAATGAGTAAAAATGGGATCCTCCATAAGATAGGCACGCCTTACCATCCTCAGATTAGTGGTCAAGTCGAAGTATCCAATCGCGAAATCAAACACATACTCGAAGCCACTGTCGGGATAACCCGTAAGGATTGGGCACGTAAGCTCAATGACGCTTTATGGGCATACCGCACAACATATAAGACTCCCATCGGGATGTCCCCTTATAGGCTGGTCTTCGGAAAAGCCTGTCATTTGCCTGTAGAGTTAGAGCATAAAGCTTACTGGGCCGTTAAAACGCTTAACTTCGATCCGAAAGTTGCTCAGAGCAAACGTAAGTTGGACCTCAATGAAATTGAGGAAATACGAGCGCAAGCTTATGAAAGCTCTCGAATTTACAAGGAGCGGACCCAGAGGTTGCACGATCGCCGGATCAAACCTAAGTATTTCTATGTTGGTCAACATGTTTTATTGTTTAATACTAGGTTGAAGCTATTCCCCGGAAAGCTCAAATCTAGATGGGAAGGACCACATGAAGTACTAGAGGTGTTCAAAAATGGAGCTGTCAGGATCCGAACTGACAGGGGCGATATAGTGGTGAATGGACAACGATTGAAGGAGTATCTCGGACAGTTCGATCCAGAGAAAGAAAGCCAAGCAGTGGCAGACCCGGCTTACGCTCAATAAGAAACAGCATTTAAAAACACAAAAATTTCAGTTTATATATATATAGAGAGTATATATTTATAGTATTTATTTCACGACAAGAAAGTACCCAAAGATCAATTAAACATTTAGAGTACTAAGACTCTAAATGTGAGGATGTTGATATTTGGAGAAAATCTAATGCATTTCAATTATCTACCTTGCAGAAGCTCGGAACCATCAAAAAGAGGAGCAGAAAAGAGTAACATGGAAAAACCAGGTTCTTGGTTGGATTAGTTCTATAAATCTGAGAAAACGTTTTCGGGAATTGAAGAAATTCAATACCCGAAACAAAATTCACAGATAAATGGAACTGACCCAACCTAATTTTATGCAAGTGGATTGTTTAATTTTCAGCCCAGCATTTTGAATTTACTTGGACTGAATTTATTTAGCCCAAATCAAATAAAATGGACTCAGGCCCAACATCACACTTGGGCCCAGTCCAAGAAATTTGAAAATTCAAAATTCTTTGTCGCGGAAGGCCCTTTGTCGCGATGTCATGCATCGCGACCAGGCCCTGTTCCGCGACAAACCCCCTTTTTCTTTCTTAACCCTTCTCCGATGGTTGTCGCGATGCACTTTGTCGCGGAGCATGACTCCGCGACCAAGCCCTGCTCCGCGACACAACCTGCGTTGACCTTGTCTCTATACTGAACTTTGTCGCGATAGCCCTGTCGCGGAGCATGACTCCGCGCCCAACCCTCGACTCCGCGACCTCTCTGATGTCGCCATGCCTTGTCGCGGAACCTGGTTCCGCGACAAAGTCTCGGATTCCGCGACAAAAGTTCAAGTATTTATACCCCCCCCCACCCCCTCCAGTTTCTTTTCACTTTCTCCTATCATTTCAACTCCCTCCAACTTCTTCACCTTCTCTCCCCCATTTTTTCTCTCATCCGAACGAACACCACGTGTTCTTCGCAATCTTGCACTCCATTTTCAAGGGGAAACTATGGACCGATTTCATGGACTCCTCCCAAACCTTGGACCCGTGCCTAGACCCGAGCCAAGAAGGAGAGGGTAAACCCTGTTTTCGCCATGTTCATAGCATCCATTCGGATCTCGTGTTTTATTTTTATTTTTGTTGAGTTCTTAGTGTGATGTGGTGAATGCGCACGTTCAACTTTAGATTTTTGGAGGTTTTTGAGTGCTCTCGGTTGAGAGCACCATTTTGAAACATTTGAAACTCCATTTTGAAACTGGTAATGGTTTAAAGATTTTGAAGTTTTAAAACTTGAAAGAACAAACTGATGAACATTTGGGTATTGTTTTGAATATCTTGATGTTATTGGTTTGATTGATCTTGATGTGATGTGCACAGTGTTGAGTTGGTGTAATAAAAGAGGTAAGATCTCTTTGGGCACATTTGTTCCCATGTTAGAAATCTCATGGGAATAAATGTTTGTTTGTTTATGGAAACATAGTACAAACACCCAATGGGAAGCTTCCACTTTTAATAAAAGCAACCTTTTAGAAAAAGACAAAAAGAGTTATTTTGTTTAATGTTTGACTTGAGTTTTGTTCCCAATGGAACACTAGTGTGAGTAAGATAGCAGTATTTTTGTCACCCAACTGCTATCATTTTCAAAAATAAAAAATGGGACCACTCACATCCCACCTTTATTAAATAAAACAAGTCAACCATTTTAAAAATTAAAAAACAGTGTTTGCAAATTTTTGGATGCTTTAACTGTCCAAACGGTCCAAGCTATCCAGAAATAGCAGATCCGTTCCCCCACGTCTCCATTGCACATTCCAATATTTGAGCATTCCATTTCCATCTATCCATTCCATTCCACTTCCAACAAGTGTCTCGGACTTGTTTAATAAAATTGAAAATTTTTGGGCCCAATGGCCCATTAAAAAGATTTTAGGCCCAATGGCCAATTTTATTTTATTTTGGGCTCCTTAGCCCATTTAAAACCAAATACTCCCTCCGTCCCACTTAACTTGTCCTATTTCACTTTTGCACAAAATCCAATGCATTTTTTGAACGATTAATATCTCAAAACATGTACAATGAAAAATTATACAAAATATATATTATAAAACTACATGATCATACGATTCTAACAAGACCCAACTCGACTATTTTTTTCCAAATATATACTTGTAATAAAATTGAGTCAAAGCTGTATAATGAACAGTGTAAAAAAGTCAAACAAGACGAGTGTAGTGGGACGGAGGGAGTATTATTTACATGTGCTTTAAATCAAAATTCAAGTCAGAAATTTAATAATCTCACATCTAGAGCAAAGCTCTAAATGTGAGGATGTTGGTTTCTGAACTTGAATAATTTCTGAAAATTGCATATAAAAATTGGATTCATCACTTCTTATCTTTTCAGGGGTAATCCTCCCATTCCAGATCCTGCACCAGAAGGAACCAAGTTGCTGGACCTACCGCTCGAACTCCTTGGTGAAATTCTCTCCCGGATAGGAGAGGATGAAATCAAGGATGTGTTTACTGCACAACGGGTATGCAAGAAGCTCAGGGATGCTGGGAACCTTGCCATCGTGTACAAGCGATGCGAGGTTAACTCCTCCATTGTGAAGAGATGGCAAGGAAGGATCCGTCGGCAAAAGGAGAGATTCCTGCGAATGTGCACAGCGGCAGGAAACTTCAATCTTCAGCTCATTCCCGCACTAATGGCATTTGCAGAAGGGAATGAGGAGCAAGCCTGTGAACTGCTGCGCCCAGGAATTGAGGACAACCATAAGGCATCGATCTTCACCCGAGGATTAATGCTTATGAGTAAGACGGATGAAGGCCAAGTTGAACAAGGGATCGGAATGATCGAAAGAATGGTAATAGATCGGTCAATTCTTCAATACACGTCTACCAACGTCCTCAGATGGATGACGGACGACCCAGACACTCCATACCTATGGGCAAATCAAGGGGACAGAATCTACTGCCCAAGGAGGCATGAGCCCATGATGAACCATAATGGCTGGTGTCTGCGGTGTGAGTTGACCAGTTACATCCACTGGGCCAGATTCCTATTCTGAAGGAAGAAGATGAATCCCAGTCTATTAGGTTCTATTTTATTTCCATTCTAGTAGTAGTAATCTGCAAGGGATTCCCCCTTTTGTGTGTGCAGGTTTGTATTAACTGCACGAGAATCCCTTGCCTCGGATGTATTTACTGCTTTCCCTAAATTGGAACTCAGCTTTTGAGACCACTGAACAATTCTTTATTGCTTCCCTTTGAAAAGATGTCTGTACAGTCCGAGATGAATAAGTGACTGTCAGGCCAAAAATATGCTGTTGACATACTTAGTATGTCAGCAGTGCCTCTTTACTGCTTTCAATTAAATGACCAGCAAAAATATGCATAAACTTGCTCTAAATTCACAGGTTGAATTTAGGCTTGTGATTAAATTTCAAACTTTTAAATTGGGATAATATAACTGAAGACATGCATGACATGAATTCCTGAGGTTTTGAGCTATAAAAATTTAATGATGCGATCAGCTTATTGGGTAATAAATCTGCATGTTAGAGATTTCGATTGAATAAATTGTTAGAATTAAGCTTTGATTAAATTCGAGAATACTGTATGACATGAATCAACCCAACCTTGTGAGATTTGAGCCATGAGTCACTTTTACTCATTCTTTTCTTTGATGTGTGCGTCATTTTGATTAAAGGAAACTAGAACTTGCAATTGGGACCGATTCAAGACCATGCCATATTCCCGAAATCGAGCATATGATCGAGGCACTTAGAAAAACCCAAATTTTTGGCCTTCTTTTGAATTCCAAACCCAAAAATATTTTCCCTTTAGGATTAACCACTTTGAGCCTTAAGCCTAATTTTTCTTTGAAACCCACTATATTATTCCCAGCCTTATAAAAAGACTAAGAAATTTAAACCCAAGTGTGCAAGGATAAATTCTATCAAAGGCATTAAATTTAATGATCATCAATCCATATAAATCGGTATCTCATAAACCGATTTTAAAAAAAAAAAAGTTGAGATTCTTTCAACATAAATAAATTGCAAATGACAAAGCAAATTAGACATAGTCTAATGTCATGCAACAGGAAAGAAGATCAAAAAGAAAGAAATAATGATGATCATAAATTTTAAATAAAAATGCCAAGTCATGATAGACTAATTCTTGCCACTTCTTAGCCCAATAATTTCCCTTTCCTACATAATGTTACAACCGTATGCCCCGCTATAACCCTTGAATAAGACCTCGTGATCTTGATTTGAAGAAATGAGCCGGTGGCGAGTTGGTCTGATTGCAAGCTTATGGGATAATTTAATTAAATTTGATTTGGAGTGTTCACGATTAAACCCCAATTGAGAGTGAGTGAAATTTCCGATTCTCTTATATGTGAGGCTCTGTCTTATTGCACATGTTCATGTCATGCGCTAATTCTCATCCCTAATCCTTGCATTTTTCAAACATGATATTCATGAAGGATTGATAATAATGTTTGATTCGTAGGCCCGATATAGTGAGCAAGTATCATTTCATTAAACACTGCAATCAAGGGAGTTTAATACTTGTAGTTTTCGATTGTCTTATCCCAATCCAAGAAAGATGTGATTTATGAAGCCACGAAAATGAATTGAATATGTAGAGTCCGTGTTCTTACGAACATTGACTCTGACTGCTCGGGGACGATCAGTATTAAATGTGAGGATGTTGATAATGGCCAGAAATGACCATTATTTTCAATCATTTACGTGTCTTAAACGGGCATTTGATCGCATTCCGGTCTTACATTAAGTAAGAAAGCAGTCGAATTGGACTGATTTATGCATAATTGTAAAAATAATAAGCTGGTGTGAAAAAGACATAAATATGTAATTTTATTACATATTTATGTTAGAAAAATCCAAAAACATGAGAAAAAGAAAAGGAAACACAAAGATGGGAAAAAGATAGAAAAGCCTACAAAAAGAATATTTTCGGCCCATCTGGCCCAATCCAGCAGGCCCAGGAAGGCCTTTGTCGCGGAAGCCCTTTGGCGCGATGCAGTGTTCCGCGACAAAGGAGGGTTCCGCGACCAAGCAGCCCAGATGAAGAGGAAACCAGCCAAGCCCTTTGTCGCGATGACCTTTGTCGCGATGGCATGCTCCGCGACAAAGGCATGACTCCGCGACCAAGACACCCAATTGGAGACACAAGACCCAGTCGAGAAGCCTTGCCACATGCAGTGTGTTCCGCGACCAACTTGATGCTCCGAGACAAAGCTGTGATGTGTGTGATGTCTTAAGACACAATGGGCTAGAATCAAGGCCCATGGGCTTAGGGTTACACTTCTATAAATATGAGGTGTCTCCCATGAGCTAAGGGTTGGTTGGAAAAATTGGAATTTTGTTGAGTTCTCTTGAAGGCAAGCTTAGGAGTTCTTCCTTAGGTAGAGTAGTTTAGGTTTATTTTCATGTATTATTTAATTTTTGCTCTTAGTTTAGCTTAGTTAGTGTTTTTTACTGTTCACAGTTAACTAGATAGCCACTTTTATACCATGTTTTGGTTTCTAAACTCTTATTTTTAGGGTTTGTAATACCCAAATCATGGGTATTAACAACACCCCTTCAATAATATGGGAAAACATTCATCATTTGTGTCCCAAATCATGAAATGGGTCTCACACCCAATGGATTTATGCTTTATTTTTCATTTCGGGGTCATTTGACCTCCATTGTGCTATTTTTATGCTTACTGTTAGCATTTTATGGATAATGTTGTGTGAATGTGTGATCAAACCCTAGATTAGGACTCTTGCTTTATTTTAATATTCTGCCCAGCTTTGTTTATTTTTGTTTAAGCATGTTCTTCCTTATTTTGAATGTTTCTTGCTTATTTTTAGCTTAGAATAGCTTTTTGATCTGAAATAGGGTGAGATCACGCTGTATGCATGCCACTGTTCATTTCTGCTTTTTCTGACTTTTGTCCTGAACCACCTTGGGCGCCAACCGCCTTTTGGCGCGGAACCACGTTCCGCGACAAAATGGCTGTTCTGCGACCAAGGTGTCTCAAGACACTTGTCTCCATAATTTAAAACCCTTTGTCGCGGAACACCTTGTCGCGGAGCCACGTTCCGCGACAAAACTTTCCATGCATAGCGACAAAGGAGCCAAACTCTTGCATTTTGTCTGCATAGCTTTTTGTCGCGGAATCATCTTGTCGCGGAGCCACGTTCCGCGACAAAATCTCATTCTGAGACAGAAAAATTATGCCATGTTCCTTATTCTTTGAACACTTTGTCGCGGAACACCTTGTCGCGGAGCCACGTTCCGCGACAAAATTTTCCATGCATAGCGACAAAGGTTCAAATGCCTTAGGAATCTTCTGAAAACACTTTGTCGCGAAACACTCTTGTCGCGGAACCACGTTCCGCGACAAAATCTTGCATAGCGACAAAGAGGCGTTATGCTGCCAAAAATTCTAAAAACTTGTCGGGATACCCATGTCGCGGACCTCGGACCGCGACAAAATTTATGGTACCGCGACAAAGGTTCCTCTCTCTATTTGATCTCAAACAACCTTCATTCTCTTCCTATATTATATTGCAACACTCACATCATAACCCCACGGGTTAAGATGTAATATTCTGGAATTGCAATATAGGGTGTTATGCTGCCCAAATTTTGATTCTCCATTTGTATCATTTAATTAATTGAATCCTTGACTCATTAATGATTAAAGATTGAGATTAGAAATAATCAAACTTCAATAATCATCATGATTAAAGGACCTTTGTTCAGTTACCATTAAAACACTCCTTTATAAACAAAATCTTGATGGCTTAAACAGATAATCTGGACTGTAATTGATTATGGTAGGAAGGATTATTTAAGACCATCAATTGTGGACCCAATCCACAACCATGCATGAGAAACCAATGTCTCTCATACAAGGAATCTTCTTTTATTTCTTATTTATTTTGTCTTTGCGTGTTGTGTGGAACCATTAGTAAAGAATACATCAGACTAATGTTGGCGGGTATTCCCTCATGGATAACTAGCTCGTATTCTGGGTATTACTTACTCATTGTTATTTTGCATGGTCTGGATGACTGTCAGTGGAAGCCTTGGCGGTTCGCCCATCCGGGGTTATAATAGCTGCTCGGCTGACTCCCATCCAGATACAGTTTATTTCTCCTATCTTAATTTCCAAACCCAAATTCCAATCTGTAATGGGAGTCAGTTGGCATCAGTCAATGCCAACTGGCGATCATGATGGAAGGGAAGCATATAGGTTTTTATTCGAATTCACAGACAGTGGAGGCCCAACTGGTATTGACACCACCATTATAGGGTCTAAGCTGTCTAAATTCGCTCCATCCGAGTAATTGGGAAATTGGACAGTAGATGTTTACAGTCCACCTGATTATTCTGCCATTACTTTGGTCCCTTGACCACTTCATATCTGTGTTTCACCTTCTGTCTAGACCCGCATCTATATTTTGGGTCGATTAATTTTACACTTCCCTATATCCTTATGCATGATAATATTATGTATTATTGTGGTCTGCAATTATTTTGGGATCCTTCCCTTGGACAATAGAAGTCTAGATCTTAAACAGATATTGAATAATAAATTTCCAACAAAAATCTCTTTATAAAATCCGGATCTGAGTAAGGGATAAATTCCTCAGTTATGACTAATTCATATCATGTCAAGGGTTGTATTTTGGGAAATTAGAAGCAGATTCAGCGATTAGGTCTCGCCTAGACTGAAAGGGTCTGTGTTTTAACTGAGAGTCTAGTACCTGATAGGGAATGATTTTCAAATCCTTTATTTTCCAAAATTGCTGGTTGATGGAAATCTAAGATTGAGTGCTACACCGAGATGGGGTCCACTTGGACTCAAATACAGTGTAGTAAATAATCTTAAAGGAACATCATCCAGGCCTTGGTTACTTTCTAAGATAGGGTTGAGTTTTCTTTCAACTGCTATCATCTTCTGCCAAAGCCTACTTCTGAGTCCTGAGTGAGTGCATCCGGAACGAACTAATTTATTAGTCCGTTTCATTAGTTTGTATCTCATAATCACCCGGAAGGGAGTGAACACACTAGTGGTTCACCAAGAGCCGGAAATTCTTGATCCACATCCAGTCATCTCGACTAGGTGCTGTCTTTTACTACCAGGGTCAGATTTTCAAAACCTCCGAGTGATAGGTTTTAAATGCTTCCTTTACTGCTTTCTTTTAACCGCTTTCATTAGAGGTCACTCGGTTGAATTGAGAGTTGTGTAACTGCTACTAGGATTGACAGTTAAGGGATAGTTCAGAACTTGATTAGAATCTTTGGGTGTGACATGGGAGAATGATAGTGGTACTTGGCATTTCAATAAATGATGTGTCGGGTGTTGCTTTTCCACCACAGATGAAGTAACACACCCAGGCCAGGGCAGTTACAAATCTGTGGTATCTTAGAATTTGCGGTCTTAAGAACATGTAAACTCATATTGTAAGTACCTGTCTGTTAAAGGGAAAGCATTATTGAGAGCATGAGAGTTAGCTATCTGGTAGAAATATCCCAAACAAAGATCTGTGTATAAAAATGGAAGTTTAGTATTGCTTTATCTCACTCTTGTCCAATTTTCATTCTTTTCTTCCTGTCCTTTCTGTCTACATTGTGATTCAGCTTCACGGTTGGCACAATGTAATTTTTCCCCGCTTTCATAGATAATGTTTACTGCATTCCTAGAATAATTTTTATCCGCTTTCTAGAATAGATTTATTTGCTTGGTAGATTAATTTAACTGCTTTCATAATCTAGTTTAAATTCATGTCAGTAGATGTTAATCACCTTTCAAACCTATTGAGCAATACGAATGGAAAATCTAGTAAAACGACGTGGGCCCTGCTTCTATTGCACATCCTCCAGTGAACGATCCGGTCTTACTATAAATTACTGCAATTTTTGACACTGTGCGCTTTCGGGGGCACAGTTTCTTAAACACGAGCAATAAAAACACGACTACTTATAAATATATCCCTAATCACCACCCCGCCATCATAAATTGGTTTCATTGAATAAAACCTAAACTAAACCAGGATCACGATTTTTCAGAAAATACTCAGGGAGTGGAAATCTGTCAAAAAGTTTCATGGCAGGAAATCTTATGGCAAGAATTGATGAGAAGTATCATGGCATATTTGCCGGGGATCCTCAGTGTGACAGGCTGAAGGTCAACCTATCCCGGCTGTGCCATGAGATTTGTCAACATTTCATGACAGAGAGGACCACAGCGCCATTTGAAACCAAAGCACCACACTTGAGTAATAAAAAGACTAATAATCTTGACATATCCCTAAACCCTTTCCCGTGAATCATAACGCTTTTCATTTAATAAATCTAACCTGGTATATTTTAGAAAACGCTCGTGTGACGGAAATTGTCAAAAGTTTCAACCACTAACTTAGTAAAAGTAGTAATATATAATATGAATTGATGCAAAAGAACCCAATTCAAACCATCACAGTGAAATCGGATAATCCACCAAATTCAAGAACCATATTCCCTAACATGTTCCTGATGACTTGCGGAAATCTCAATCCTCAACTATTTATAACAAATCATCACAATGAAATATGGCAATCCACCAAACTCAATAACTATAATTTATGCCACAATTTAGAAAATATAAAAGGAAATAAAATCCACCGGAGTGCCTAAGAAGGAGTTTTGATATGTGAATAAAGTGTAAATAATACACAAACATGCTGAAGAAAAATTTCCACCACTATCTTCTCTAGTGACTCCACAAGATTCAACCATATAGGCTCCACATTCCTCTCTAGTTTCTCCAAATCACTCTCCTGCATTACCACCAATCACAAAATTCAAAACTCCACATCAACAACACCACAAACAAACATACCAATAAAAGAGTAATAAAAGAATCAGATACCAAATATTGGAGCAAGACACAAATACCATGGTGAATATGCTCGATTGTTTGAATTCTTTCAACTCAACAGCGGACTGGTTTGAAATTCCGCCATAATGGAAAAAGCCTTGCAAATCAACAATCTAAGAGGCAGATATGATATAGTGATTGATGAACTGTGAACGATGTAAAGCAGATTCGCAGAGATGAGAGGACGCCTGCGGGGATGGGAAAATAATGGACAAAATTGTAGATTCGAAGAGATTTTCTTTAATGCATCCACTGACTCGCCCATCTCAAAGAATCCCCTAAAACCAACTACCAAATAATTCTTCCAACAAAAGATGAATTTAAATGACATATGGAGAATGTAACAAAAATCACAAAGATTCTACTTACATAAAGAATATGGGCATTGCAAGTTCGTATGTTTCTTCCAAAAGAAAGTAACGTATAAACCTTCATCGTGGATTAACCTGTTATTATGAGTCTGACTCGTTTCTGATATTTGAATGATTTGCACAAGGACTTTGTTCCCTATGCCAAGCCTGATCGTGGAAGAACGCAACTGTTAATGAGAGAAAAAACTTTGAATAAAAAGGATATGATGATTTTCCTGATCATTGATTGTTCTTCAGCATCCTGTTTATAGTTTAGGCACCGACAGTTCCGAAGAATTTCTGAATGTGGATACTGAATTCGAATTGGAAGTGTGCAGGCAAAAGATAGACTCCTATTAGATTCAGCTTTTGAAACCCTAGAAAATAAAATAACAAATAGAAAGGTGAAGGCGGAGGCAGAGGTGGGCAAATGCAGCAGTGATGGCAGGCAGAGGCGTCGTGAGTGGTGATTGGATGGAGCATGAAGGGAAAAAGTTAGAGGAGATGTCGTCGGGTGTGGGGGTCCGAATTTCTGATGGAACAAAATGGGAATGGGAAGATGAAGAATAAGAATAAATTCAACTATGAGTAACGGGTGTAAAAATAGCTGTAAATTGCATATTTAATGACTGGGGAAAGGAAACAAAATGAAACGATCGAATGAAATTTTGGGAGTAAAAATTGCATATTTAATACTCCCGCTGTCCCATTTAACTTGTCATGTTTGATTTCTGCACACAATTCAATGCATTTTTTCAATCGTTAATATTATGTACAACAAAAAAATTATGGAAAATATATATTTTAAACTACATGATTATACGACTCTAACAAAACCCAACTCGACTATTTTTTTAAAATACATACGTGCAAAAAAATTGAGCCAAAGTTAAACAATGAACAGTGCCAAAAAGTCAAACAGGACAAGTATCATGGGACGGAGGAAGTAGTATTAATTAATAATAGTAATAGTAATAATAGTATATAACAAGTGTAAATTCAAGATAGTTTTGAGCGGGAATATGGAATCAGAATAATGGGTTTTTAGTAGTATATTATTATAGATAGATAGATAATAGTAATAGATTGTAAATGAGTATTAATTCTAATATTTCGGTTACATATTTTAGATACTCAATTCTAGAGTAGAATAGATAAATATCAACAATACTTGAAATTGAATTGGGATAGTGAATAAGATACACTTTTGGAGGCTTTAGGCGGGAAGTTAAGTTTAGAATAGTGGATTTTAGTATATTATAGATTATTGGTGTCTTTGATAGTTAAATATTCTGCATTAATATAATTTTAAGTCATGGTCTAACAATTGTATAAGAAAAAATCGTGGTTGGAGACTTACCCTAGGGGTTGGAGGTTCGATTTCCCATCTGACTCCTTATACATCAGCAACAAAAATTGTATAAGAAAAAACATGTATAGGTTGTCTAAAAAAAAAGAAGAATTTTACTCCCTCCATCCCAAGCAAACTTGTCTGGTTTGATTTTTAATTGGACATTGTTCATTGTTCAACTTTAATTCAATTTTATTGCAAAATATATTTGGAAAAAAAGTCGAATTTGGTCTTGTTAAATTCGTCTAATCGTATAGTTTTAGTATATTTTTTTGACATAATTTTTAGTTGTAGATATTAACGGTTAAAAAGTGTATTTGATTGTGTGCAGAAGTCAAACAAGACAAGTTAGTTTTTTGAAAAAAAATAAGACAAGTTAGTTGGGACAGTGAATATAAGAAAAATAATTATATATAGTTTTGTTAGAATTTTTAAATTAAGTGACTGTGTGGGGAAAAAAAAAAAGGTGATCACTTTTAATTGCTCAATCAATTTCTTATTAATTACTACTCAATTTTTTTGGGTTTGCAACATTTGACACAAGCACGCATGCCGATACATATTTTCAACGATTAATAACTTAAATTGTGTACAATAAAAATTTATAGAAAGTTAATATTCTAAAACTAAAAATTTAGACGAATTTAACAAGATCTCAGTTGAATATGTTTTTTCTTTCGCAACTATGATAAAAACTTGAGACAAAATTAAACTGTGAATAGTGTAAAAAAATACCAATGTTTGAAACCTAACAAAATGGATGGAGTATTTTTTTTAAAATAAAAAATTATTCCATAATAGTTTAATAGGAGTAGTTTTTTTTTTTTAAAAAAAGAGCCGAAATTAGAAAAATTAATAGAAGTAGTTGTTAACTCCCTCCATCCCAAGCAAACTTATCTGGTTTGATTTTTGGACATTATACATTGTTCAACTTTAACTCAATTTTATTGAAAAATATATTTGGAAAAAAAGTTGAATTTAGTCTTGTTAAATTTGTCTAATTGTATAGTTTTAGTATATATATTTTACATAATTTTTAGTTGTATATATTATGAGATATTAACGGTTAAAAATTGCATTGGATTGTGTGCAGAAGTCAAACAAGACAAGTTAGTTTTTTGGAGAAAACAAGACAAGTTGGTTGGGACAGGGAAATATAAGAAAAAATAATTAAATATAGTTTTGTTAGAATTTTTAATTAAGTGACTTTGTGTGGGGAAAAAAAAAGTGATCACTTTTAATTGCTCACTCAATTTCTTATTAATTACTACCTCCGTTTTTTTTGGGTTTGCAATATTTGACACAGGCACGCATGCTAATACACATTTTCAACGATTAATAACTTAAATTGTGTACAATAAAAAATTATTGAAAGTTAATATTCTAAAACTACAAATTTAGACGAATTTAACAAGATCTCAGTTGAATATATTTTTTTCTTTCACAACTATGATAAAAATTTGAGACAATTAATTAAACTGTGAATAGTGTAAAAAATACCAATGTTTCAAACCTAACAAAACGGATGGAGTATTTTTTAAAAATAAAAAATTATTCCATAATAGATTAATAGGAGTATTTTTTTTTTAAAAAAAAAGAGCCGAAATCAGAAAAATTAATAGAAGTAGTTGCTAATAAGGAGTACTTTTTCTTTTTTTTTAAAAAAAAAATGTTGTCCTTTTACACTGGTAAATGCTAAAGCTATATTAATATTCCACTTTAGTTAGGATATGATCTCTCATTTTGACTTGATGTACTGCGGTGCATCAAGTCCGTTGATTCAATTTGCAAATTGATGGTTGAGATTAATTTGAATGTTAAAAAAGTAAATTTGTTAGATGTAATTTTATTAACAAACAATTGATCGTCTCTTCAGTCTACTTTTACTCTACTTTTTCTCTACACATTTCAATGTCATCAATCGATTTTACATAAACTCCAATTTACTTAATTATGCTGTAATATATATATATATATATATATATCTTTGAACTGTTCATGAAAACGTACCTAAAATGTTCGTAGCTGAGTCGCTGAATTGTTGATGAAAATGTCACTGAATTGTTCATGAAAAGATTGTTGAATTGTTTCTGGTATCATTGCTGAATTGTTCATGAAAACGCCGCTGAATTGTTTTTGTGGCATCGCTGAATTGTTTTTGATAGTGTCGCTAAATTCTTCTTGGTGTAGTCGCTAAATTCTTTTAGGTAAGCTCACTGAAATATTTTTTGGTAGCATTACTGAATTACTTTTTGGTAACATCATTAAATTGTATGTGGTAGTATCGCTGGATTGTTCTTGTTGGTGTGGCTGAATTCTTCTTGAGAGGTTCACTGAAATATTTTTGGTAGCATCACTGAATTATTTTGGGTAACATTGCTGAATTGTATGTGATAACATCGCTGAATTCTACAAGGTAGTGTCGCTGAATTCTTCTTGGTGTAGTCGCTGAATTCTTTTAGGTAGGGCCACTGAAATATTTTTTGGTAGCATTACTGAAATAATTTTGGTAACATCGCTGAATTGTATTTGATTTTGTCGCTGAATTATTCAAGGTAGTGTCGCTAAATTCTTCAATGTTGATAGCATCACAAAATTATTTTTGGTAGCATCGTTGAAATGCTATACGTAATAAATTTATTATATTATTTAATAAATATTCTTGATCTACCAAATATTTGATATGATTTACCAAATATTAGATTGATAACATACTAAATATATGGTCATATCTTCCGTTGCATATTTTATTAGACAACTTTACCATTTTCCATTTACAACCCTTGGATTTGAAATCAAAGCTCCAGATTTTCGCCTTGATGTGCTGTGGATTTTTCAATTGCATCATAACAGAACCCTTAATATTCATCATCTCTAATGGACATGATAAAAACTAGGAAGTTAGGGTATGTTTGGCACAATGTATTAGGGTGTATTAGGCTGTACATTATTAATATTCTACACTAAACTAATGTTATCCCATGTTTGGTGTTTTTCAAGAGATGTATAGGTATTATTTTAATGAGGGATTTGATGTATTATTTAATACATGGTGGAATGATGGGTTTATGGTGTATTAATTTTTATTCATTTTTTTTTCTTATTCATCTCACAACTATTAAATATTACTCCTATCTTTTATATATGTTATTCATTAATATATTAATTATTTTTAATTTAATTATTGTTAAAATAATATTATTTGAAAGATATTATTTAGTCATAAATTAGAAATCTAATTTTTTATTTAATTGTTTAAAATATAATACATCATGAGATAATACAAAATCAGCACCAAATACTGTATATAATATTAATATAATACAATACATCATAATACAATACACTCGTATTACAATACATCATAATACAATATAGTGTTTAAAACGTGACCATATAGGTTAATAATAACACTTTTTAAGTTTGTGTAAAAAAAGCAACTAATGGTGAAGGATTGGTGGATTCATATATGGATGTATTAAAAAGGCAAATACTAAAAAAGGATGAGAACCCAGAGGTCTGATTTTTTGTCTGATCCAAGTGGGCTATTATTCTGCAGATGGATTGATCCAGACGACTACACCACTAGTGTAGTCGACGCTTGGATTTGGAGGGATCGGAGAGATATGAATAATAACGCCGGCTGCATAATTGGAGAGATCATATCATCGAGCGTGCTTGATGAAGGAAGCAATAAGTGAAGAACATTTCTTGGCTTGGTTATGGCATGCATGGGAGGATAGGGAATTAAATGCTGCCGCAACCTCGGCAATGTGAGTCGAGTCGAGTCGAGACATGTATGGCATTAGATCTCTTAGGAGCAGTGGCGAATACAAAGGGGTAGATGGTGGTCTGACCACCCTCATTTTTCAAAAAAAAGTTTTTTTTTAAAAAAAAAATTAATTTTATGTTAATAATTAGTTTGTATTCATTTAAGTTTTGTTAACATGTATTGGAGAATCTATCTATTAGCTTGGTTGGAGTATATGTTTGAATGTCATCATAATTTAATTAATTAATGGTCTACTAAAGTTATTTAACTTTTAGTAATGTATATTAGTGATATTAATATTTAGTAAATGCATAGCAAACAATATTTTTCTTAAAGAGAAAATGGTAGTTGTTTTACACTATGTTTCGAATACTAAGACCCATTTTTTAAAATTCCCCCCGAAGCTCATTTTTGACATTTAGTTTTAACTTATATCGAGAATGAATATGGATGGAAATAGGCTAGGTTACTCTAATCCGAGATTTGATTTGAACAATTTAGGCCTACTTCAGTTTTCTAAGACTTGAGTCCAGCTTATATAACCTTTAATAGGCTTACGCTATAGGTCTAAGCCTGGCCTATTTATATAAATAGAAATATGCCACACTTTAAGCCTTTTACAAGCCTAATTGAGCTTATTTCAAAATCATGTTAAATTTTCTTTTTTTATACATATGTCCGTGTATAACATATTTATATATTTAAAAAAAGCTTATAAATATTTTAATGTTAATGTTGAAAGAAAAAAAAAACCAATATGTTGATTATGTGGATTGCTTTGCCAATCAGTTGGAAGAGTTTATGTGATGAAGATTGTCAAATCCAAATTGTAAAACCATAGTGGTGATGAAAGTTAAATAGTTCACTATTATTTTATGTTGAAAAATATTAAGGGTCTGTTTGAAAATTAATTGTTAGATGTTAACTTATTAGTGAGTAATAATTAGTGAAAATTAGCTGTTTGACCATTTCGAGACCAACTTTTTGCCTGGAATAAGCTAAAATCTAAAATGCTGTTATTTGCGGCAGTTTGAAAAAGAGCTGATTGAACACTGTTTTAAATTGTGTTTTTTTTTTGAGGAAAAGTTTTAAATTATGTTGTCTTTCTAAATAAGCTAATTTATTTCAAATTGCATTGAATAAGCTAATTTTGTTTAGCTGTTTTACCAGACAGGTCCTAAGTGAAGTAGATGTAGATTTATGAATTTTTTCGAAAAAATGTCGATTACTATAAATTTTTTCCCAAATTCGCACACTCTGACTTAAGATCCTGGAATCGCCATTGATTAGGAGGAAAGGGGGTTCCGGAGTACATGCAGATATATTACACAATTACTATATATCAATCTATCATCAAGGGCTTATATATAATCGGCATTATTATAAGAGTATTTGCATGTACTATATACTACTCCAAAAGGGGAATACATGCAGTTGAAGATGCCTTAACTTGCTGTAGAGCTTAATTAATCTCTTAAGATTTTTACGGACGCTTTTATAGGCAGATCGATAGCTCTTCTCGCAAATTAACGCATTGGGCATATTATACCCTCCCTCGTGTTTAAATCCGATCCATTACCTCTCTATATTATACCCTCGTGTTTAAAGCCACAAAACCCACTTTTTTATATGTAATATATATTTTTAATGATTAATAATTCAACTAATATATATATATATAATCACTACAAGAATATGCGGAATTACCGACCGTCAAATGCGGTCGGTAACCCCATTGGACTGGTCGTTTACGGGGTTGCCGACCGGCTTACCGACCGCATTTGACGGTCGGTAATGTCCTGGTCTGCATCCGAAGGACGACCAAAAGCGCTCGAGTCGGTGAGCTTGGCGACCGAGTTGCCGACCGAATTTTGGTCGGCCAAATTTGCCGACCGACTTACCGACCAAGTTGTCGGTTGGTAATTTGGCCAGCAGAACCTTCTGGACCTCGCTTTACCGACCGATTACCACCGCATATGTAGTCGGTAATCCTGAAACAGCAGCCTGGTTTTGGCTGGTTTTTTCATGCCACCCTGCAGCTCAAATCAAACAACAAACCAACAATCTCAAGTACCAGAATTCTTAATCTAAATTCATGCCAAACTTCCAAACAACAATAAAGGTTCGAAAACCACACAACTATAGAACTTGCAAGTACATATGATTGCTAGTCAACGATCACTAGAATACGTATTACTTCAAGTCCAATACCAACAAGTTCAATTAAACAAGGTCTGCAAACATAAGTATGAAATGATCAAAAGACGACAAGTATCCAAAGATGACAAGCTAAGTATTATGAAATAATCAATGACAAGAGTCAATGAACAGCAGAACCACCACCTCCTAATCCATCATCCCCGCGGTCGGGGGATCGAGGACCCCGAACCCCCAGCCATCTCTCCATCTGCTCCGCCATGGTCATCTGTGACTGTGTGAGCCGATCTAGAGTCGCCCTATACTCCTCAAACTGCGCATCCAACTGTGCCTGCGTGACATACTGAGAAGTAGGCGGTGGAGGGGTGGAATCAACTGCATCCATAGGCCTAAGCGACCTAGCTACTGAGCCTATGCCATAGACTGCCTTCCGCCTGTCGTGGCCACCAGCAACGTCTAGGAAGAGGCGATCTGGATCAAAGCTGCTACCAATCTCCGGATCTTGGGTCAAAGTCTCAGCAACGACATTAAACTCATCATGTTTAATAAGATAAAAAATTGAAGGCAAATAAGTTAGTATCTAGGCAAACCATAATCCTCCCACGATATTTAGAATATGTACCTGAAGATCCTTCGACTTTTCTCGGACCCAATTATCCTTCTGGTGTTTCTTGTATCTGTGTGCTCATGGAGCTCGTGCAAGTGAACTGGCCCATCCTTAGCAGTCGACTATAAATTTCATAAATCATCAGTGTGATAAGACAATTTCATTCAACTATATTATAAAATTAGAACTAAGGGAGGTTAAAAAAATACCATGTTATCGCGGGTGGCACGGAATTTCTTGGATCCTGCAGTGTGTATGGGGAGGGCCGGTGCATCCTCCTGACCGCGGCGTCTGTTCAGCTTTCCCGTCTTGCTCTTATTCTTGAAGGCTTGAGAATCCCATATTCGTCTCCAATTCTCAGCCACAACCGCATCGCCCGGCATCGGTTTTTTCTTACTTCTTATGTCCAATGTGTAATCCTTGTACCTGTTAATTACGTGCAACTAAGGTAATGAAACTCTCACGTATTACACAATAAAACTTATTTATCCTGTAATTTAGAACTCACCGTGCTATGTTCTTCATTTCCCATTCTTTCCTTACAGCAAGGGCATGCTCGGGAGCCCAACGAGCAACTTTCTGCAGATTGAGTTAATATTCATTACAGTTAGTAGTGTGAAAATTATACATTATTACTGTCTTAAGCACATCATACCTGGAACTCTCCCCAATAGAACTCCTTTGTCTCTTTTGAAACCTTCCCCCAGCTAATCCCATTTACATCTGCACGCCTGGGATATATATCCGTAATCTTCTTCACGACTGCGTTCGGGAAGTCAATACTGTAATACAATGAAAGTTGTTGACATACATAAGATGAATACACATATTCTATAAAGATACAAATCAGATTGTGTAGATAATTTAATGTAATATGACTTACATCCCATCAGTGGCATTCGGCGCCAGAAGCACCCTGTCATTCCCCTGCTGAGCAGAGGGAGGAGTAGATTGCGTAGAGCCAACCGATCCTAAAACCGAACAAATGGGTATATTAATAGGCAATTTTTAATGTAACTATATTTTAAAACAGATAGTAGTTGTGTGTGTGGGGGTGGGGGTGGGGGTGGGGGTGGTGTCTCTGGCACAGCCTGATCAGAATCATGCACTCCGGTCTGATCCTCCGCGCCGGCACTAGCAACTGAAATACAAGAAGTAATAATTAGGAATCCTTGACTTCATCAAATAGTATTAGAAATAACTGTAGTGACAATTACCTGCCATCCGTCGCCTGTAAGCCTCCCTCGCCCTCCGGATCCTCGCCACCTCCTCGGCGGATGTAAGGGGTCGCTGCGGCGTGTTCGAAGACGAGCCCCCTCTCTGTCAGACATCTGTACAAGGCCAAATTTATTAGGAATTAGCGATACTTCCAAATAAAACATATACACAGAAGTGAAATTTAATGCAAGTATATAAGACGTCTATCACATTTCAAATTTGGAAATCCTCGTCCGAAGTCTCCTGCAATGGATCATCCGGATCAGTTTCATCTGAACTAGAACCAGTGTCAGCCGAAGATTCTGAGACAACGTCATCATCCCGATGAAGGTCCGTGTATTGGACAACGGTGTCTGTTAGACGCTCCCTTCCAGACATGAAACTGTAGTTTCGATACCCAGATGCTCTGGGGCGTCGACCTAAAACGCGTCGGGTTCTTCCCGAGCTCTCACGGTTATTACACCCCTAGGTTTCACCTTACATACCGCCAACACATTCATTCGTACCGGCACTTGAGCGTGTGGTTGGGAACGAAGCATAACACACCTGTTCCGCTTGGAAAGCATATATAAAAGGATCATATATTGGGAGGGACTTTGATTTGTTAATCTCAACAAGCTTGTAGTTCAAATGGGTGCGTGTTTCAATGCCTTCGCGTGGATCAAACCATCTACATTTGAAGAAGGTAATTTGCTTGAGAGGCAGTGCCGGGTACTCTACAACAATGATCTCTTCGATTATCCTGTAGTAGTCTCCTGAGGTGCTCGGGACGCAAACACCACTGTTGTAGGTCGATCTGTTCATGCCGTGTGATTACGTATGAAATTTCATCCCATTAATGAAGTACATGCTATATGAATTACACGTGGGAAGTGGCCCCTGCGCTATATGGCTCAAACATGGATTTTCGGGTGGATTTTGAATCACATATTCCTCCAACCAACGAGGGAAGTCATCCGCTATTGCAGTTTGCATATCTGCCTCGCTTATTCTCGGCCGGATATTGTGTAGATATTGTTCGTATTTCCTATTTGTATGAAGAGGACATTGTTATTATACAGAAAACATTGAAACATTAATTTAGATATCTCATTCTAACAACAAATTTTATTATGTACTTACACGAGATAAGGGTCCATATCTTTGCAATTCATGATGAGGTAATTGTGAATGGCTTTTAACTCTTGTACCGACAACAGTCTCTTCTTAGACTTTCCTTGGGCTCGACCCGCATATTTGAATATGCTTGGAAGACGTTCGTCGTATTGAATTGAGCCTCCATCATCGTTCCTTGGCACATTCCTCTCGCGCGTGAATACATGCCTCTCAAAGTAATGAGAGCAGAAAATTGATGCCTCACGAACCATATATGCATTACAAATGCTACCTTCAACGTGTGCCTTGTTACGCACGGTACGCTTTAATCGGTTAAGATATCTAGAATAACAATGGTAGATATAGATTAAATGTAGGACAATTCTGTGATCAATATGTAATACATTTAAGAAATAACAACATATAAATAATACATTTCATACGGGTACATCCATCTGAATTGAACGGGACCGGCAAGTGAAGCTTCGAAAGGCAAGTGGACAGGTAAATGTTTCATTCAATCAAAGAAGGCTGGTGGGAAGATTGTCTCCAACTTACAAATGACTACTGGAATATCTATGGCTAGCCTCTCTATATCCGACATTTTCAATGTCTTCACAGTTAGGGTGCGGAAAACATTGCACAATTCTGTAATTGGTTCCCACACACTTTTAGGAAGTAGTTCCCGCCATCCAATTGGTAGAAGCCGCTGCAAGAATATATGGCAATCATGACTTTTCATGCCAAACCTTCGATGTTTGTTCATGTCTACACGTCTACCTAGGTTGGATACACAACCATCCGGAATTTTTAAACTTGCGACCCATTTCAAAGCACGCCCCTCTTATCCTTATCCATTGTGTACACTGCCTTTGGATATTTCCCTGTCCGGGGGTCCCTATGCAATTCGGGCCTGTTACACATGGAAACAATGTCCTCGCGTGCTTTCACATTGTCTTTGGTCTTCCCCTGCACATCCATCACAGTATTGAACACATTTTCAAACACATTCTTTTCAATATGCATGACATCCAGATTGTGTCGAACCAAATTCGTCTTCCAATATGGTAGATCCCAGAATATACTCCTCTTTTTCGATCCACATGTCTTGCTTATTACTGTATTCTCCTCCTCTCCCCCTATTTCGGTTACACGCCGTAGGCCAAGTGTTTCTATTTCATTCAATACTTCTTCACCTGTCCTATGCCTCGGTGGCATTCCATGCTCCTCCCGATCCTTTTTGAATTTTGACTTATCCAGTCTAAAAGGATGATCGGAAGGGAGGAACCTCCTATGTGCATCAAACCACGACTGTTTTCCACCCTCTTTAAGCCATGTAGATTCTGTTTCTTCCATACATACTGGGCACGCTGTTTTCCCATAAGTGCTCCAACCCGACAACATAGCATATGCCGGGAAATCACCAATCGTCCACATCAATGCCGCTTTCAACTGAAAGTTCTGTTTTCTACACGTGTCATATGTTGTGACCCCAACATCCCATAACTCCCGGAGCTCGTCGATTAGGGGCTGTAGGTAAACATCGATCCTCTGTTTTGGGCATGATTTCCCAGGAATTATGCAAGTCAAAAACATATATTCATCCTTCATACACATATCAGGAGGGAGATTGTAAGGTGTCAATATGACTGGCCGGCAAGAGTATTGGGAGCCCGATTGACCAAACGGTTGAAAACCATCCGTACATAAACCCAATCGGACATTCCGACCCTCCGTACTAAAATCTGGGTGAACTGTATCAAATTCCTTCCATGCCTTCGAGTCACAAGGGTGACACATCTCCCCGGACGAGCCATGATGATGTCCGACATGCCACGTCATATGCTTCGCAGTCGCCTCAGAAGTATACAATCTCTTCAATTTGTTTTTGAGTGGAAAATAGAACATATATTTTCGTGCAATCCGTGAATTTGAACTCCCTTCTCTATAGCGAGACTCGTCACAAAACTTACATCTATCTAAGTCCACATCATCGCGCCAGAATAACATACACCCTTTGCCACAACAATCAATTTTCTGAACGGGTAACCCCAATCCCTCTAGTAGTTTCTTAGCCTCGTAAAAATTCTTAACCATGGAATTATCCTCGGGGAGTGTGTCAATAATTAGTTGGCACAAAGTATCGAAGCACCTCTCCGATAAATTGTGTTCAGCTTTAATATTCAACAACCTCGCAATAGTGGACAGAAGGGTCATTTTCTTGCAGTCAGGCCACAAATCCTTGTCTGCCGCCTCCAACATACGGAAAAACAATTTCTCCTGTGCATTAGGCTCCTCTGGAGGCCTTGGTACATCTTCATCCTCATGTGATACTGTGTCGGGGATACCAAATCGCGTTCCATCGCACAACATTTGTATGTTGTCACTTTCATGTGCCGACGATGATGTTGTGCCCACATCATCCTCGTAGTACCGACTAAATTGATGTGGCTCACCGTGACACGTCCACCTCTCGTAGTTGGAGACAAATCCATAACGCTTTAAATGATACCTAATGCCATCATCTACTTGATAAAATCTGTTCCTACATTTATTACACGGACACCTTAATCTTCCTTGGGCTCTATCCGCATCTGGGTTCTGATGAGACATCCTTATAAATAATTCAACTCCATTCTTAAATTCAGTCGTCAGTTCTCCAAGTTCACGGCAAGAGCGGTACATCCAACTTCGGTCCATTCCTACGAATATTATAATACGTCCCTAAATTATATATTACATTACTTCATCAAGGAATAGTTACAACTTCGATATTAGTGATCACTCATTTCAATTCATCAGATCATGGTTAGTTCTTTTTAATCGTTTTCTATTAGAACAAATATTTTGATTTGTCTTACTACCATAAAAATCTTAAATAATGTTTTATAACAACTAATTATGACATGGAGACTCAGAATTTCAGCTAGAAGTAGATAGGTTCAAACAAAACTCAAACCATGGGACGTAATATTCTTTAATAATCAAAGTCAACTAATTGAATAATATTAAATGAATAAATTAAAAAAAAATTGGATTTAAAGTAAACAAACCATGAAACTTATAAAATCTTAAAAATTGGTATAGTACATTAAATAAACATAGATCATAATATCTTACCTTGCTCTACGAGAGATCAATGCAGATCGGCCGTTGCGTTGGATATTGCAAACCAAATTAGTACCCAAGTGTGTCTGACAATGCAATATCCCAAATTAAAAACTTGAAAAATAAGCAATTTTCGGAAATAATACAACATTCAATTGAACATTAATATTTAACATAAATAAACAAACCATAAAAACATGTGGAATAGAATAGCAAAAACAATTAATCAAACTCCAACAATACATATAACTACTAGATAAACAACCTACAAAATGCAACGAGAACAACGCATAATATTCAACACGACTTAAATTCCTCATACGACATCCAAATTGAGCCAATCAAGTCTAAAGAATCCATGTATCGCCCACACAAACAACAATCCAAAAAATATATTCGGCATACAAGAAATTCATTGTCTTGAGCATTCGAATATCTACGGTTCATCCTATTGCAAATAATATTGAAAGCAAGAATGAAAACAACATAAATGATTGCAAAGAGGTAGATATCAACATAATAATCAACAACTAAAAAAAAAAGAAAGAAAGCAGCACTACCAATACGAAGAAGAAAAAAAAATTGGGCAACATTGCATATGATACACGAATAGAACACCAATCGAATACACATTGGAGTATATCGAATAAATAGAACAACAATCGAATAGGATTTTGGAAGAAATTTGGCCAATCGAATACCTTGTTCCAAGTCCAGTTTGGTGCGTTCGTGGGGGTGGCCGGAAAGGTAATGGCTCCTCTTTGCCTCGCTGTGACCGGCGGCGTGAGGGACGGGCGGAGGACAACGGCGGCGCGCGGCGGAGGAGATGGCAGCGGGCTCCCTCGACTGGAATCAACTACCCGAACTTTGCTCGAATGCCGCGTTGAATGGAGAGGGCGTCAGCGGCGGAGGTCGGCGGTCGGTGGCGGTCGGGGCTGTGGTCGGGGAGGTCGCCGGTGAATCGCTCGGAGGGAGGGAGTAAAATGTTGGGGTCTCTTTTGCTGTAATTCGCGATTACAACTAATTGGGCGTGTTTTAATGCCCTAAGTTGCAGACCGCATATGCGGTCGGCAACGCGGTCGGCAATCCCGACCGTCAGCCCATTGGTCGGTGATCTGGTCGGGATAAAACACCGCCACCTGCCAACGGCTATTTTTCCCCGACCACGCCTTGCGGTCGGGAAAGCGGTCGGTAATACCGACCGCAATACCGACCGCATGCCGACGGTCGGGAAATGCGGTCGGGATTCCCGCTTTTTCTTGTAGTGAATTATACAAGATACATTTTTTAAAATTATATGATTAGACGAATTTAACAATATTTAAGTTTTTTTTTTTGCTGCTAATCATCCAATACAGGCTAGGATATGGGCGTGGTGGAAACTAATGTCATACAAATTACAAAGGGACAGGGGGAGGGATAGGTCTGGTTGGGGAATCGAACATCAATCTAAAGGTTGCAAGTTAGAAAACTTGATCATTAGGCCAAATCCTCATTCCCAATATCTAAGTTGATTATATTTATTTTGTATAAGTTTAATAAAAAGTTAAATCAAATTTAAACAATGAAGAATTTTAAAAAAAAATTAATGTGTCACATTTATTTAACCCAATAATATTTTGTTTAATCATATTACACAATCTGCACTTTTCTTCGATACAGTATAGTGTCTGCTAATAATGAATTTGCTTGCTCCTAAATACCCCAAGAGACGTGAGGAGGCAACATGTTCAAGTTCAACGCATGCAACCGTGTGAGATTTAGGCATTATATTTATTAAGCCAATAACGAGTTAATAATGAAAATTCTTGACTATGATGAATGAGTATCACTACTCTCTACTGTAGTACTACCTCCGTTTATTTTTAAGTCTTACGTTTCTCTTTTGTACGCAATGCATATTTTAAACTATTCGTAATTCAAATTCGATACAAGTACAAAGTCTAAAAATTTGATATTAAAAAACTACAAGATGAGACGAATCCAACAAGATCTCACTTGAATATATTTTTCTTATATAACTATAAGAAAAATAGAAATCAATATGCTACAATAAATAATAAAAAAAATTAAAACGTAACACTTATTTAGAAAGGGATGGATGGAGTAGTAGTTTGTAAGGTGTGTGGACACGCACGCTTCTTCACATGTTAGTACATATGATTAATTATATAGGTGTGTGTACGTCTGTATGCATGTGACTGTGTTTCATTTTGATACGAACACTCGTGTTATGATACGAGCACAGACACCCCTAACCCTAATTACTGTATATACTAGCACTACTACTATATGCGCGTTGGAATCGACGACGGACGGTGTGGATGATCCACTGCATATATAAATTGCCGGCACGTGTCCATCGCTGTCCACCCTGTACCCTATTCAGCTGTCTATGAACGTGTTCCTGAAATTGACAAATAATTGAGATGTCCGTCATAGTGTCGTACACGATCACGGAACCTAACTCCCATATATAGAAAAAAGAAATTTAATTTTTTCTTCTAAGTTTTGATAAATACTAACTCCGTTTCCAAGAATGTGAAACATTTATTGTTTTGACACTATTCATTATTCGATATACAATAGTTATAAAAGGAAAAACATAACAAAGTGAGATCTTGTTAGAATCGTCTCATCTTTTAGTTTTATAATATCAAATTCTTATAATTTTTACTTATATACAATGTGAATTATTAACAGTTAAAATTTATATCGAATTGCATGCAAAGAAGGAATGTGGCATATTCATAAAAACAGAGAAGTATATGTTACTATACATTTTGCCTACCAAATTAAATAATGCATGCTTTATACGATGTATTTTGTGAAAGTTTTAATATGTTAATTTTAAATAATTAACAGTATAGTGTAATAATTGCAGGTAAAAAGTTTCCATGCCGTCCTCTAGGGTTTCCAAGGAGTCTCCTACTGTCAACCATTGGTTCGTCGTCCGGTTCGCCGGAGAACGCGCCGCCTGAACCGGGTGGGGGCAGGAGGACCTTTGCGGATATTTTGAGGGGCAGCAGCCCAACGCCGAGACCTATGCGTGCGCGGAGGGATCTCATCGCGGAGGGGCTGATTATTAAAAGTTCTATTGGGCGCAATCAGTCGATTCCTAGGTTTGTTATTGCTGAGTCCATCGAGGAGGAGGCGAGTAAGGATTGGGAGGATGCATTGGTCATTAAATTGTTGGGTACATACGTGGGATATATGACGCTTCAGGACCGTTTGAAGAAGTTATGGAAGATCCAGGGTACGATGACCTTGATTGATGTGGGCTATGGCTGCTTCATCGTGCGGTTTGCTTTGTCAACTGATCGAGAGACGGTGATTAATGGGGGACCATGGATGTTGTTTGACCACTATCTTGCGGTCATGCCTTGGACGAGAAAATTCAATCCGCGCACGACGCAAGTTAATAAGACGCTGGTTTGGGCACGTATGAATGACATGTCCATGCATCAGTTTGGGGAAGATATTCTATAGGCGCTTGCTTCTGGCATTGGAGAGGTTATCAAATTTGATACTTGTACAAGCGAGACGTCACGTGGAAGATTTGCTAGGGTTTGTGTTGCCCTAGATCTTACGAGGCCTGTTACGGGAAAGTTATTAGTCAACGATGGCTGGATTACGATTTCGTACGAAGGACTACATTTGTTATGTGCTAATTGTGGTCGCTATGGCCACTTTGATAGAGATTGTACCTATGTGGATGATGAGGAAGAGAGGGGTGATGAGAATAAAGAAGGTGCGGGGGAGCTTGGGGATGATCCGCATGTTGAGGAGAGACCAGGGGCAGTCCCGGATGTCCAGGGTGACCATGGCATGCCGGATGCCCCGATAGTGGATAAAGAAGGGAGGGTTATTGAACTTGATAAGGAGCCGGCTCATGGCGAGTGGCTGACAGTGGTGCGGAGGGGGCCTCGGAAGCCTAAGCAAGCGAGGGATAAGAAGGCCCATACGGTTCAGCCAGTGGAGCATAATCAGGGGGGTATGGAGAAGTCCAAATCCAGTAAGGGGAAGACGGTTGTTCAGTCCTTGGACAGGCCGACTAAGCACCGAGAGGTGACTCCTGGGCTGAGTGGCAAGGGTTTGGAGTTGGTCCCTTATATTAGTAGTGAAGGGAGGATGTCGGGGGGTTCTCATGGCATCAAGAGGCCGCGTATTGAGAAGGTGGGGGAGTCGTCCAGAGGGGCGAGCTGTATTGGTTTGGGGGGTAACAAATTTGGAGCCCTCCTTGGCCTTCCTGTGGATGGAGTGCATGATGGTGATGAGATAGATTCTCGGGAGCATGAGAGTTGGGCGGATGCGGACGATGGCGGATCTCAATATGGCGGCTCCCAGTAGGGGCGTTAGGTATGATGCTTCCTCATATGAATCATAATGTTTAATAATTTTTCTATTATTTCTTGGAATATTTGTGGGATCATGAGTCGCACGGCGCAACGATGGGTTAGCGATCTGCTGAGGGAAAAGAGGCCGGATATTCTTTGTATTATGGAACCGAAAGGGAGTTTTGATCGTGTTCAGAGTTTCTTCTTGAGGTTGGGATATGTCAGAGCGTTCGTCCAGGATAGTGTCGGATTGGAGGGAGGTTTGTGGATTCTTGTCGCCCTGGTAATCCCTTGTCAGTGGCAGATATGGGATGTGAGAGAGAGGATTATTTCCTTGGAGCTTCGGCAGGGTAATGTATCATGGGTTATGTCAGCTATCTATGCTAACCCGAATGATCAAAGGCGGAGAGGTGACTGGGAGAGGCTGTGTGATGTGGCAGGACAAGTCGAGGGGCCGTGGTTAGTTATCGGGGTTTGGAATGAAATATTAGCGGAGCATGAAGTGGAAGGGGACGTCTATTTAGCTGAAAGGGCAATGGAGTTGCGGGCTGCCCTTAATTCTTATAGGGTTTTCACCGCGCATACAATTGGCAATCCCTTCACTTGGACCAGGAGTGTCGGGGAGGGGAGGAGGATTATTAAACGGTTGGATAGATGTGTTATTAACGTTGATTGGTTGAATCTCTTTGATGGAGCGCGCGTTAACCATCTGTCGCGCTTGGGGTCGGATCATTGTCCGTTACAGGTGATGTGCGGTCAGGGAATCCGGACTACAACTCAACGTCCGTTCCGATGGGAAGCAGCATGGCAAACCCATGAGGCGTATAAGAAGGTGGTGCAGGACGCTAGCAGGATGAGGGTGGACTCGGTGTCGGATCTTTTGGAAAATATTCAAGCTAGGTTGCTGGAGTTCAATGCTCATATTTTTGGGAATATTCGGGATCGGAAACGCAGGTTGAAAAGGCGGATTGCCGGACTCGAAAAATGTATGTTGAATGTGGACTCTGCATGGATGAGCAGGTTGATGGGTGAGTTGATGCAGGAGCTGCAGGAGGTCTTGGAACAGGAGGAATTATTGTGGTTTCAGAAGTTGAGGGATAAATGCGTTAAGCTCGGAGATAGAAATACCAAGTACTTTCATGCTAAGACCAAAGTACATCGGCGAAGAAATTATATAGATGGTTTGGAGTTAGGTGATGGCTCATGGGAGCAGCGGCCGAAAAAACCCCAAGCATCACATATTGGATCATTTTAAAGGAATGTTTACTGCCCGAGATGATGTGCCGGTGGATGAGGTACTCCCAGCACTGTCGGCCTTGACTGATGTCGAACAAGTGGCTATGGATTGCGAGGTGCACCAAGCTGAGGTGTCGTTGGCATTATCCCAAATGCGGCCATTTGTGGCACCAGGGCCGGATGGGTTTCCGGCATCTTTTTATAAAGCTAACTGGGATGTCCTTGGTGACTGTATGTATCGGATGGTTCGACTTGTTATAGAGTCAGGTGCTCTTCCTAGGGACATTTCGAAAGCCTTTCTTTGCTTGCTTCCTAATGTGGATATTCCGATAACCATTACTCAGTTTCGGCAATTGACTTTGTGTAATGTTTCTTTCAAGCTCATTACAAAAGTGATTGTTAATAGGCTCCGGCCTATCTTGAGGAACTACATTAGTCCATTCCAATCAGCTTTTCTCCTGGGCCGTGGGTCTACAGATAATGGAATCCTTTTACAGGAAATTATTTCTACTCTTGAACATGCTCGTTCGTCCGTTCGAGGGGTGGTGGTAAAAATAGATTTTGCGAAGGCCTATGACACAGTTCGTTGGGAGTTTGTTGAGGAGTGCCTACTGGAGATGGCGGTGCCGCTTCGGGTTCGTCGGGCGATCATGGCGTGTGTCTGTAGCTCTAAATTTTCTATATTGTTCAATGAGGAGCCTCTTCCCGAGGTACAAGCTGGCAGGGGTTTAAGGCAAGGGGACCTGTATCGCCCTATTTGTTTGTTATAGTTATGGAAAAGCTGACTTGGCTAATTGAGATGGCTGTGGCGGAAGGTGCATGGGAGCCGATCAGGTTGAAGTCGGGCGGATTGGGGGTTTCGGATATGTTGTTTGCGGACGACCTAATTTTTTGCTCGGCGTTGAATGAGGAGAGTATAGAGTGCTTGGCGTCCACGTTAAGGAGATTTGGGGCTCGGTCTGGCTTATATATGAATGCAGCTAAATCTGTTGCCTTCTGCTCTCCGGGGGTGTCAGGTGTGCAGATAGGTTGGCTGCGTCAACATTTGGATATTGGGGTGACTGACAATTTAGGAAAATATTTGGGATTTCCTATAATCCCTGGTTATATGAGGATCAGGCACTTTGATGAGCTTTTGCACAAACTTGAAGCTCAGCTAAGTGGATGGTCGGCATTCTTGCTTATAAGGCAGGACGTCTTACCAAAGCTAGGTCAGTGTTGGCCTCTATTCTCGTGTATGTCATGCAGCTGCATCTGCTGCCTATTGCTGTGGCGAATGCTATAGATAAATTGATTCGGAAATGGATTTGGAAAGGGCCAACTGATAGGGGTTTGCACTTGTTTAGTTGGGACAAGGCAGCGAGACCGAGGCGCTATGGTGGTTTGGGTATTCGAAAAACTCGCGAGAACTCTGCGCTAGTCGGGAGGCAATTATGGGATTTTCTAATGAGCCCGGACAAGTTATGGGTTAGAGTGGTGCGTGACAAATATAGAGTGGCTGGGGGTCAGTTCCCCAAGGATCATTATAGGGGTACTAAAGGTTGGAAGGCATTATGTAAGATGAGTTTGCTGCTGGAAAAGGGTTATGGGTTGAGGTTGGGGAGTGGATCATGCTCGTTTTGGTATTCACCTTGGTGGAAAGGGGAGATATTGTGCCACAAGGTGTCGTTCGTGCATTACCAAGACATTGCCATTAGGGTTTGTGATGTGGTGGATTGGAATTCATGGCAACTTGATCGGCTCTATTCTTGGTTGGCGGAGGACGACAAGGAGGCTATCAGGTTGTCGCCTGTTCCCCACTTGGTAGAGGGTGTTGCGGACGTATTGCATTTGAGTGGGGATATTCATGGCCAATATACAGGTGCTTCAGGTAAATTGTGGCTTCAGCAAATTAATCATGAAGATGACAACTGGAGGTGGATTTGGAAACCTTGGATCCCTGAGAAAGTTAGCGTACTACTATGGTTGATTAGTCACGAGGCCATTCCCGTTAATGGGTTGAGGTATGCGCGGAATTTGGCGAATTCTCCTCTTTGCTTGATATGTGGTGAGGCGGAGGAAGATTGGCGTCATGCTTTGTTTATGTGTCCTTGGGCTCGTACTTTTTGGGTTAAAATGGGGTTGTGGGGTGTGCTTGAGGTCGAGGTGGTGCCTTCTGGATCTGTCCGGTGGTGGCTCCAGTGGGCGACAAGGGTGTTTGGGGGCATGTTTGTTGCGGCTTTGTGGGTGGTCTGGTGTGAACGCAATAATAGGGTGTTCAAGGGGTGTGCATCCAGGTGGGATCAGCTTTGCCAAAAATGCCAATGGTTGGCAGGGTTGTTGAAGAAGAATGAGCATGTGAGCAGTAGGGACCGAGCTATCACCTATGTTCGGTGGAAGGAGGGGATGTTCAGGGTGTGATCATGCACACAGATGGTTGTGTTCTTAAGGAGGAGCGGAGGGCTGGTTTCGCAATCGTGCTGCGCTCGACGGATGGCGGCTTTCTTGGTGCTTGCAGGGGGCAGCGTTGTGAGCGCTCGATGCTGGAGATAGAGCTGTTGGGGATCATGGAGGGACTGGTGTTTGCGATGCAGTAGGGAGTGGAGAGTGTGAGTGTGTACTCGGACTCCTCGGAAGCGGTTCGTTTGATTAATGGGACTGCGTCTCCGAGTCACAGATTTTGGCCGATGATTTGGAGTGCTCGAGACAGGCTTCGTGCGCTTGGAGGGACCCTTAAACATATTTTCCGTGAAGGTAATCAGGTAGCGGATGGGCTTGCTAAGAAAGCTGCTTTGGAGGAATCTTTTATACTACTTGGGCGTTTCCTCCGGACGAGTGCTTGAGTGCTATCGCCTTGGATGCTTCAGGGTTGCAGTTTTGTCATCGTTAGTCTAGTCACTAGTGGTTGATTTGTTTTCTTGGTTTTGCTTTTTCTTTCTTTGTTTTTATCATTTTATTTTCTTGTAATTTGCCAGCCTTCTTAGCCTCTTCACAAAAAAAAAATTATTAATTAACAGTATCAAAAAGTTAAATAAGATAAGTAATATTATGTGACAGGGAGTATCATTTACTAATATCTTGCTAACCCCCCACTAAAAATATTAAATGAAGTTTAGTGTTAATAGAATAATTATAAATATAAAGAATTTAATTTAATGAATTAACAATTTTTATATAACATCATACTTGTATAATAATGTCTCACACCGCTTATATATATTATGATGTCAATTTATTTATATAGACCTAGATAATTCCAGGTCAATTAATGGAAAATAATGAAAATTGGGAAATTAATTATGAGAGGAAAAGAAAGTTATAGAGTACTATTATAGGCTTATCCTATATGAGATGTCGGCAGCAGCTTTGAATGAACATTGAGAATTGAACCTCCTTATTTTATCAGCGCTGATCTGTACAATATTCTCTCTACTCCGTACTTTCCTGTCTGCCCATTCACTCTCTTTCTCATTTTCCACAACTCTCCGATCCTTCCCACTTCCCTTTCATCAATTACACACTACTACTACTACTTTTCAACACTTTTATTTCCTTCTATTTCAAAATCAAATTCAACTCTACATCTAGGGGTGAAAGTGTGGCGGATAATATTCGTCCGATCTGACGCCGTATTCGATTATATTCGAATCCGAATTTGAATTTTTATATCCGGCGGATACGGAACAGGATATGAGATTATAAATATCCGCCCGTATCCGAAAAATTCGAATATAATGCGAATATTATCCGTATTTTCTATCCGAATATCCGAAAATTTATATGTATTTATATATGTATAATATAATATATTATATTAACTATAAAATAAATAAGTAATACTATATGTATAAATATAATCAAAAGCTTGAAAGCCATATGTAATTTATTAAATCAAATCATATCAATCAACTCGACTACATCATTAGGTTCATTGCATCAAAACTGTAGTATATAACATCTTGTAGTGATGTTATTTAGATGTTTTGAACGAAATAACTAATGATCTTGGAAAATTTAAAATTTTAGTTTAGCTTACATAGTAGTATATTCTGATTTCACTTAAAAAATTAAAAAAAAATTAATTTTTGTAATTATAAGGTTATCTGAGTTAAAATCCGAATCCGTCTCGTATCCGTTTTTCGAAATATTCGAATTCGTATTTGTATCCGGCCTATTCGTATCCGATTCTATATTCGACAAAAAAAATATAGGATAGGATACGGGATGAGTACTATCCGCCCGTATTTGTCCCATTTTCACCCCTATCTACATCAAATATGATATATCCATGATGTAGACAATATTTTGTAAAGAACTACATACGTGTTTATTATTATTTTTTTTTTATCATATAGACAATATTTGGGATGCTCGACTTAACTAAAAATAAATAGAAATTAACTTTTTTCAATTTTGTGTTCTAAATTTTTTTATTATACTTATGTTTTACAAAGAAATTGAAAATTTTTTAATTATATTTTTTAGATATTATAAGAGCCACATTTTTATAATCTCATTTCTATAATAGTAGAAGATAATTATCGAAAATGATTAAATAATTGACTAGTCGATAATTTTTGCAATTAGGCATAGATAATTTTACAAATTTTTTTCGGTTACAAGATAATTTTACAATTAAATATATCTTTATATTTATGTGATATGAATTCCCACTATTTTTTCCTTAGGCCTTTAACGACTCCTCCAAAAAAAATTAAATATATAGGAGATTAAAGAAAATTTGAAAATAATTTACAAATTTTACTTGAATAGAGATGAAAAAATAAATATGAGATATATATATATATATATATAATATAAATAGGTATATATAATGGTGGGGCATGGGTCCCCTCTGTAGATAACAATTAACAAATAGTAATATATTTAATTATTTTTGTTTTTTTTGCTAAACGGGCCGGTGGAGAATCAGACCCCAATCTTCCATTGGAATTCGAGGGATTTAAGCACTTGGACTAAGTCCCCATCCTCTATATTTAATCAAAATTTGGTATATGTTATTAGGGGTGATATCGAGTCGAGCATCGAGCCTGAACAGTGTAATTCGAGCTTGTACAGTAAAAATAAAAAATAAAATTCTAGTCCGAATTTAACTAGACTAGATAGTATATAATTTGAATTTAAATTGGCAGTTTTACTTATTATGCTGATATAAGTTTGTTAGGCTTGATAAAGCTTAAATTGTGTCAAATAAATTTTTTTTATATTTTTTAAAATTTAATAATTTAATCGAGTTTCTATTGTGTATCGAGTCGAGTTTTCCTCACCCTATATGTTATCTTTTTCCTAATATTATGCTTATTTAATTTAAATTTACTCCCCAATATATTATTATTTTTTAGGAGCCATTGAATGTCTGAAAATGGTGGTGGGAGCCCATGCCACACAATTACAGAGGGGAATAAAAGGGTGGGATAGGGGGCCGGTAGGTATCGAACCTCCAAACTTTCGTTGAAAGTCAAGGGACTTAAACAATTTGGCTAAGTCCTCGCATCCCCAATATATTATATTAATCCAAATATGTCCTCAATATAATACTTAATAAATATATAAGCAAGTTAAATACTTCCTCCATTTTGAATCTCATGCTACATTGCAAAAAGTGATGTTGTTCATTGGACAGCTTTAATTTAAATTTTTATCATAATTATACAAGTTAAAATAGAGTTAAGTGGAATCTTGTTATATTCGTTTCATTTTATAGTTTTTAAATATCTAACTTTTAGAATTTTTATTTGTACTGAATTGTTTTGGTGAATTATCGGGTATCCACAGGCCACATTGGACTCAAGACTAATCCCTCGAGAATCTGCATGGGCAAGTAAGAACGCCTCTCCTAAAACAGTTTTTTACATACACAATGCTCGAACCCGGGACCTTGCTTAAGCAACTACAACCCCGATCCACTCAAACAAACTGTAGTTGGTTATTTGTATTGAATTTGAGATATTAATGATTTAAAATATGTATTGGATAAGGTGCACTATCGGTCCGTAGAAAAACTTTAAAAACGGAGAAAGTATATTAAAATAAATAATATACTCTCCCCGTCCCAAAACTTTTGGATTAAGAAGTTTATGTGATGTGATAGTAATGAATTTGAGATTTTAATTAATTTATTTTTGAGTGATGTGATTTTTTTTTATGAGCCATTGAAGAGCTGGGAAAGGGGTGGTGGGAGCCCATGCCACACAATTACAAAGGGGAGAAACAGGGAGGGATAGGGGGCCGGTGGGAAATCGAACCTCCAACCTTCCGTTGGAAATCAACGGACTTAACCACTTGGGCTAAGTCCTCATCCCTTAAGATGGTTGTGTGTTGAATTTATTAAGGTTAGTGAATTTAAAATTTTAATATATTTATTTATTAATGTAATGTAATGAGAGATGATTTGGTAATTAAGTATTTAAGTATTTTCTATAAAGGAAATATGATAATTATGTTGGACGTATCAGAAAGAAAATTAGACATAATTAATAGGACGGAAGAAATACTATATATATTCTTAATTATATTTGCAATCAAACCACCTATAAAAACGACAAAAAATTTGAAAAAGAAAAAGGTAATGATTCAAAATCTAATTAAATATATTAAATGTGCCCATAATACTTTTCTGAAAATTTTCATCGACGAGTTGGTGATAATTATTTCATAAAATATAGTTTTATTAGTATTTATTTGAAACTAGATTTTTCACCCGCGCTTCGCGCACGGGTATTAATTTTTTTAAATACAAACTAATGCTAACTCGATCAATATATTTAAAATGATAGATGTTATTATTTTAGTATATTTATGAAAATAATATTTTAAATAAAATACAATTTTTTATTATCTTTTTTTAAAAGGACATAAGAAATAAATTATTTTTTTCATAATACATATACCAAAATATAATTCAATTTTTCTATGCAAGTAAAATATAAATAGAAAAATTACTCTATGATTATCATCCCTACTATTATAAATATTATATGTATAACTAAGATGGTGTTTGGATTAGCGATATAAAAGAGATTATTTGATTATTGCGTTTTCAAAACGCAAATAATCAGGTTTGCAGCACCTATTTTTAGCGGTTAAACTGATTATTTGCGTTTTGAAAACGCAATAAGCAGATAATCTATTTTATTGCAGCTTATCCAAACACCCTCTAAATTGATTAAGTATATTAAAATTTGTCTTAACTCACTTTAATCACCCGCAAAAATATGTTGATGATATATACTATTATAGTTATATAAAAGGAACAAAGTTAGTATTAATAATTATGCATGTAGATTAGTGACCGATAAAAATATATATATATATATAAGTAAATTATCATGATATTAATTCTTATATATACAAAATAGTATATTGAATTTTTGTTACCGATGAAATACTTATTTTTATGTAGAGTAATTTCCATTGTATACCCCTCAACTATGTCCACTTATATACTTGAACTATTTTTTTGGAAAGAAATGCACTACAACTATTAAACTTTGGAGAAAACTATCATTCCGTCAAAATTAATTAAGGTTAATTAAGGTTACACCGTGTCCAACCGTGAATTCAAAGGGTTAAAACAGTCAGCTCAAAAAAAAAAAAAAAATTGACCGGAAACCCATATCCACTACCTGAACCATATCCTCTCCCATCGAACATCCCCTCGAACCCGCTGACTGCTTTGTGGGTTTGCCATCACCATCGCCATCTATATTCCATTGTTTCATTCATTCACGTCCTTGTGTGGAAACCCTTCCAGGAGCAACAATTTCCGTTGATAGACGATCTCTCAACCACGACTCCGTTTTCTGAAATATGAATCTGTGCGCTCTTCCCCCACCCCAGTCGTCTACCTCCACCCTGGTATGATTTAGACTTCTGGGCTCTATGAAATTAATTTGGTTTGGAATTTTTCAGCTAAGTCGAATGTAGGGTTTGAGTTTTGTTATGTGAATCTGAATATTGCAAAAATCTAAATTATGAAACTGCATTAGGTTTTTTGAAATTTAGTTGTTTAAATCTGAATATGAAATTATACTCTAATTTCTCAGTTATGCAAATTGAGTTGTACTTTTGACTTCCGAATTATGCAAAACCATTTTCTTACCATATGATTTAAGAATTGTTTTGTTGTGTTGGTATGCAGCTTATATGAGTGAATTTGTATTGGAGCACAATGTATTACCCATTTGTACGTGTGAAAATGTGGTGGAAACCACAAAGCAGTTGCCTATGATGGCAAACAGACGGGGTTTAGGGTTTGAGGAATGAGCTTAGAGTCAAGGTCAAGAAAAAAATAGGTGCTGACTGTTTTAACCCTTTGAACTTCACTGTTGAACATGACTTAACGTTGAATTTTGACAGAAGAATGGTTTTTTTTTCCAAAGTTTAATAGTTGGGGTGTATTTTTTTTTCAAAAATAAAGTTCAAATGTATAAGTATACACATTGGTATAGTTGAGGGATATACAATGGAAATTGCTCTTTTATGTATATTATGTAGTTTTTTAGAAAAAAATTACAATAAGAAGTTAAATTTTAATACTCCTAAATATTTTTAGTTAAAATAGTATATATATTTATTTAAAGATTTGTTTATGTATTTTCTTTACCGTCTAAACCCGAAATATATTTCTTTATATTTGAAATGATAAGAATATTTACTATAATTTAAAAAATACATACTTACGTCTTCCTATATATATATTATTTATAGTTTACTAATTTTTATAGTATATTTTTTTAATGATGTATTTTGTATTTAAAATATGGTTATTATATTCCTATATTGATACGGGATTATATATTTTAAACATAAAATTTAAACCTAAATTAAATTATATAATCATATTACAATAATATTCATTAAAATATATATACAAATAAATAATTTATATCATATATTTTTAATCAATTTATATCTTTTAAGTGTCATAAAAAAATTTATACCTTTTTAAGATATATATGAAGATTTTCTCAAGATTTTATTATATTAATAAATAGATTTATTTTCTAAATATAGATATTAATGATGTGGAAGGTGAGTTGGAATTAGTCAGCGATTAATCATCAATGACGTGGATTAATTGTAGCCAATGATTATAAAATGGTGGTATAATTACTGATATAACCCAAAAAATTAAAAAAATAGTTATATTGAATAAGGACAATACAGTTTGCATAGGCCAAAAAGTATTCAGGATTTATTATATAGATTAAATTTTTTATTTATTCTATTAATTGACGATAATATTTTAGGCTCATATTTTCACATACTCAATATAATATATTTGAAAATATAACACATTCAATTAAAGGATTTATAATATTTTGGTTTTACTAAATTTATCATAAACATCAAATATATTATAATTTGTTTCCAATTTATATATTTGTAAAATATATGAAAAGATTTATCAAGATTTTCATATACTAATAAATAGATTTATTATCCAACTAAAAGATTTAAAAGATTGATGACATGGCAAGGAGGACGATTTAGAGGTGATGTCTGAATGACTGTACTTTTCTGGATGATTAATTAGCGCCTATATGGAAACCTAAGGCATAATTACTGTTTAACCCTTAAAATTAAAAAAAGGATAAAGTATATTTAATAAGGACAATACAGTCCAAATATGCCAAAAAGTATTCAGGATTTATTATATAGATTCAAACATTACACATACAACAGAAGAGGCGTCTAGGGAATGAGGATTTATCATAGTGGTCAAATCCCCGATTCCCTAGTTATAGGTTGGGGATTTGGGGGTTCGAACTCTCATCTATCTAATAAATCATGAATACTTTTTGGCATGTGTAGACTCTTTTCTCTTATTAGATTTAATTCATCTTTCTTAATTTTAAAGGGTTAATCAGTCATTATATGCTTATTTTTAGATCAAAGACTCTTATTAAAACACATAGGCGACTGGGTTTACACGTAATCTGCTGACTAATTATACGTCATCAGACACATCATTAATATCTATATTTAGAAAATAAATCTATCTATTAATATAACAAAATCTTGAGAAAATCTTCATATATATTTTAAAAAATATAATTGATTACAAATATATATATATAAATTATTTGATTGTATACATACTGTTTTAAAAAATTAATATTATAATATTATTAAATAAATTTATTTAGGTTACAAATTTATGTCTAAAAAATATATATAATCATATATCAATATAAGGAATATAATAATAATAATAATAATAATAATAATAATAATAATAATCATATTTTAAACAAAAATATTTTATTGAAAATATGATGTAAACATTAAATTGGCCCTGAAAATATTGATTAATGTAAAATAACTAATAACCTATAAAATTTTATAACATTCTAAACAAATTGGCCCTAAATTTCTTTTTCTTTTTAAAGAAGAAAAGAAAGAAAAGGAAAAAAAAAGGCTAAAACACATCATAGTTTAATTATAGATTAGTCCATAAAAACTATTCACAACAAAAATTTTAAATACATTATGTAATAAAATATAAGTTTTAAATTATGAAAAGATAACAAAAAAATATAAATAATATTTTTTAAAAACTTTGGGGATAATAGTCAAAATGTGCAACATATTAGGGAGTAAAACTAATAGTATATTTTTAGAACCTTAATAATGCAAAATATACTCTATCAGTTCCTGTAATACTGTCCCAAACTTTTGGGTACGGTATTTTGGGTATAATGGGTTATTGTGATAAAGATGAGTAATTAGTTGATGCGATGTTTTAGTTGATGTTTGGAGTAAGTTTTTTCTAAAAAGGAAAATGTGACAATTATAATGGGACGTAGAAAAAAGAAAAGTGAGACAGAATTAGTGGGACGAATGCGTAATTTTTTTTCTAATTTTGAATAGTTAAGGGATATTTATTTTTCACTTGCTCTCATCATTTTAGATATGAAAGAAAACTCTATATATTTAATTTTTAACAGTAAAAATAATTTATTTTATATTATGTTAACTTGAGTTTGAATTTCCTTCATTCATCTTATTATCTCTTCATTTTCATTTTAATTTTTTGTTGCATGCTATACAATCACTATTTAAGCAAAAGACTTTCAATCTCATGTAATCCAAAAAATATTATATTCTCATTTTATATAGTTATAATAGTTCAACACCCGTTCATAGTGGGTAAAAAAATCTAGTTTATAAAATTTTTGTAATTTGTGTCCCTATCATTCTTTCATATATAAATTGTTCAAAAAACAAAACAAAAAAAAACAACAAAACCGAGGAGACGTGTAATTTTAAGACTTGTATTAAAATGGTGACAACGTGGAAAATGACATTTCATTTAAAGTAAGGCCACTACTATTTATTACTCCCTCAGTCAAAAGTTTCAATTTTTTGGCCACAATATTTTTGTGTAGATTGAGTTACTATTATAAAATGAAGTAAATAGTTGATGCAATCTTTATTTGAAGGAATAAAAAAATTTTTAAATAAAAAATATGATAATTGTAGTGGGACGGATCAAAATAAAAAATGAGATATTTGAAATAGGACGGCGGGAATAAATTTTTTTTTGTAAAATAATTTGCAGATTCGAAATAACGCCATCATAATAAGAAGCTGCTCCGGACCAAAAATAAATAGCGATCGAATATTCGTTTACCACTCGTTTTCAATTATTCCGAATATCATCATTGTGGCATGAGTTGTATCTCAAATTTTTAGTTTTATCAAATCTTAAATATTTTTTGGGTCTCTTTTTTTTTTAAAAAAAAAATAATAATTTTTGAAGATACGAAATAATAGTCCAAAAAAAAAAAAGATGTACTTCCTCTATATTTTATTTGCTACAGAAGTATATTTTTAATTATTAATAAATTAAGTTTGATAAGTAATCATTCAAAAGTTTGATATTTAAAAACTACACGACAAGACGAATCATTACAAAATCTCATTTAATTATATTTTACTTATATAATTATAATAAAATTATATTATAATTAAAAATATATGCGGTAATAGTACCAAAAATCCGGCAAACAAGAAACGGAGGAAGCATATTAGTATAAGTATATTGAGAGTTGAGACACATACACGCCGCTATTCTGTCATCATCTACATATATCCTTTTCAGAAAGGCCTTTCAATTGTAACCACCAATCCCCAATTACTGAATACGGCTGATTTCGTCTTTCCCCCAATTTCCGGCCCCTTCAAAATCTGCGCTTCGTTTCATTCGTTCATACCACTGATCCACCGGTTTCCGCTCTAATTTCTGGCAGCGGTTGGATTTTTAAGGTAAATTCAATCGCTACGTTCTCGGAGAAGTTTCAATTTTTGCTTTATAGGTTTTTCGGTCTCTCGATAGCCTGATGTCGTTGTTGAGGACCGAAGAAACCACATCTGGTTACGATCGGTCGCATGCCACCGCCACTGTTACCCCCGCCGAATTGACGGCAATTGCTCCGATGGCGTTGTCGCCGGAGAATGTGCTTTTTGGTAAATATGAGATTGGGAAGCTTCTAGGATGCGGCGCCTTCGCGAAGGTGTACCACGCCAGAGAGATTTCCACCGGCCAGAGTGTGGCGGTTAAGGTGATAAATAAAAGCAGACTCAAAAATAATTTGAGTCTGATGAATAATATTGTGCGTGAGGTTTCGATTATGAGCAAGCTGCGGCACCGTCATGTAGTGAGGATTTTTGAAGTGTTGGCGACGAAGAGGAAGATTTTTTTCGTGATGGAGTATATGAAGGGTGGGGAGTTGTTTGGGAAAGTTGCGAAAGGGCGATTCAGCGAGGATCTCGGCCGGAAGTACTTCCAGCAGTTAATCTCCGCCGTGAGTTATTGCCACCACCGCGGCGTGTACCATCGGGATCTGAAGCTGGAGAACATGCTGATTGACGAGAACGGCGACCTGAAGGTCTCCGATTTTGGACTCAGCGCGGTGAAGGATCAAGTCCGTGCCGACGGCCTCCTCCACACGCTTTGTGGCACGCCGGCGTACGTCGCACCGGAGATTCTCGGGAAGAAAGGCTACGACGGCGCCAGCGTGGACATCTGGTCGTGCGGCATCGTCCTCTTCGTCCTCACGGCGGGGTATCTACCCTTCAACGACCAAAATTTGATGAACATGTATCGCAAAATCTACAAAGGCGAATTCCGTTGCCCTAAATGGATGTCGCCGGAGCTCAAACGCTTCATCTCTCGCCTCCTCGATACAAATCCGGCCACCAGAATCACCGTCGACGAGATCAAGCAAGATCCTTGGTTCAGAAAAGGCTACAAAGAGATCAAATCGGAAGAGCTCCCCTCCGATTCCGACTACAAAATGGCTAAAGATCTGACCGCTTTCGACCTAATTTCCTTCTCCCGCGGCCTGGATCTGTCCGGACTGTTCAACCAATCTAACCAACCAGCGGGGGAGGATGTCAAGCGCCAGATGGCGGAGGATTCGCCGGAAGGAATTATCCAAAAGGTTACCGAAGCGGTTACGGCGGAGAACGGCCGCCTTCGTCTAAGGCGGACGAAGGAATCCGGAGCGGAGCTGGAGGGGCCAAACGGGAATTTCACAGCCTCGCTGGAGGTTTCCCGGTTGACAGACCGGCTGGTGGTCGTTGAAATGAAAAGAAAAGCCGGGGATGCTAAAGCATTCTCTGAGATGTGGAGGGATCAAATTAGACCTGTAATTCCGGTATCCGGTAATCATTAGGGTTTCGGTGGTCCTCGGGCAACGGCGTTCCGGGGGTATATATGTCCTTTTCGCTACATGTATTAAAAAAATAATACTCTAAAATTATGGTTGATAGAAATTTTGTCTCTGTTTAATTTTGTGAAGAGAAGAAAAGAGCTGCTCGCAAAGGCACTAATGAAGTGCTTGTACAGCATTACTGTTGCGAGTGGAAAAAAAAATATAACAAAATGAAGTAGTCCTATTAGTATTATATTAGTATATTATATGTGTATGTATAATTGTAGAGATGGAATAATTATTACATTACATATATAATTGTATAGTTTATGTAAAAGTTTTGAATTGATTTGTTTTTAGAGATGAATCAATCATATGATTAGAATCTGCCAGTTTGTTTGGCTGAGTTCCAATATTCTTTTAATCTTTTCTAGTACAGTTGGTGGTTTTGTTTAGATTACTAATCTTAACCTTATGTTGATTTGATTTAAAAGTTGAATTAGTAGATATTGAAGTGCTGAATTAATATTTTATACTCCAATATCATCTAGAATTTATTAATGTGACGTATATTAATAAACATAGATTTAGAATTTATTAATGCGACGTAAATATAAATAATTTAATTTAATTTTTATGATTATATAATTGCAACACATTAATTCAAAATTGATCAACAAATTCAAAACAAAACAGGGGGATGAGGACTTAGCCCAAGTGGTTAAGTCCCTAGGCTTCCAACGGAAGGTTGGAAGTTCGATCCCCACCGGCCCCTTATCCCTCCCTTTATTCCCCCTTTGTAATTGTGTGGCATGGGCTCCCACCACCCCTTTCCAGGCCTTCAATGGCTCCTCCAAAAAAAAAAAAAAAAAACAAAACAAGTACTTGGTTTAGTGGTCAATTTGTCTAACTCCTAACATTCAGATTGAGAGTCTTACTTTCTAGACAAACCCCTATTCCTCTTTTATATTTATAATTTGTGTGACATGGTTAATTATTACCCTAATCATGTCAAGTGCGAGTCCAATTCCATTGCTCCACCGCTAGGATACTCTACCTTAGATAGCATACTCCTTGTAATCGATTGGGTTCCTGTACTGGAATCCCATTTTCCAGTACATACTGGAATATATTGTGACCCTTGGATCTAAATTTTATCAATGGTTCAGATTGAGGTGAAGGTTAAATATGTAATTATACTTTTATAATTTAAATATTGTAATTGTAACAATGATTACTTTCTTACTTTTTCTTTTTACTTTTTGCAGAAATTTTTTTCAAAAAATTTCTTTTGTTTCAAAAAAGGCCAAATCTATCCTTTTTTTATTTTATTAGCGAATTTATCCTCTACATATGCTAATTATATCCGGAAATATCCTAAATTCACTAATCGTGGAATGGCTGCTGACGTGGCAATAAATTAACTTAAACCCTACACGCTGGATGAGATTTGAAGTGTCTCTCAATTAAGGCTGGGGAAAAATACCGAGTATACCGCATACCGCACATACGGACATACCGTATCGAAAAAAGAAATATCGAAATTTTCGGTATACCGTAATTTTCGGTACGGTATCATACCGAAAAAAAATTCTCCGTACCGTATATCTTACTGAACTTTACGGTATGAAAAATTTCATAGCGTTGCCGTACCGAACATTTCGGTATACCGATCTTCGGTATACCGAAAGTTTCGGTATGAAATATTTTCATACCGTTTCCATACTGACATTCCGGTAAGTTCGGTATATTCCGCTATATCGAATATTCAGTACATACCGACATACCGTATCGCGGTATATACCAATATACCGAACATTCACTACATACCGACATACCGGTATTGCGGTATATACCGGCATACCGAACTTTCGCTATATACCAACATACCGATATTACGGTATATAACGGTATCGCGGTATATGCCGATACCACCGCGATACCGTGGTATATACCAAAGTTCGGTACGGTAGCGATATACCGCGGTATCAAAAAAATTATACCGTTACCGTACCAAAATCTTACGGTACGGTATGATACCATAGCGAAAATTACGGTATACCGAAAATTTCGATATTTTCGATATTTTTTCGATACGGTATGTGCGGTATGTAGTATATTCGGTATTTTCCCCAGCCCTAATTGAGACACACTTCAAATTCGATCCAGCGTGTAGGGTTTAAGTTAATTTATTGGCACGTCAGCAGGCATTCCACGATTAGTGAATTTAGGATATTTTCGGATGTAATTAGCATATGTAGAGGATAAATTCGGTAATAAAATAGAAAAAGGATAGATTTGGCTTTTTTTTAAACAAAAAGGATATATTTGGCCTTTTTTCCAATATGTAATTATACTTTTATAATTTAAATATTGGAATTGTAACAATGATTACTTTCTTACTTTTTCTTTTTACTTTTTGCAGAAATTTTTTTCAAATCTTTCCCACTAATCATTTTTTATACATAAATCTTTTCCAAATTTAAATTTGTAGAAAAAATCTTTTGTAATCACCACGACTAAAATATAAAAGAATATTAGATAACTTAAGACAGAATGTTATTTCACACAAAACAGAATGTCATATGGCACAATACATAAATATTTGATACTTCAAGACAAAATGTTTATTTGAAAGAAACATGACTACTAAAATATAATAGTAGAATATCATTTCAAGAGAGAATGCCACTTTGTAAATAACAGAATGTTAGATAATTCAAGAAAGAATGTTAGACAATTCAAGACATAATGTGACAATATTTAAACCATTCTGTTTCATGATTTTAGCCACTGTTTTATGATTTTAGTCATTATGTTTCATGCTATGTGTATTACTATTTGTCTAACAGAATGTCGCAACCTCAAAGACAGAATGCTTGATTCTTTAAAAAAGAATGTCAAGACTAACACATAATAAAATATTAGATATTTCAAAACAGAATGTCTCTCTACACAAAACAGTATGTTAGATAATTCAAAACAGAATGTCATAACTAAAAAAAAAAAGGATGGTATATAAAACAAGACAGAATGTTGGATGTTCGAGAACAGAATGTTAAGTAATTTGGAACAGAATGTTAAGTAGTTCAGACAGAATGTTATATACTTACTGTGTTTCGTTTTATTTGTCCCATTGGAGTTTTGTATACTGTTCACACACACACACACTTTGATTTAAAGTTTTATCATAGTTACAAGTTAAAATATAGTTAAATGAGATCTTGTTAGATTCGTCTCATGATGTATTTTTTAAATATCAAACTTTTAGAATTTATATTTTTACCGAACTTGAGTTATTAATGATTTAAAATATACATTGGACTGCGTGCTGGATGGGCCCGTAGCAAATAATAAAAAAAAAGAAGAAGTAATCATGACCTGTAAAAAAGTAAAAAGTTAAAAAAAATATATAAAATATAATCTTCTGAAATTACATAAAAGTCCTTATCATATCTACACCGTTGATTTTATATAAATAATGATCTAGTGGCTCTTATCAATCCCAGTATCTACTGGCCAGCACCAGAACCTTTTCGCCTTGTAATTTGATTTTCCTTGTTTTACTAAAAATAAAAAAATAAAAATCTTATGGATTAACTGTAAACTTAATTTGGCCTTGTTCAAACATTAATGATAATCCTTGGGATTCGATTATGGTTGGGGTTCGATTTCTCATTCGGCCCCTATCATTCCTCTTTATTTCATTTATAATTTGTTTGTCATGCGCTCACACAACTCCTTGACTACACTTACTTGCTACCAAAAAACATTAATTAATGATAATCCTTACCCCGGTGCATAATATTGAGGGGAGATGGGTTTCCATATTGGCATATACAGGGTGCAGCCAGCCAGCGCGGAGAGGTTGTACTTCGCTGCCTTTTGGAATGGGACTACTGTTGGAGTCACCGCCTCCAGGCACTTAGGTTAGTAGATAATGCCTATATATATGGGAGGAAAATTTCGTTGATGTTTTTATGCTAAAAATGTGGAGTTCTTCACTACTACTTGAACATTTCTATCGAATTAATTAATGTGCCATGCTCTATTGGCAAATTTGGCGAGGGTTGTGTTCTGCTTCTTTTTTTGTCATTCATTTGTTGTTTCTTTTTATCCGTTTTGCTTGCTTGCACCTGTATAAGTATATATATTTTCTGTTTAAAACAAAAAACACATGAATTATAACTATAAAATTGTCAATTTATATTTAACTTTTTGTTTCCGAAAGAAGACTTTATTTGGGTGGTAGGAACCCATGTTAGATGTTACACAAGTTACAAATAGAATAAATGAGAGAGATAGGGGCTGGATGCAGAGGCGGACGCAGGCCTAGGCCCGCTGGGACCAAGGCCCCACCTCCTTTTTTTCTTTTTTTCCTTTATATATATATATATATATACATATATATATTATGTTTATTTTGAAGTCCCATCAAAAAATTAAATATAAGAGTCATAGTATTTTTTAATTAGATAAACTATATTCAATTTGGTTAATATTTTTATTATTTTAATTTAACATATATGTATTGTGTTTATATTTAATTTGAATTATCTTGAATTTTTTTTAGGTTTTTTGTTTGATTAATCGAGAAATGATTAATTGATTAAATTGAAGGTTTTCCTTCTATATTTGAGAAGTTTATGATGATTTTTAAAAAATTCAAGGTATAAAAGAGTTTGTAATATTGCTATATACTAGTCAAAATAGAAAATGGTGTGATTTTTTCGCTTGTTTATAAATTGATTGAATGAACATTTGTCATATTAGTTGCCACAATTATAGCTAAAATGATATACTCGGCAATAAATTTTATTAAAGCAAATTCGGCCCTACCGATCAAAACTTTCTGGGTCCGCCACTGGTTGGATGGGAAATCGATCCTCCAACCTTCAAGTTGGGAGTCATGGACTTTTTTTTTGGATAAGCTGAAGCCAGAAAACAAGGCGAAAAATCAAAAAAGGAAAATAAAAACAGTCTCAAAGAGAACAAAAAATGATGGAACTAATATCGGGGGAACCATGCGCCAGATGAGTCCGCCGCCAACGCCCCCAACACGAAATCCGGGGGGAAAGCCCACGTGGTGTAGAAATCCTCTGTTCTAGAACCATGTTTAGCCAAGCAATCCGCTACCTTGTTGCCTTCCTGGAGAACATGAAGGATCAGACATTCAACAAATGAGTTTTTAATCTCCTTTACATGTTGGAGAAGTGTGGCAAACGGGTGGAAATTATCCCAAGCTTCAAGAGAATTAATAGTCACCAAGGAGTCCGTATAGATACAAACTCGGCCGATCCCCTTCTTTGACACATAATCCAGGCCGGTCACCAATGCAAGAAGTTCCACATAATTGATGTTGGAGCTGCGAAGGAAACCAAAGCCTCCCCCTTTCCATTGCCCGTCACTATCACGAACAACAAACCCTATGCCTGCATGCCCTGTGTTGTTGGAAACGCTGCCGTCGACATGCAGGATCGTATCAGAAATCCCCTCCGAGTTCCAATTCACAAGCCGCATTGGGTGTAGCCGACTGCCGCCCCCTTCTGCCCGCACCAGGTCATCCGTCATGTGGTTAATCTCCCTTCGAATGAGCTATGTTGATTTTTGAACGCCCCTAAAGACACGCGAGTTCCTCTCAAGCCATATAATCCACACCGATGCAATGAAAACCGCTCCATAGGTGCGGTACATATCCTGTAAAAAAAGATTGATATCAGGTTTAGGTATTGAATTGCAATCCACAGGTACCTGTATATGATTTGCTCTCCAAATGAACTTCGCCCAAGGACAATAGAGTAGACAATGAGTCCAATCCTCCTCCTCCTGACCACATAGAGTACATAGGGGAGATGTCGCCATTTTTCTTTTAAACCGAGTAAGGTTAACCGACAAGGAATCATGCGAGATGAGCCATAGTAGAAAGCATATTTTTTCCGGGATTGCCCCTTTCCAGATCCATCCCCAATTAAGTCCCGCAACCCCCTCCTCCGTGAGCAGCTGGTAAGCTGAGCTTACCGAATACTTGCCCGATGTTGTCCGGTCCCAAGTCCACAGATCAGGGATTAAATCATGGAGTTGGGGTGGCATTGTTGTGCAGATGGCTTGCTTCAACTCCAAAGGAACGAGAGAGTAGACACCCTCCCAATTCCACTTGCCTTCCACTATGATATTCCTTATTTCCAAGTCAGTATCCTGTGTTGCCACATAAGGGAGGAGCGGCGCTAGTTGTGAATTATTCCACCAATCCGAGTACCAAAGGGATGAATGACCATTCCCTAGCTTAAGCTTGAAACCCCTCCTCAAGAGAGGAATATTTTTTGCACCATTTTCGTAGTCTTAGATCGGCCATTGGACAATGGTTGAAGAGGGTGTACCAGGCCATTTTCCATACCCGTGATCAGTTGGACCCATGTCTTCTCTGGAGAATGAATTAGATCCCATAGCCGTTTTCCCAAGAGAGCGACATTCATGTGCCGTGCACGTCTTAACCCCAGGCCCCCATTTGCTCTCGGAGTGGCCACTACATCCCACCGAACAAGGTGAATACCTTTCCCATTCCTGTCTTTCCACAGGAAACGATTAATCCGTCTATCAATGGCATTACACACAGCCTCCGGAAGCCAAAAAAGTTGCATAGTGTACGTGGGGATTGCGGCCATGACAGATCTACAAAGAGTGAGCCGGCCCGCTTTGTTTAGAAGCTTACACGCCAACCTTCCATACGAGAGTCCATCTGTTCCATTATATAGGCGAAATCTTGGCATCGAATGCGCCCCGCAAGCATGGGGAATCCCAAGTATTTCCCAAAGTTGACCACAGTTGGTATATGTAGAGTATCATAAATCCAGTGCTTCTCTATTGTATCAACTGCAGAAGAGATGATCATGGAGGATTTTTGGGGGTTAAGGTGTAACCCCGACATTGCAGCGAAGGTATGAAGAGAGTCCTTTATAGCCATCACGCTCCCTCGATCGGCCAATGCACATAGAATGAGGTCGTCGGCGAAGATCAAGTGAGAAATTCCGATACCTGTCCGAGACAACCTGATCGGCCTCCACCTATTTAATTCCACCATTTTTTGGACTAGTAAAGAATACTTTTCCATGATAATAAGGAATAAATACGGTGAGAGTGGATCCCCTTGTCTAATACCTTTCCCTGGGCAAAAGCTCTCGAGTGCCTCTCCATTCCATAATACTGAGTATGCTGGTGAGGAAACACACACCATAATGAACCGTCGAATGGTGGCCGGGAAGTTCAGTTCAAGTAGACATTGATCCAAGAAGTCCCAATGTACCTTGTCGTAGGCTTTTGCCACATCTATTTTCAAAACCAGCCTCTTAATCCTGGCACTAGCGCCCCCGAGCTGGCTCATTAATTCATAGAGTGTCACAGCATTGTCGACCGTCCCCCGACCTTAGTCAAGATTTTATACAGGACATTGCATAGCGTAATGGGCCTAAATTACTTGAGGTTGGTCGGAGCAAGAACCTTGGGTATGAGACAGATATGCGCCTGCATAATTTTTTGAACAATAACCCCGGAGGCGAAGGCTTGTTTCATAAATTCATGCACTGAATTCTTCACCAAGTCCCAGTACCGTTTATAAAATAAGCCCGGGTATCCATCAGGACCCGGTGCCGAGGTGCCATTCATTTCCTTGATCACTGTGGTAATTTCCTCCAATGTGACCGTTTCAGATAGTTTGTCTCCCATCGTCTGCGAGATAGGCTTGAAGGTAGGGGGCTGTACAGATGGTTCCAGATTGTTCATCCTTTGATTTAAATCCAAATGAGGCCTTGCATATAACTCTTTGAAAAATTCCCTTGCATGGGTACGAATGGTGGCAGCATCCTCGCACCAGGAGCCATCAGGGAGATTAAGTCCATGGATTCGATTATGATTCCCACGACACCTTGCCCGAGCATGAAAATACGCCGTGTTTCTATCCCCGAAGCGCACCCAATTTTGTCGAGCACGTTGGAACCAATACATCTCCTCTTGAGCTAATAGGGAGTCATACTCTTTTCTCAGTTCAGTTTCGATCATGGCTAGCCGGATTGAGTCCACTCTTTCCATTGCTCGGTTTATTCCTTCAAGTCGTTTCAGAACCTTGAATTTGCGCCATTTAAGGTTGCTACAGTGGTTCTTGCTGAAGGATAGCGATGCTTGCTGGACCTGATCAAGTCGTTGAGTGATGTCTGCACTAGTATTATTCCACGCCCCTTCAACCACGGGGGAGTATTCAGGTATTTCCACCCACGATGCCTCCCAACGGAAAGGTTTATTTTGGGCACGAGAAAGACCTTGTCCACAAGATAGGAGTAATGGACAGTGATCCGACCCCAATTGAGGTAGCACACGGACAAAACCCAAGGGAAACAAGGTGAGTCACGCCTGATTTACAACGCACCTATCCAATCGTTTATAGATCCGATTCGCATCCCCTCTTGGTCGCGACCAGGTGAAGCCCGCACCTTGTGTATTTACGGTCAGAAGCCCACAATCCTGAAGTATCTCATTCAATTCCGTCGCTCTAGCCATGTTGAACAAACCTCCCCTGACCTCTGAAGGAGCAATGATTTGGTTCCAATCACCGATCACAGACCACGCTCCATCAATTAGTTGAGCTACCTGTTGAAGGTCCTGCCAATTCCTACAACGCTCCGAATAGTTAGGAGAGGCATATAGAGCAGTAATAGACCATGTCACAGAAGAATTAGAAAGTGCCAGGGTGATCAGACGCTCCCGCTCGTCCACCACTTGAAGCTGAAACTTATGGCCATTCCGAACTAACGCCCAAACCCCCCCAGACCTGCCATGCACCTCTTGTATGCAGATCGGGATGTATCCCGCTCACAGTAAATTATTTTGAGAGCGAGTAAACAGAGATTGAGTTTCAAAAAGAAAGATAATATCAGGGCACTATTGACGAAGGATATCCAGCAGCACCCGTCTACTTGTTACACCAAGAACACCCTCAACATTCCAGGACAATATCTTGATATTTCTAAAATCCATAGATAACAATATAAAGAGGGAAGTGCAGCTAGGAAATCTAACACTGCATGGCGGAGTCCGGGTCCGGAGGTCGACCAACTGGGATTGCCAAAGTGCTCACCTGCTTCTCCTTAATAACAGTAATGTCATCTGGCCGCGCGCGCTTCCCTTGTGATGGAAAATCTTCTTTAGATTGAAGGGAGTTCACAGCGAGTCCCACGTTCTTAGACTGTCGTGTGGAATTTGTTGAACGGGTTTGAATCTTTCCCCGCTTAGGTGCAACTTTTGGGCCCCCAGTTTGTGCTTTTAGTCCTTTGGGGGAGATCGATTGTTCCGTTGCAGTCATAATGGCTTTACCCTTATCCTTATTTGTTCCCTTCTTAGGCCCAATGGATTTTTTCTTCACTACCTTTATCCATCCATCTCCAGCGGGCTGGGCCGGCACAAGAGGGGTCGGGGGGACACTTTCCAAACTACATGGGGGCGTATCTTCCTTAAATTCCGCCACCGCGGATTCCGTTGCCATAGGATCCGCCTCTGATAGGGAAGGATGATCACTTGATTTAGGTAAGTGGATCTCAGGCGCCGTAATAGGGATATTACCAACAATAGCCAGTGGAGGGGTTGGTGACGCCGTCGCCGGAGCACTTTCTTCCGTGGCCGCTGTATGGACCGTCCCCTTGGGACAGTGACCTGTTTTATGACCATAGCAATGACAAGAGGCACAAAGAAAATGCAGGCCTTCATAGGCGACCTTTTGCCAACGATTCCCGATTAGGATGCTTGACACTAGTGGAAGCTCTAAATCGATCTCCACACAGACACGTGCAAACTCTCCCCGACGAATGCTTTTCGTCATGTCATCCACTCGAACCGGCACGCCTAGGGCCCGAGCCATCTTTGTAATATAAAATTCATCATAGTATTCGACACTAAGCCCTGGAAATCTCGCCCATACGATTGTCTTCTTAGGCGTGTTTTCTTCAGCCACAAAATCCGGTTTCCATGGAGCGATCGTGAGGTAACTGTCGAAAACTGCCCACGGTCCATTATTAAGGACCCTCGCACGGTCCATCGCCTGAGTAAACTTCACCAGATAATAGCCTACCTCCAACTTAATCATGGCAAAGGAACCATTCAATTTCCAAAGACGTGTGATCCTGTCCTTCAGCGCCATATATCCTACTGTCTTACCAAGCACCGAGATAATTAGAGCATCCTCCCAAGGTTTACACAACCGGGCTTTCGTGAGTGGATCTATTGAAATGCGTGGTCGTAATCTATCCCCATCAATGTAATCAAGAACGACCAGATCTTCCTTGTTTTCCATATTCATCAGGGGGCTAGGTTTGACCTTAGAAATTAGTACCCACAAAATTTGACCTTAGAAATTAGTACCTCCCGGAAGGAAATTGTCGGAGTACCTCCCGTGAACACATAGGCCGATGGATCAGTAGGCGGAGGAGCATCGTCAGTAGCAGGAGATGTAGAAAAGGGAGAAGTCGCAGCAGTAGTAGAAACCCTAGCAGAGGAGGGAGACGCCATAGGTTTGACCTTAGAAATTAGTACCCACAAAATTTTGGGAGTTATGGACTTGATCACAAGCTAGGTCCCCATTCCTTGTAGATCACAAGCTAGGTCCCCATTCCTTGTAATAACGACATTATTAATAATACATGACAATGTTACTTATGTTTATGCTGCCAATAAATAGGAATAATTGCCAAAGAGGTCCCTTTTGTTTCTTTTTAAACCGGATTCATCCTCTTCATTTTTTTGGTCCCTTTTAGTCCTCTTTGTTCCTTAATCCGGGCTAATTGAGTCCTACTTTCCCTAATTGAGTGCAATTAACTGCATTGGATTATGTTCATAATTGGTTGGGGAAAACAGGTATGAGGTCAAATGCCGCATAAGGTTTGCCAAATCATGTGGGTCAAGAACCCCACCCATCTAAGGATCTGAAATGGGTTCAACTTTCGAGCACTAAAAATTTCCAGAAACCTTTCCCACAGCGCACGGCATTTGACATTTTCCAAGAGCAACCTTTCTCCCCCAAAACCTCCACACGAAGCTAGAAAATAGGAACTCCGGTAAGAAAGCGGAATTAATGACTCGGAGCAAAGCATAAACACATTCCAATGCTAATTAGGCAAAATTAGGTGACGAGAAAGAACAAATTCATCAGTACCTTGAGGTTTTTTTAGTAGCATCAGCATCATAGCTCCTACTCCTGAAAAATGCTGAGATATTCTCCAACCCTATACCATACACATCCAACCTTGGGTTCCTTGGCGCCACACTACCTCCAGTCCCCTCTCCATCCGCCTGGTCACGACACTTTTCATCCTTCTTCTCCCTTTATGCATAATCCAGCTGCGGATTATCGAGAACCACGGGCATCACATGCATAAGCTTATCACGATTAAAATCTTCATATTCCTCCACATTGATAGGCATCAATGCTTGCCTCTTCTTCTCAAATTTCTTACCGTAATCCACCTCCTTCCAGAATCAAATTCTCGGCCTCGACAGTGGCGTCAATTTTTTGCCTGCCGATTTGGGCGCGGGCGTTGGCACCATCGTGGAGATCCAACCTATTTTGAGGAGAAAGGGTCGTCAAAATTGCCTTCTTCGTAGGCTAAGCAGTCGCCAATGGTGGATTCTTCTTCCTCGTCCTCATCCTCACCGCCATCTTCTTGGGGCTGCGGTTGTCCGAGGGCGGTGTAGGGACGCCGGGAGGAGAAGTGAAGCTTGTAGTTGTGAGAGCAATGAGGAAAATGGGAGTTGCGAAAGGCAAGACGTGAAATGGAGAGAATAGAGAAGATGATTACATGGGATTAGGATTGGGAATTAGGAAGAAAGATAGAAAGCCAAGGTGTTGGTGCAGAGGCCATTGTCTTGTTTCCATTTGACTTCACATCTGTCTTCCCCAACCAATTATGCACATAATCCAATGCCACCTCAGTCAATTGCACTCAATTAGAGAAAGCAGGACTGAATTGGCACGGATTAGGGAACAAAGAGGACTAAAAGGGGCCAAAAAATTGTAGAGGACGGATCCGGTTAAAAAAGAAACAAAAGGGACCATTTTGGCAATTTTTCCCCAATAAATACACAGAAAGTAGGCAAACGCTTAATGATAATTTGATTTAAAATACAAAAGCTTAATTAATATGATAGGAACAAATTAAATACTTATCACACCTAAATAAAAACATGGAAAATTCGGAGATACAAACAATATAAAGCGATCTTATATTCGTTATGTTTATGTTGGCACAAACACAATATTACCCTCCCGTCATTATAGGGGTGGGAATAAGCAGGGGGCTACCCTACAGGAGCTTACCGCCTGACATTGTCTTTTTATAAAATAAGCTAGGCTTAGGTAATTTTAAAGGCCTATTTTTTTGGTAAACAGTGACACTCATGTGTCGGCAAAGGTGAGGATCGAGATAGAGGGCCGGGTGAGCAACGAACCCCCAACCTATGGTTGGGAGACGGGGTACTTGACCACTAGGGTAAGTCCTCAATCCCAATTTTAAAGGCCTATTTAGTTAAAAAGGACTAAGCCATGCCTTATAAAAAGCCTATTTAACCTACTAGGCTGGCATGTATAAGTTTTTTATATAATTTTTTAATATTATTATTTATTTAATGTAATAAATGCTTAAAGCCTGATCTTTTTAATAAAAATGATCAGGTTTAGACTTATAAACTAAACCTATAATAGGTAATAAGCCAGGCCTGGGTCATAGAAAACTGAAATAGACTTAGGCCATTCAAGACCAAGCCCGGCTCGACCTAACCTATTCCCACCCCTACCCCCAAGTATGAAACCAAAATATAGCAAAGTATATAGTATAAATGATTATTTTGAGACATTTCAAAAAGGATTATTTGAATCATTTGTAAAGATGATTATATACTATATTGTTACGTAAATAAATAGCCATCAAATTTCAATTGTTGTGAGCACAAGTATATTATTGTTCACATTTCATTTTATTTTATGTACGGGTAGTTGGAGTTTGCTGAAAGCTTATACTACTACTATAATTGGATTTTGCTTGGCTTATGCATATATGATATAACTTGGTAAAATCATACATGTATATAGTATAGACTTACAGTATATGCCATGCTTTGGAGGTTGGATTACTGCCCTTCTGGGTTTCGTTGCTGACTCCATAGAGGATGATGGCAAACTTTGAGGAGCATTCAGCAGCCTTACTTGGATGGCATAGATAGCCATAATGCCAGTTAAACAAGTAACAACAACAAAAAGGATGCATCTCTACATCTGTTGGTTTGGTTCCATCCCAACAGGCTGCCCTGTCGTCTCACTCTCACAGATCCATTGTGGTTCTTCCTTCCTTGCACCTGATCAGATGTGCAGGCAGTGTCGGTGGTCTATGCTGCTTATTGCAACCTGGAACAAGCACAGCAACACAGATATATACTACTTCTCAAGTATACTATATATATATATATATATATATATGCTGACCAACATCATTGCCATAGGTTCAGGTTTCTACTACATCCCCCAATGATTACTCAGAAATCTATGTGCAATGCTCTACTGCTTAAAAGTATTTCCAAGCAACATCCTTTTGTAACTTCCCTTCAGCTACCTTATTCAAAAGCTCGCACTTTTCAAATCATGCTTTGCCCTAAAAACCTCTCCACGTTGTATCTTTCCATCAATGTAATACTACATCGTTCCTTTATCTATAGAGAGTCTAGAAAGAAAAAAAAAATTGTGAAAAACAAACCATTTAACAGGAACTCTCGACTTGTCTACCTACAATGAGCAGAAACACAAATCTCTAATTTGATTTGCCTAAACCGTCGGATTAAGTTGACGACCAGTTGTGCAGCTTAACATCATACATAGAGTATCTTCTTATTTATTAGATACTAACAAACAGACCCTAAATCAGCAACAACTGGATTCACAACTTTAACATTATACACACAGTATCTTCTGTTATTTACTCCATCTACTCAGACAAGAATTACAAATCGAGAATACCCTTCAGCATTCCTCAGTCTCTGTTTCTAAGACCAGCAAAGAAAATGCTGAAAAAAATAATAATAAATTGGCAGCTAAAATAACCTTCAGCATACCACTGGAAGACGACAATAGAAGTCGAAGACTGCCCATTACCTTGGTGGCTTGGTTATGTTATGAAGTTTAAAACTACTTCACATCATTAATTTACTTATCTGTGTATGACATTAATTAAAAACGATAAATGGCTAGGATGATGAGCAGGATCACCATATGAGAATCAGAAAGGCATTCATTACGCAATCATATACTGTACAAGCTGTAATCTGTGTAGCTCGGACTCTTCAAAAAGGGTGGAGTACCCGTGTCCACCGGACACGACACGGACACAGGTACTTTTGTGGGACACGACACAATTAGCTAGTTCTTTTGGAGCACAATCCAAAATGGCAAGTGTCCGCCACATATCCCGCACCCATCCGTACCCGAGTCCGAGCAACATAGTTTGTAATAAGCAGCAATAGAGCATCTCCAACGACTAAGAGTTATAACAAACAGAAAGAAACATGAATTTAAACTGGCTTTCATCAACAGAAAGATGAAGCAATTTTAATTGGTATTCAGAGCCTACCCTCAAAACCAAGTCATCATTATCAACGAATCACTTATTCATTCTACATCTTCTCTTTCTTTTAATATAAAAAGATCTGTCCCTATTTCTACTTAGTAGTAGGATATTTATCTAGACCTATCTTCCAGAAACATGACAAACCACTTTATGCGCGCATTCTTATCTTTCATTTTCCCATCAATGTGCACCTCCATCCAACATTATCACTCTGATCACACCATAACAATCAGGTCCACAGAACAGATCTATAACATACTATATCAGGTCCATAAACTGTTTATGTGTGTACTTGTATTCAAATTCAATCACAGTTCAGCAAATCAAGTGGGGCAAAACCACGATAAACCACTGTACCATCCGCCAAAGAAATGAGATCATAACCAAACTCACTGTTCACGCCTAAAAAAACAAAAAGATGTGCAAGATGTCCAAAAAAAAAGGCATTCAAGAGATGTGAATTCAGGGTAGGACTACCCAAAACCTGTGTGAGATTGAAAAAAAAAAAAAGAAGAAAAGAAAAAAAGAGGAAAGAAAGTAAAAAAGAAAGAAGACACAAGCACTTCACTTATCTTTCCCAAAAAAGTACTTACAGGAATAAATCATTCCACACAAAAAGAAAATGCATGCCTGAACAAATACCAATTTACTCCAACAAAACGATCATGCATGTAAGTTCTATCTTTGTACAACTCAACTACGACACAGACCATGGCAATAATACAGGATCCTACGAAACTACATCAAAAATAGTATCCTTACTGAAGTGCGACACACATATCAACATACTAATGCAACAGCGAAACATCTCCCCGCCAAGATGTCATATCGGTACGGAATTTTTATCCATTCCATCCAAAATGTCTCATCAACAGAAGTCAGAAGGTATGAACAAATTATCAGTTTCACTATTTTACCCGAACCATGATGCACTATATATTATGATTTCAACTGAGCAAATAACAACAAAATGCCAATATTCCAAATGATTACTGATTGCATGCATTCTCAAAAGCAAGCAAACAATCACTTAACCATAAACAAAGCATCCTTTCTTGTCAAAATTCATTTGGTTCCAAGAATATCCTGTACTATACTTAAACAATCAAATCCAGTCAAATGAGTACTTGAAACACAGAAAACCAAAGACAAGAATCCAACAACTGAGTGATACTAGGATTAACCTTTAACCCCAATGTAAAAGATTAAAACCTCAAATATCAATTTCAGTCCATTCACATAGCAAGGACTTGGAAGAAAGTTCAAATTTTGTAAAGAAAACACCCCCACTTACCATGAAAAGAACAAGCAAAACCAACTCAAACAATAAATAGAACTAAAGCAAAGGCATAAACCCCATACACTATACTATTACACTTCATACTAATTAAACAGATGAGTGCTGCTAACCAATGCCAATCCCCAGAAACAATCACACTTCAAACAGCCAGAAGAAATGTCAAAAACAAGTAAACCCTTTTTTAATTTACTCAATGTTATAATGGAAAGACAAACCATATTACATGTATGAATCATAATTCACATAGAATCAAACACGCCAGCCAAACTTAAACCATAAAAAATAGGCTCAAAAAGCCAGGAATAAACACTTGTCAAATGGCATCTATTTACCCAAAAAACAGGCATCAGGATTAAAATCTGAAAAACAAAATCAAGAAACATATTTTATCAATCGGTTTGGGAGAGGCAGTGCGTGCCATTGCATTGCACACACGATGAAATATCGAAACATAAAATCACATATATTACCCAATTTATCAATTAGGTATCCTGGAATTGCAGTTGATTAAGAGCATTGAAAACAAAAAGAAATCACAAATTCAAACTCGAGAAACAAGTCGAATTACATTTATTACTCATCCAAAGCTAATCAGCAACGGCGATCACATCAAGTTCCTTCAATCAGATTCAGCGGCCGAACTCGTCTCCGCTTTGAGCCTCTCAAGAGCTTTCTCGTGCGCCCATGCTTCAATCCTCAAATCATCGGGCTTAGCAGTGAGACCCACTCCGAGAATAACTACGGCGAGGGAATAAGCAACATAGCAAGGGAGCTCCCAGTCTTCCCACTTCCTGGACTCGCCAGGGGGAGGCGGGGTGCGGTTAAAGGCGAAACCTTTTGGGCGATCTTCGTGACCGGGGGTTGTCCATCTGCTGGGACCCTCTCCGCCGCCACGGGTCCGAAGAGATGGGGTTAATCTGGCGCGGAGAGTGTTCGCGGCGGTGGCGAGAGATTTGTAGGACGGCATTTTGGTTGGAGCCTGATCGGAGGGCTTCTCCCTTTGGATTTGGGATTATTAGTAGCACTTATTTCAATTAGGGCCGCGAATTTATTGGGAGGCTAGTACGACGACGTTTCCAAAATATATATTATTCACTTAGATTTGATAAATTTTTTTGAATAATAAGAAATCGAATTGAATTATTCTATAAATTAATTTAATATTTAATAAACTCATTTCAATTATTGAATTTAAATATTTAATTCAATTTATAAATCAAATTTAATATTTTAATATTATATAAATATATTTATATTATTTAGTAAATATAGTCATAACTATTTAAAATTTTAAATTATTTAGAAAAAATTATTTATATATAATTTAATATAAAATTAAATATCGAATCGAATTAAATATTCAAATATCAAAATTTCGAATAAGTTCGAATCAAAATACGAATCAAACAAAAAATATTTAATTTATTTACAACATACTCATTAGACCATTACTCCTACTATTTAACAATTTACCTGAAGGATATGATTTTATTTCTTTTATTATTTACAAATCATTTAGCAATTCTTGCATCAAGTAATATATGAGAATCCTTAATCTTAACTAATCCAATTTCAAATTACCATTGCCTGTAGTTTGAGCAAGAACATCCTCCTCCTACAAGATGATGAGACTTACACTTGATCTCTTACAACAATTTCCATCCCAAAATTCCCAATAACCTATGAAAAAAACTTTGCCAAGCTATGCCAATTCACACAAATCCTCAAATTCTTGATTAACCTTATGGGTTTGGGTTTGCATCAGAATCTTTCATCATCCCAAGCCAATGCCAGTTTCTTAGTATGCCCAAGCAGCAATCTTTCAAACTGTAACAGTTTTTAAGTTAATTTCCAAACATTGATCAAATATAGATTGTATGTATATAGTTTTTGGAACTATACATTGTACATACTTCCAGGTTCCAAGACACTTAATTGTATTACAAGAAATCTCACATATACAAGTATTGATGATTGCTACCCATGAAGAAGAATATGATGAAGCTACTGATGCCAACCTTGTCATTTTTTTCCATGAGAAAATATGAACTCCACCATTTGGTCAAGAGATTTACGCGACGAACCTCCATTGATCGAATCCTCTAGTTCTCGTTTCATACGATGTGCTTCATGTCTTATTCCTTTTCCTTCTTCACTCACTATCAGCTTCCTAATTCCTTTCTCGATTCCACTCGCCTTTGCATTCTCCAATTCCACGCCCACTTTCCATACATGACTCACATACCGTGCATTCACCATTTGGTCGGCAAGACATGGCCTACATATTAAGGGGACACCCTCACACATACTCTCTAGGATCGAGTTCCATCCACAGTGTGTAAGAAACCCTCCTACAGCTGGATGGGCCAACACCCTCTTTTGAGGCGCCCACTCCACCAAGCATCCCTTTCCCCTTGTAATAACATCCTTGAAATCTTCTGGTAATGAGGAGTCAATAGCATTTCTCCCACCTGTTAGAATCAAACATATATGAATTGTGAAAGGATCAATGTCTCACATACATATTAGTTTAGTCATCTTTCATAGTATGTAAACTAACAGGTACAGCTCTATGTGCAGAACAATAGTATGTAAACTAACTGCTATATACTATCTCCATCTTTATAAAAGCTCAACATTTCATAGTATATATGTGTCGACTTCAAGATGAATAGCCAACAATACCGTTGAGTAACGTAGGACGAATCGCCCACAAGAATGGCTGCTGGCTCTTGACAAGCCCTTGTGCAAGCTCCATTAGCTCTATTTCCTCGATCTTAATTAAGCTGCCGAGGCTGACGTAAAGAACCGAATTCGGAGGGTGTTTGTCCAGCCACGACAAGCACCCTGTGTCCTCTTGCAATACGTTTGTTGTCAAAGGTGGAGCCATTTTATGCAACGGGCCTATGGAGAAGGGGACTGAAAAATGCTGTCGGAGTAGTTCTAAGGCGAAAGTGTCTAGTTCGAGGGTAGTATTCCAAATGATTGCTGAGGATGATTTCATTGCATTCATCACTCTGTGCTGGTAATCCACGAAAGCTTTTGGGATTTCCTCTGTGGGAGGCAATGGCAGATCTTTGAACCTCAGGGGATGCTGTTTGGGATCTATAGGGACTTCCACTTCAGACTCTGCAAGGGAAATTGGGGATGGTAGGGCATTAAGTGTGACCTTATATACATAATGGTCTGTTTGTCAAAACAACTAAATTCAATTTGCTGATTTGTCTCGAGATAAAATAACTTATTTAAAAAGACACAATAATTTAAAATAATGTCCAAGCCGCTCTTTTTGAAACAACATTTTGGATTTCAGCTTATTATACTACGAACAAAAAGTTAGCCTAATTTATTACTCATTGAGTTACCAACTATGAGCTAATTACCAAACACGTCCAATTATCAACATAAATTTATTTATCTTTGACAAAAAATATAATGAAAAGGAGATAATTGGGGATGGTAGGGCATCATCATTATTGAGCAACAAAGGATGAGATTTGAGGACAGAAAGACCACCTACCAGGTATAGGAAGAACCCTTTGATGAACAAGCTGCAGAGTGACTGCTAAGCAATGGACATATACTGGAGAAGTCCCTCTAATCGCCATGGTCGGGATCTTCATCCGATCGGCCAATTCTCCCACATACTTCCACAAGGGGTCATACACGACGCAGGCCAATTGGCGTCTGGGCAGAATCAACTCCTCGAGAGCCGTCCGGCTGCGCTCGTTGAGGTCGTTGGCAGCGCGAATTATGGTGGCGGTGGTGCCGCCGAAGTCGCAGTGGAAGTGGAGTTGGAGGGGGAGGAGATTGAATTCCGGGGGGAGGGTGCGAGGGTCGGGGAAGTTGAAGGGGGTCTGGAGGAGGGAGATGGAGAAATTGGCGGTGGAATGGAGAAGGGATGCGAGCTGAAGCATGGGAGTGAGGTGGCCTTGGAATGGGAAAGGGCACAGCAGCACCTCGGGGGGCTTCTTCTTGTTGTTGTTGTTGGGGTTTCCCATGGGATGGATGCCGCCCGCCGCCCGTTGAATTTCGCAGCGCTTTGGTTCTCCGACGGTGACGGTGACTGATGAGGAAAGCTGAGGAGGAGTAATAATTAATTAAGCAGCAATTAAGAGATTCAATCAAACATGTGGTGAGCAATCGCCAATCAATCACACAAATTTCAATCACTCATTCCTATATAGTACTATCTATGGGTTTCGTGGATTCTAATTAAGACGATGCTCAGGCTAGAATTAGGAAAAGCAACAAGCAATTGGACGGGTATTCACATTGTCGTCGTCCCATTTCTATCTTCACTCAACCCTAAAACCCAATTCCTATTCTAATAAAAAAATTTAGGCCTTTATTATATCTAATAAATAAATTAAAAATTTTATTTTTTATTTTTTACTACTATTTTTTATTTTTGCGATTAAGCTAGAAAAATGGATGGTGGAAGCTCATGATAAAAAATAAAAAATTTAGGCCTGTTATACACGCGTGGAATTGTGGATGTCTATCCATGTGATCAGCAGCCACCTTTATTGAATTTGTACTATTCATCCGACATCAATATTGACTTAAATTGTGCCATTTGGATTTGGAGGTGGTCAGAGAGAATGTTTGACACGTCTTTCATAATGAAGTCATTAGTCATCAATCTCAATCTGATCTTGTAATATTATAGACGGTTTGTAAGTCTATAAGTATGTACTCCCATCTTACAATAAAATCACTCTCTTCATATCTGATCCCAATCCTCAAGTCTCTCGCCTGTTTTATTTCTTATCACCATCATCATTACTCTATACCATAAATATATCTATACACTCAACTGCGATTATATTATTAATTACCGTATATATATCCATACATATATATACATACACACATATATACTACATATCACAATACGTTATCAGCACGAGCTACGAACGGAGCTCTGCCGGAATTTCTTTGAGGTAATATTTTGTATTTCAATAATTCTATTATGGCTAACTTGACAAAGCAGGATTTCAGACAACTGATGGTATCTGGAGATAATTATCTATCTTGGAAAATGGATGTTGAAATCCATTTGGAATCAATGGGTCTTGAAAAAATAATTGAAAAAGATAATCAGGCTTCAAGCCAAGACCGTGCGAAGGCTATGATTTTCATCCGCCATCATCTTGATGAGGGATTGAAAACACAGTATTTAATGGTCAAAGACCCAAATGAACTCTGGGAGAATTTAGAAAAAAGATATGATCATTTAAGATCAATAAATCTCCCTGAGCCCAGTATGACTGGTCACACTTACGATTCCAGGATTTTAAATCAGTAAATGATTACAATTCTGCTCTGTTTAATATCGTATCACAATTAAGACTGTGTGGTGAGATAATTACTGATAAACAAATGCTAGAGAAGACATTCTCTACATTCCACCCCTCAAATTCGGTGTTACAACAACAATACCGAGCACAGGGTTTCACTGAATATTCTGATCTGATTACGTTTTTGTTATTGGCTGAAAAGAATAATGATTTATTATTAAAAAATCATGAAATGAGACCAATTGGCAGTAGTCCATTGCCAGAGGCACATGTGACTGAATCTTACAGCCGTGGTCGTGGCCGTAGTCGTGGCCGGGGTCAGAGACCTCGTGGTCGTGGGTATAACCGAGGCCGTGGGAAAAATCATTTCCGCAACAATGTTTATATTAGGCCCACGACAGACACACATAATCAGAATCAGGGCAACACCAGAGGTGATGTCCAAAAACAGAATTATGAAGAAGCAAAATGCGATAGATGCGGCCTAAAAGGGCACTGGTACAAAAATTGTCGTACCAGAGATCATTGAGTGAAACTTTATCAAGATTCCCAGAGGGATAAAGGAAAAAGAGTGGTTGAAACAAACCATGTTGACAGAATGAATTCTGAGGAGAATATGCCCAATATCCCAGAATTTCAAGTTGAAGATTTATATAATGATTTAGTTTAATTGTTATGTTGTATTATTATTTTTATTACGCTTTGAACTTCTGTATCTGTCTTTACTTTTGTATGTGTGCTATCTTATTGTCTCTGTATTGTAATATTTCACTTATGTTAAATCTTGCTTTAATATTAATTATATCTTGTTTTAATTACAGCAAAATGGGGAATTATAAAAGTGATAATATATGTCTTATTGATAGTGCTTCAACGCACACGATACTAAAAGACATAAGGTATTTTTCCAATTTAAAAATGGGAGATACAATAATAAATAGAATATGTGGTAGTGCAAATATTATAAAAGGAATTGGCACAACCAACCTTATTTTCCCAGAGGGAACAAAATTAATTGTGAAAAATGCACTCCTATCTCCCAAGTCTCGAAGAAATTTATTAAGTTTTAAAGATATCCGAGAAAATAGGTATCATCTCGAGACATCAACTTCAGAGAATGTCAAATATTTATTAATTACAAATACCACTCATGGTAAGAAATATATATTGGAAAAATTACCAGCTCTGTCTTCTGGATTGTATTTTTCAAAGATAAATACAACTGAAAATTATCACTTAGACCACAGGTCTAATATTCCCCAAATAAACCAGAGGTTTATTGATGGCCAGAGGCCCACTAATATATATCATCCCAAAATAGGTCAGAGGTCTATTGGAAGCCATAGGCTTACTGATGAATATATGATATGGCATGGTCGCCTAGGCCATCCTGGCTCTACAATGATGAGGCAAATTATTACAAATAGTCATGGCGATTCATTAAAGGGACAAAAATTGCTGCAACATAATGATTATATATGTGTTGCTTGCTCCCAAGGAAAATTAATTTCCAAACATTCACCAACAAAAGTGGGAACTGAAAGCCCTAGTTTTCTTGAAAGAATTCAGGGTGATATATATGGACCTATAGATCCACCATGTGGACCATTTAAATATTTTATGGTGCTAATTGATGCATCAACACGATGGTCCAATGTATCATTATTATCATCTCGCAACCATGCGTTTGCAAAATTACATGCTCAAATTATTAAATTACGAGCACAGTTCCCTGATTATACCATAAAAAATATCCGATTGGATAATGCTGGTGAATATTCATCCCAGAGGTTTGATGAATACTGCATGTCAATTGGCATAACAGTTAAGCATCATGTTGCTCATGTCCATACACAGAATGGACTTGTTGAATCACTTATAAAGCGTTTACAATTAATTTCCAGACCATTATTAATGAGATCTGGATTGCCATTGACAGCTTGGGGGCATGCAATATTATATGCAGCAAAATTGGTGCGGTTAAGGCCGACACATTATCATGAATACTCCCCTATACAATTAACATTTGGGCATGAACCCAATATATCCCATCTCAGAATATTTGGTTGCGCTGTGTATGTCCCGATTGCACCACCTCAGCGCACAAAGATGGGTCCCCAACGTAGATTGGGAATATATGTCGGGTATGAATCACCATCGATTATTCGATATCTCGAACCATTAACTGGTGATTTATTTAGTGCGAAATTCAAAGATTGTCATTTTGACGAATCTCATTTCCCGACATTAGGGGGAGACATAAATCAACCAAAGAAAGAAAAAGAAATCAACTGGAAAACACCGTTAGATTTCTTTGATCCTCGTACAAATGATTGTGAACTAGAAGTACAAAGAATTATACATTTGCAGAATATTGCAAATCAATTGCCAGACGCATTATGCGACACTAAAAGAGTAACAAAATCTCTTATACTGGCAGCAAATGTTCCAATCAAAATTAATGTCCCAGAAGGACCAATTACAAGTGCCAAAGATGAATCTACTGCACGCTTGAAGCGTGGTAGACCACCAGGTTCCAAAGATAAAAATCCCCGAAAGAAAAGAGGATCACAAATAATTGAAAGTGACAAAATTGTAGAAAATATTCCAGAGGAAAAAGAAACTCTTGAAGAGCAAACAACTCTAGGGGAGCAGCAACTTACAGTTCCAGAGGAACAGGACATTGAAAATAATGAAATAGCAATCAATTTTGTCACAAGCAGAAACGTTTGGAATCGAGATGCAATTATCATAGATAATGCATTCTCATACCATATAGCACTTGACATCATAAATGATGACGAGGATCATGAACCAAATTCGGTTGATGAATGCCGGAAAAGAAAAGATTGGCCAAAATGGAAATATGCAATCCAATCTGAATTGGATTCCCTGGCTAAAAGAAAAGTGTTTGGACCAATTGTGAAAACACCAGAAAATATAAAGCCAGTCGGATACAGATGGGTTTTATTAAGAAAAAGAAATGACAAAAATGAAATTGTCAGATACAAAGCGAGATTAGTCGCCCAAGGGTTTTCACAGAGACCCGGATTTGATTATGATGAAACATATTCCCTCGTAATGGATGGAATAACATTTAGATATCTTATTAGTTTAGCAGTCCATCAAAATCTTGAAATGTGATTGATGGATGTTATTACTGCGTATCTATATGGAAATTTAGATACAGATATCTATATGAAGATCCCAGATGGATTAAAGATGTCAGAGACATATGAATCAAATCCTAAACATATGTATTCCATCAAATTACAAAAATCCCTATATGGACTGAAACAGTCCGGGCGAATGTGGTATAACCGACTCAGTGAGTCTTTGTTACAAGAGGGTTATACAAATGACCCGATCTGTCCATGTATTTTCATTAAGAAAAATGGACAAGGGTTTGTAATCATTGCAGTTTATGTTGATGATCTCAACTTGATTGGAACTCCAGAGGAGCTCCAAAAGGCTGTTGAATACCTAAAAAAGGAGTTTGAAATCAAAGATTTTGGTAAAACCAAATCATGCCTTGGTTTGCAAATTGAATATTTAAATAATGGAACATTTGTCCATCAAACAGCTTATACTCAGAGAGTATTAAAGCGATTTTATATGGATAAAGCACATCCATTGAGTACTCCAATGGTCGTAAGGTCACTTGATATAAAAAAGGATCCGTTCAGACCACAAGAGGAAGATGAACAAATTCTTGGACCAGATGTCCCATATTTAAGTGCCATAGGTGCCTTAATGTATCTCGCAAATTGCACTAGACCAGATATATCATTTGCAGTAAATTTATTAGCGAGATTTAGTTCATCTCCTACAAGACGACATTGGAATGGAACTAAATATATATTTCGCTATCTCCAAGGAACTAGTGATCTTGGGTTATTTTACCCAAATGATTCTCGACATGAAATAATCGGCTTTGCTGATGCTGGATATTTATCAGATCCACATAAAGCCAAATCTCAAACTCGTTATTGTTTTACATGTGGCGGTACTGCAATTTCATGGAGATGAATGAAGCAGACATTGACTGCTACTTCCTCAAATTATGCTGAAATTTTAGCAATCCATGAAGCCAGTCGAGAGTGTGTATGGTTGCGATCTTTGATGCATCATATATTGAAAAATTGTGGCATAGCTACTGAAGAAAAGATACCCCCAACAATTTTATATGAAGATAATGCAGCTTGTATAGCACAATTGAAGGGAGGGTATATTAAAGGAGATAGAACGAAACACATTTCACCAAAATTTTTCTTCACTCATGATCTACAGAAGAATGGTGAAATAGATGTGCAACAAATCCGTTCAGCTGATAATCTTGCAGATTTGTTTACCAAGGCACTACCAACAGCAACATTCAAGAAGTTGGTGAAAAGTATCGGGATGCGCCAACTGAAAAATCTCAACTGATGTTCAAATCAGAGGGAGAAATAAATACAAGAATAGTGTACTCTTTTTCCTTCACTAGATTTTTTTCCCAAAGGGTTTTTATCTAGTAAGGTTTTAATGAGGCATATTCTTTTCATAAAGACATCCAAGAGGGAGTGTTATACACGCGTGGAATTGTGGATGTCTATCCATGTGATCAACAACCACCTTTATTGAATTTGTACTATTCATCCGACATCAATATTGACTTAAATTGTGCAAATGCTTGGATTTGGAGGTGGTCAGAGAGAGTGTTTGACACGTCTTTCATAATGAAGTCATTAGTCATCAATCTCAATCTGATCTTGTAATATATAGACGGTTTGTAAGTCTATAAGTATGTACTCCCATCTTACAATAAAATCACTCTCTTCATATCTGATCCCAATCCTCAAGTCTCTCGCCTGTTTTATTTCTTATCACCATCATCATTACTCTATACCATAAATATATCTATACACTCAACTGCAATTATATTATTAATTACCGTATATATATCCATACATATATATACTACATATCACAATAAGGCCCCATTTTTTTTTTTTTGGGAGAGGAGGGGGTTTAGCCGAACCCTGAAAAAATAATGTCGAAAAAAGGCAACATGAGTAATCTAAAAAAAGCCCCATTTATTATATTTAAAAATTATTTATAAAAATTTTAAATTATTTTAAAAAATATAACACTATAGTAGAAAAAAAAATCCAACGCAGCCTATCAACAACCATAGCTCTTTGAACAAAATATTAGACTGTCAACCATAGCTCTAAAAAAAAGGCCCAAAATTTGGCCGCCAAAAATGCCCCAAATAATACTCTCATAAAAAAAGGCCCCAAAAAAACAACCATAGCTCTTTGACTGTCAAACAAATAATAGATACATTATAGTATTGAACAAATTAAATCTTCTAAAATGGGGCCCTGTTCGGTAGAGGAAGTACGGGTCCTTCACCGGCCTTGTTAAAACACCTGTCTCTCTCATTCCCCGTGTAGTAATCATGTGGGATACCACCACGACTTGTTATGGAGGCTCACAAATAAAATTGGTGATAGGTAGAGTAGTTCTCACCATATAGAGCCTGTTTGGAATGGCTTATAGGAGGTGTTTTTTGCTTTTGCTTCTGCCAAAAGCACTTCTAATAGAAATTATATATTTGTTTTGGCTTTTAAGAAGAAGTAAAAGCACATCGAAAAGCCAAAAAAGTGCTTTTGGGAGATTCTCCTAAAAGCAGAAGCCAAAAGCACCTCGTAAAATGTGCAAGGACTTAAATACCCACACTACTTAATATAAATTACACTATAAATATATCTTATTATCATATTAAGTAACATGTCCTTTTCGGTAATTACTACATTCCAAAAGCACTTTTCATTTTTATTCATCCAAACATATTTTTTAGAAAAAGTCACTTTTCAAACATTCCATCCAAACACAAAAGTTACATGCTTTTGCTTTTGACTTCTGCTTCTGCTTCTACTTTTGGCTTTTGCTTTTTTCAAAAGCCAATCCAAACGAGCTCATACTTCCTCTGTTTTCTATATTCCACGCAATTCAATATATATTTTTAATGTTATACTTTTAATTGTATAAAAGTAAAAGTTATGTTAAAAAGTCAAAGTAAAGTTAATTAGTCAATAGTAGTTACTATGTCAATATTTCATTTATTTGAACACGGAGGGAGTATAAGACAATAAATATATACTTCTTCCGTCTCGATATAAATGTTACGTTGGACTTTTTGACACTATTTACTGTGTAACTTTGATTCAAATTTTTATCATAGCTATGAAAGGAAAAACATAGTCAAGTGAGATCTTGTTAGATTCGTCCAATCTTGTAGTTTTAGACAATTAACTTTTTATAAGTTTTTATTATACACAATTTAAGTTATAAACCGTTAAAAATGTGTATCGGCAAATGTGTCGGAATGGAATGTAACAGTTATATTGAGACGGAGGCAGTAAGATAGTAAAGGGACACATCACAACCTATGTGGGATCCCATCAAAGTAAAATTATACAGTACCTCATCATTCTATAATTCATAAATTCAACCCTTAAAATTGATTAAATATAAAAATTAAAATAAATATAAAACATTCGTAATATTCAAACGTAGTTGAGCTGAATTATACGAGTTATACGAGCTCTTTCAGCTTAATCAAAAGTCTCAGAGATTCGAGTATACATAATTTTGTTTTAGAAGTAGTCTTAGTATGAGATAGCCGTATACATTATTTTAAATATCCCCCGAAATCTCCGAAATTTCGATCGAATTTTCGGGTTTCGGGACACCCCGAAGCGAAATTTCACCTACAATATTTTTTCGCAAAATATCCATCGAATTTCGCCCGAAACTCGATATTTCTCGAAATTTGACCGAAATTTCCCGAAATTTTTTATTTTTATAAAAAATATTTTTTCTAAAATCTAAAAATATATTTTTGAAAAAAAATTAAAAATTAAAATTTATTTTTCAACACATATTGATTATGTCATTCAAATAACTTGTTTTCATCGATTTTAAATATCTTATCAATCAACATGGTACACGATATCAACAACATTATTAGCATAGTATATCATTGAATGAGTATTGTTAGCATATTACTAATTTATGTAGTAACATAGATGAGAAATTTTGAAATATCTTCATTTTCATCATCTCAGAAACTCGATGTGGTTTTCTAAAAAAATTGCAAATATCTCCGAAATTTCCCCCAAAATTTCAAATATCTTCGAAATTTTCCTAAATTTATATGTCCGATATAGACACCGAAATCGATATTTAAAACCTTGGCCGTATACATCAAAAAATTTTAAACAAATAGTATAAAAAATTTTCATTAAAGCAGTTCAATACCATTAATTATTGTTAGTTCGCTCCGAACGACTTATTGGGCTGTTCCAGGCCCAGATTCTAAACCAATTGGCCCGTTGGGCTTTCTTCTTCCTGGGTTGTATCGGGTATGGAATTAACAAAGATGGGAAAATCTTCGAACAATTAGGAAAAGGAATTTGTATTGCAAAAAATACTAGTAAGAGGGTGTTTGAATTTTCGTTTTAAAAAGTGGTATAACGTTTAGAAAACGGATAATCAGATAATTGCAGTAACAAAACGTGTTGTAGAAAATCGCAATAATCAGATAATCATTAAAAGTGTTAGGATTTGCATTTTTTTCAATACCACAAAAGGCAACAATATGGGAAAATCTATTTTTGGCTAAACGCAATTTTCTTGCATCACCAAAATATAGCTGCAAGAAAATAACGTTTTCATTCCCTCAAAACGTACATAGTAGATTATTGGAAGTTAGTACACAAACATTATTAACAGATTATTTGCATTTTGCAAACGCAATAATCAGATAATCTGTTCCAAAATGCACAAACAAACACCCTCTAAAATATAATGAATTAATTGAGTCATATTATTTGCTTATTAATAGCTGTTACACATTAAACTATTAACAGGTTAATTAACGGGGTTTTTCAATTGATTTTTTTTCCAAAAAGAAAAACATAATAATACAAAAAATTAATAAAAAAGCAAATTAGATTAGTATTCCGAATAAAATGAGATCGATTGAACGTGTATATGTCCATGCATAAAAGTCAAGACTGAGATCTTTCTAGGCAGGACGATGGGTATATATACACTTGTTTAATTACTCTCTCATTCAATTATTTATTTATTCTTCCCTCAAATCAAATGGATCCATTTCAATCTCATTTATTTATTTTAACTTCAATACTATATAAATATGGTCAAGCTTGTTTTAATATCACTTTTTCGTGGATCTCGAGTTTTCAAGTTGAAGAGTCTATCATACAATCATTAATACTGTCTGATTTCAATTTATTAATTAATTAATCTTCTCCAATATTAATTACAGACAACTGTACGGCAAAAATTTACAGACAACTAATAATCTCCACAATTGCTTCTTATTTTAACTCCACTTTTTCTAACAGTGAAGGTGATAACTGATAAAGCTGTGAGTATGGAACCACACCCCAAATTTGACTACATAATAATACTATAATTCTATGTCAAAGTGTGTCTGGTGTCTACTTTATTTACAGTATGTAGGAGTAAATGGTACCTTCAGGCTTCAAGCCCCATGGTTCATCTAATTTATTACTATTATTATTTTTAATCTTTCCATATAAATATATACTTCCTCCGTTCTCAAATGTTTGCCCCATTTGGTTTTACAAATTAAAATATTATTTATTACTATTCACCTGTACACTTTAATTTAAAGTATTATCATAGTTATACAAGTTAAAATATAATCAAGAGGGATCTTGTTAGATTCGTCTCGTCGTGTAGTTTTTAAATATCGAACTTTTAGAATTTTTACATATATCGAACTTGAGTTATTAATAATTTAAAATGTGCATTGGACTGCGTATTCAGTGGGCCCGTAACAAATATTTGAGAACGGAGGAAGTAATTTGTAGTCAAAATAATGTTGACAAAGTTTAAATTAAAGAACAATAACTCTATGAGGAAATAAATGCAAAGTAAAACCAAAGGTTCATCTCTTACAAACAATCTCCTACATCGATCATAATTAAATTAAAATTCATGTTCACACAAACAAAAAAATAAAGAATATAAGTAATGAATACCTTATATTAGATACTTCACTAATCGCAAAATTTTAATTTTATGATTTTAAAAATAAAATTAATGCAAAAATAGTGAGGTTAAAAAAACCATGGAGGGATATATGTTGTTGAGTTTGGATCCAAAAAATAAGAAATAAAGGCATGCATAAAATGGCGGCAATATGTATTTCCCCATCTCGTTATGTTTATTACGTCGATAATGTGCTACTATTACACAAAAACTCTCACTTTATTATAGTTTAAAATATGATAGTAAAAATTTAAGTCAAATTATATATGTGAATCAAAATCTAAATAGGGCAAATAAAAAAGCGGAGGAAATATAAGAAAAAAGAGACGGGTAATAAATAAAAATGGAATAGACAAAATGGGTGCATACAATTTACTCCATCTGTCCCAACTAAGATGTCCTGTTTGACTTCTGCACACAATCCAATGCACCTTTTTAATCGTTAATATCTCAAAATATATACAAGTAAAAATTATGTAAAATATATATATTCCAAAACTATACAATTAAACGAATTTAACAAGACCAAACTCGACTATTTTTTTCCATTATACACTTACGATAATATTGAGTCAAAGTTGAATAATGAACAGTGCCAAAAAGTCAAACAAGACATCTAAGATGGGACGGAGGGAGTACTATATGTAGATATAAGTAGTAATCCATCAATCAAAATAAGGAATACTATTATGAGTAGTAGTATTATTGTTGTTGTTAGAAATGATGCTAGCATAGGTAGCGTTGTTATTGCTAGAATTTGAATTATACATAGAAGAGGGATCGGTGGAACCACCCGATGCCGGCGGCGGCGGCTGCAGCTGAGGCGCCGGAGGAGGAGGAACCGGCTGTTGTGCCAGTGATGCCAGTTCAGCCACAGAAACAACAAAATTACAAGTGGGCACCTGGGAGGATGCCACCTGATCAGCCGCCGCTGCATTGATAATAATGGATGAGTTGGCAGCAGCAGCAGCAGCAACAGCAGCTTGTTGTTCCCTAGTATACTTGAAGCGAAGAATGTGGGCCCGGACGGCGTTGAGCTCGGCCTGTAGGGCTTGAACTTGCTGCTGCAACGCCGATATGGCACCCATACAACCGTATATTGGGTCTCTCAGCCGCACGTTCGCCTCGTACACCAAGCTGTTTGCTGCATCTGCTCTCTGCTCCTCCCCCACATCCTATATATAAATACATCGATCGTAACAAAATCAATACTAGTATATTTAAGAAAAAAAAAACAATATAATGGTACCTCCTGCAATTATAAAAAGGACAATAATGAAAAATATACATATGTCTAACATATAGTAATATGAGAATTTAAACCTTGATTATATTACCAATTATATATACACGTTGCAAGTTGAAGACGTGAACATATTATTAGTCAAAGTTTAATTCTTGATTTTTAGCAATTATTACGCCATTAAAAAGTTAGAGAACTTAAACATAACGTTAGGTCATGCCTCACTTTGTAAATAAAATGTGTCTAAATAATATATATATGTTTTAATTGTGTGTTGTTCTCCTTATGAGAATAGGAAAATCAGCAACTTTGTAAAGATGTACGGGGTCATAAAAATATTAAATTTAATTTTGCATATACAAAATAGTAAATTTAATTATAAGAAGAAATTACCAGCTAATTTAACAAGCAATACTGCTATAGTATATTTAATCCCAAAATATATATATTAGTCAATGGTCACAGGCTAAAGTGTTATTGATCCTTCTTGCCTTAGAAGAAGTTATTTTGGCAATATAAATAATCATGAGAAGTCTTGATCAATTTAGATACGTAATTATTAATTTTGATAAACACTGCAGAATATTCCACAAATTAAATACCTCAGAGAATCCCAAATTAAGCTTATTTAGTTCACACACAAAGACAGTAGAAATCAAAGAGGCCGGTAATAATAGATCGAGGGTTTGTCGAAATGTAAGGATTTATTAAAAATTTCTCAATACGACTTACAAACATAAACATATAAATCATCATGACCATCAGTTGTAAGAAAATGTAATTAGGGTTTGAAGGCAATTTAAATTAATTAATTATTACCATAAGCATCTTGGAGACGTTGCTGGCGCCGAAGACCTTGTGAACAGCAGCAAACTTGTGGGGTTCGTGTGGCGAGAAATATGGCGAAAATGGGCATTCCTCTGCGCATCTTCTCCTCAAAAGTTTGCACGCTGCGCAAGGGGTTATCGTGTTCAAACTCCCACCGCCGCCGCCGCCGCCGCCGAGAACAGCAGCAGGGTGGTTGATCATGGTATAATTGGAAGCAGCAATTGTCGTCAACGGTCTCCTTCCCATGTTGTTGTTGTTGCTGTTATGACGACAGTAGTGACCATCAATCGGATCTGTCTTCAGCTTCTTTCCAATCTCATCAAATTCTTCCCTGTATGTCACAAAGATAACATAAATATTATTACTACATAGTATATTTATGAGGAAATTAATTGCATGTGAGATGATATATGGGGGCTGAAATTAGGGTTAGGGTTTCATGATTTTTGATTTGGTGTGCAGAATTTTTAATTTACATACCTTTTTCTGGACATTCAGGAATGGATTTGGAAAGACAAATGGTGGAAGAGAAGTTTGGGGTTTCAAACTTGAAAGTTTGAAGAATGAGGGGGAAGAAAAGTGAATAAAGGGAAAGAAATTCATCAAGATCAGTTAGTTGCTGGTTAAATGAATTGAAGGGATTTTATTTTATTAATTAATTAATTAATTAATATATTGATGTAGCTAGGTCAATGGTATTGTGGTTTTCCAAGGAAGGGACAATCTCAGCACGCTCTAGGCTTTGTTTGGATGATAATATTTTTATGGGTAAGCTAGCTATAAGGGGAATCATATCTTCTATTCTATAATACTTGTCTATATATTCAATTCCCCATTCCAATTAATAATGGGATCATATCACATTGGCAACTTTCTTTAAGAAAGACTTTGAAAAAAAAAAAAAAAGATGAACTCTAATTTTCACCTAATTAAGGCACACTTAATAAAATGCTACTCCTACTTAAATTTGTACTATTAGTTATTTTATCGAATGTGACAAAGAGGGGAAACTTTATGGATAATTACAAAATCTTTACCTATACAATAAAGTGTAAATAATTATTTTTTGGATGACCGTTTAAATAATTGAACAACCTATACAGGCTAGACCATACTCAGTTTAAACACTTATTGAGTAGTACTATATAAAACTTCAAACAAAAAAAAAAGCCCTCATTTTTTGAATTATGAAATCAATACACTACTAGCTAATACGTACTTCCCAAATGTAAGACACAACATGCTAATTTGTCTTCTCCTTCCATGTATAAAATGTAAGCTTTTGCAGAGAAATAATTGTGTTATATGTATCGTTTCTAAGGCAATTTTAACATGTGATCGTACTAGCTAGACATAACTACAAAAAAAATGTGTGTATATATATATATATATATATTCATAATTGAAGAAATAATTTGAAAACAAACATGTATAAAATGAGTAATAACTCATTCAAACATTTTGTCTGTTCAAATTAATTCACTTTGAGCTTTTAAGATGTCTAAAAAATCTATTATTTTACCCAAAAATTAATTTTGTTAAACCGCTATATATAAATTCAAACACTCGTACAAAAAAATATATATATATATTTGGTAGTTAAATTATGGTAGCTAACAAATTCCGGCCGTTAAAAGTGTAGTCGCTAACGATTTCGGTGCAAATTTGGTTGCTAAAATTTTTAGTGACCAAATTTCATCAATTTTTTTTCGATTGCTAAAATAAAAAATTATTGTAGTGAAATTTAGGTTGAAAAGGCCATTTAAGTTCTATTGAGTAAAAAGAATTGAGAATATAATGTCTGGTTGCAAACGAACATATTAATTATTGTCTATCATGGAAAAGATGAACCCAACACAAAAACGAGTTGTATGCGTAATCCAAAGTTAAAATTAACATGAATTTGTGTATGTAGGAATCCAAACATGTCCTACGTGAGAACTGTGAAGACAAGGACAAGTCTAATATAAGCACGCATTATTACATTACAAAATGATTTTCTGCACATAATAGTAGTATAGTATTTTGAAACAAAGAAGTATAAGGAGTAGTTGTCGTGTGTGTATATCGAAACCAGTCTGGACTCTTAGTCCCGGCATCTTCTAGATAGATCTACGAAGACAGGTGATCCGAACTGGCGTTCCTGGTCCAGGGAGCTTCCTGAAAATGAAGATGCCGGGCGACTACGACAGCTGGCAGCCGGGCACATGTGTCCGTGTGTAATAAGATAGACAAGATTTTGACTTTCGGACACTTTGCTTCACACGTTCAATATAGTAGTAGTATCAATGAACGAACGTGTATCGAAATTTTCAAACATGAGGGCCTCTTTCTTGATAGTATTTTATTTTTTATTTTAAAAATTATGGCGGTGTTTACATACAACTACAAAATAAATACTAATACTCCTCCGTCCCATATAAGACGGTTATGTTTCACTTTTTTAACATTGATCATTGTTCAACTTTGACCCAATATTATTGTAATTATATATTTGAAGAAAATAGTCAAGTTCGAACTCGTTAGATTCGTCTAATTATATATTTTTATAATATATATTTTACATAATTTTCACTTGTATATAATTTGAGATATTAACGATTAAAAATGTGCATTGAATTATGTGCAAAAATCAAATAAGATATCTTAGTTGAGACAAAAGAAGTACTATAGCAGTGTAAATATATTTTTTCACTATAAACGGTTATATCTTGTTTTATTTATTTTAATTTTTGGCATATAACGATTACGTAGTATATCTTTCTGTAATAGTTTTTTTATTATGAACAATTAAAGGTCTGGAAAAGGGATGATGGACGGGCAGATTCGAAACCCAATCTAAAAATTGGGAGTTGAGGGCCATTCCCCGTCCCTGTAGTTCTGTTTGAAGTTTTTTTTTTAAAGACAAAAAAAATCTCATTTTGGGCTTGGGTTGTAAATTGGGCAGATGTTTAATCACCTCATTGCTGCTGTCCATGGCTGCCCTACGGCCCAACTAAATTTTAAACCCAATCCTCTTAAATTCTCAATATTTAGGGCTCTGCGTTGCGCTGGGGAAGAGCCTAGGAATGACAATGGGTCGGTTTTGGGGCAGAAAGTAGCATCCCCATCTCCAAAACCATTAGCATTTTTAGTTCCCAAAGCCGGTCCGTTTTCCATCGGGAATTTTATCGGGGATTCCATCGGGTATCATAATTTTCCCGATCCCCATCGGGGACCTTATCGGGGATTTACTTACAAGCCAAGTTTAAATTTTTTCAATAATTAGGAGGATCAAATCCATAATATTCAAGCCAACTTTCAATTTCATAAATTATAATATTAAAACACACAAATGTATTGTTTAACAATAAACCATAATCCACATCAAAATTTCATATTTGTTTTTAATATATAATCAACCCTTCAAATAAATGAGTTTTAGTAATTATTTTTTACTTTGTGAAGCCAGAATGCCAAATAAATTGATGGTGGGAGTCCATGCTATACAAATTACAGAGGGTAAAGGGAAGGATAAGGGGCGGCAGAGCGCTGAGTGAGGAATCCAACCATCAATCATAAGAGTGAAAGTTAATGACATAACAACTATGTCACGTTCTCATTAATTTTGTAATTATTTTGGATTGGCCAAGTAAAATTTATAAAATTATGATGTTATAAAATATTAACTATAATATATAAAATATATAATAAATAATATATTAAATATATCGGGGATGGGTCAGGGCGGGGACTACTTCTCCCATCCCCATCCCATCCCCATCCCCGTCCTCAAAAGAATCCCTGAAAAAAAATCCCCAATCCCCGGTCCATCCCAATAATCCTCCCCCGAAAATCGTACCAAAAATTCGATTTTCAGTTTTCACAATTGGGGGGCCGAAACCATATATTCCAAGGCTAGGTTGCCAATTGCAAACCTAGCAAATCGTTACAATTTTATATATATAGTAAATATTAGTTCGCCAAATTTCAACCTCTAAACATTAAACTATGAATTATTCTCTCCCCAATTTAGTTTTTCAATTCTAAACTCTAAACTCTAAACTCTAATTTTTACCTCCATCACCAAGCATTATTACTCAAAACTATTTTCACCACTAATTTCAAACTCCAAATTCTAAACTCTAATTATTTTCCAAACATCAAACATCTAGTGCCTAGCCATTATACTTTTTTTTTGTGAACAATGTCTCATCGGCGGCTAAAAGAGAAAAAAAAACATAACAGTAAGAGTGAAAAAAAAAAACTAGCAAACGGCCAGCTCGACTACTTTCGCAAAACCCCATTCTCGGAGCAATCGGCAAGTGCCTAGCCATTATACTAATCCATATACTTATTTAACAAATAAATAATTATTGTGTGTCTTAATTAAAAGTAACCAATATTGTTTCTATATACTGCATATTCTCATACCACGTTGAACGTAAGAATAACCAATACTACCTCCGTCTCAACATATTTGTTACGGATGATTTTTTTGCACTATTCACTGTTTAACTTTGATTCAAATTTTTAGTATAGCTATATAAGAAAAAACATAATCAAGTGAGATCTTGTTAAATTCGTCTAATCTTGTAGTTTTAGACAATCAACTTTTTATAATTTTTCGTTGTACACAATTTAAGTTATAAACCGTTGAAAATGTGTCTCGGCATGCGTGTCGAAGGCCAATGTAACAAAAATAATGAGACGGAGGAAGTATTAAATTTCTTTGCCAAACATCAAGAGTCGTATGTAAAAAATAAAATAAAAGTAAATTATAGACAATTTGATTATAAATTGGCTTAAATAAATTGAATGAAATTCTAATTAACTCCAATTTTATCTTAACAAGCGTCGGTAAATTCTAATTAAATCCAAATTTAAAAAAAATTCAAACTCTAAACTATAATTAATTCTTAAATATAATAATTGAAACATTGGAATAATTTTTACTATTCATTATGTAACTTTGATATGACTTTTTAACACATTTATATAATATAAAGAGGTAATAACTAAAATAGGTCACCAGAAGGAGTCATTTCCACTTTTAGGCCAGGATATTTTGATTTAGGAAAATAGGCCATTAGAAGGATTTCGGGCCTGAATTTAGGCCATTGGACTAGAATTCGGGCTGCGATGGCCTAAAAATGGAAATGACTCCTTCTGGTGGCCTATTTTAATTTTTTTCAATTATATTTTTATTTTATGTAATGAAAATAAATAATACTTATTCTGTGTCATTATTTATGTCCTACTTTCTTTCTTTTTTTTCTTGTTCCAATATTTTATTTCATTTTTATTTTAAAAATAATTAATATTAATCGTCAAACCTACCATCACCTCACATTAATAAATATATATATATATTATAATTTCAAATTACCCTCTACCATTACAAATTACAGTCCACCCCACAACCACATATCAGTAAATCACACATAAATAAATAAATTAAAATTATAAACTCATTACAATCACATTATATAAATTTTTAAGTTACTTTTTTTAACACTAATAATGGGACGGATGGAGTAATATAAGAAATAAAATAAATATTAATTCAAATATATTATAAAATAAGTAAAACAAACGCATATTCAAATAAATTATAAAGTAAAAAATAAACATGTTTTATTATAAGTATCCCAAAATTTTCGGACATGGTACTTTATGTATGGATAATTAGTATTAAATATAAGGATATATTAGGGTTAAAAAATGTAGCTTAAGAATTTATATAATGTGGTTGTAATGATTTATAATTTTAACTTATTCATTTATGTGTGATTTACTGATATATGGTTGTAGGTTGGATTGGAATTATTAATGATAATGAGTTTGAAAGTTTAATATATTTATTTATTAATACGATATGATGGGTATATTTGACAATTAATATTTAATTATTTTTAAAATAAAAATAAAATAAAAAAATGTTGGAACAAGAAAAAAAATAGGAAATAAATAATGACACAGAATGAGTATTATTTATTTTATTTAAATAAATAAAAAATAATTCAAAAAAATTAAAATAGGCCACCAGAAGGAGTCATTTCCACTTTTAGGCCATCGAGCCCGGATTCCAGCCCAATGGCCTAAATTCAGGCCCGAAATCCTTCTAATGGCTATTTTCCCTAAATCAAACTATTGTGGCCAAAAAATGGAAATGACTCCTTCTGTGGTCTATTTTAGTTATTACCTCTAATATAAAACATAGTCAAGTAAGATCTTGTTGGATTCGTCTAATCGCATAGATTTATATTATCGAATTTTTTTTATAACTTTTACTTTTATACTATTAGAGATATTGAGCGTTAAAAATGTGTATTGAATTACGTGAAATCTAAAAGTGTTTCAATTATTTAAAAACAGAGAATGTATTAAATATGTTAATTTTCGATGCAAATTTTGAAAAATAATTAATGAATAAATATATTACCTCAAAACATTTTAAAATACACTTGGGATCTGATTGAACCTAGAATCTAATTCATCTAAGCACTTTTCTTAATACATAAAGGCATAAAGCTACCAGCACTTTTCTGAATTTGCAAATTTGAATTTAAAATTTTATTTAAATTATTAAAATACTAGTAAGTAACCCGTCGAGACTCGACGGGCATAATTATATATTTTATATAATATATATATATTCCCTCCATATTCAAAAAATTTTAATCTTCAATATTTTCACATAATCCAATATTTATTTTTAAAGAGTAATATCTCAAATTTTATAAAATAAAAAATTATAAAACTTTAATATCTACCTTATTAGACGAATCTAAAAAGATCTCACTTGACTATGTTTTATCTTATGTAATTGTGTGAAAAATCAAATCAAAGTCACTAAATAAATAGTGTTTACTATGCAAACGTTAACATTATTCAAATACGGAGGAAGTATTTATATTATATACAGTAATAATAAATTGTATTTTGAGTAATGATTGTGCAATAATTTTATATATATTCGAAAAATAATGTATATAATAATATAATTTAATTATTTTTAAAACCAACAAAGAAATCATATTATACCGTCTTATTTAGCTTATGTGACTTGTCCGGTACAAACCTAACAGATCAATAAAAATAATTATTAAAACAATATTTTTATTAATTTGAAATTTTTAAAAATAAAATAAAATTTAAATATATGTGTTTAGTATAATATGAAAAATTCCCTCACAATTTGCTGAAAATTTCATTGTTGAAAACCTCATTGGTAGGGGTTAATATAGCACTATCTTTAAAAATGTCTGAATTTGAAGTGGTACAGTTTATATTTTTATATGTACTCTAAAAATTGCCGATATAGGATCACCCGTAGAGTTTATAACTATATCATTCGAAAATGTCACATCTGATTGTACATCTCCAAAATCAATACTAGTTTTACCATCACCTACGTCAAGTATCCATTTTGCAAATTTTCTAAATTTCATTGTAAACAACATTTTTGTGGTATCTTGAGTTAATCATTCTTAATTTGCATATTAATACTTTGAGCCACCTTTTGCTAGTGACACGAAATATTGTAACGTAACTGTTCATGGCCAAAAACTGATTTTGGAATATAAAGTCCAGCATTCTTTAAAGATTGACATTGACTTTTGTTTATAATCATAGCAAAATAAACTGAGAGTGAGAATTTTCTCATCTGAGATCAAATGGAGAATTTGGTTAAATCAGATAAGTTCATAATCATTCTACCAATAAAGAATTTTATACTTTCATGGCTTCCCGAAAATTAGTTTAACCTTATTTATATAGTTCCGCATCTTGGTTACTATCAACCCACTTCCATTGAATAATTTATTTGATGGATCTATATTCCTAATAAGCATGACTATGCAACATTCGTTCAACTATATTTCATTATTCTTTACTCCAGGATAATTGATCATGTTTAGATATTTCAGTGAAAATAAATCAATGGCATTATATATACTTTCATCCTATTGTCAAATATTGTTAGAACTAATATATTTTACATACGTTTCATGATGTAATCATTGATCGTATCAACAATCTCATTGGTAGGAGTTAGTATAGCCATATCTTTAAAAATATCTGGATTTGAAATTGTGCAGTTTATATTTGTATAAGTACTCTCAACAATTGCCACTATAAGATATTCCGTAGAGTTTATAAAATTATCTAGAAATGTCACATCTAATTGTACATCTCAAAATCAATACCAACTTTACCAATTACCATCACCTATATGAAGTATTCATTGTGCAAATTTCTACCATATATAATTTTCAATGTAAATAATATTTCTTGTAGTATTTTGAGTTAATTCATCTTAATTATATATTAATACTTCGAGTCTCCTATTTTCAGTGACGCGAGATATTGCAACATATCACTGACATTAGTAAAAACTGGTTTTTGAAAATATAGTCCAACCTTTTTTAAATATTCACATTGACTTTTTTTTTTTTTTAAAGTCATAGTAAAACAAATTGTGAGTCCGAATTTTTTCCTCTAAAATCAAATCGAGAATTTGGTTAATTTAGACGAGCTTATAATCATTCTACGAATCAATAATTTTCATCTCAAATAATGAGCTTTGTTTTAATGAGAAGATATGTTAAATAATTTTATGGTGTAAGTTTTTTGTTGTAGAATTCTCGTCACAATCTAGTAGAATACCAAATCTATAATGTGCAGTCATACCTCTTGGAAATGAGTAGGGTGTTATTCCACTGGATGCTACATGCAACACAATATAACCTCTTCCATGAAAGGCTATACATAATGTTTTCTAGAGAAATTATCAATAAATGTCTTGTCAATTTCATTACGTAAAGAAAAAATAATCAACCCTCATCACTATCAATGACAAACATTATAATAAACATTATTCTCCTCATCAATCAACAAAGTTAATAGCTTAGCATGACCCGCCTTCATTTCTTCCTTATTATAATATGTCTCTTCTAGTATCATTAAATGATCTGTTTCAGACGTTAAAACTTCATTTAGTACCGACATTCCAGAGAAAATATTCAAACTTATAGAATTTCCAGCAATTAGCCTTTCAATTTCTAACAAAATTAGATTTATATTTGTATTTTTGCCATTGCAAATCTGTTAAAATTTTAAATTTTGCTTTCTTATTTACTGATGGAACTATTCGCACCCCAATAACTTTTTATACACCCAATTTTTTTATTTATAATATGCTTTACAAAAATACTCCCTCCGTCCCAATTGTGTTGTCCCATTTTGACTTTTTACACTATTCATTGATCAACTTTGACATAATGTTATCACAATTATACAAACGCAAAAAATAGTCATGTTCGGTCTTGTTGGATTCGTCTAATCGTTTAGTTTTATAATACATATTTTTTTTTTATAATTTTTACTTCTGTACATTTTAAGATATTAACTATTAAACAAATGTATTGGATTATGTGTCCAAAAATTTTGGGACATTTCAAATGGGACAGGGGGAGTATTAATTTACTCTAAACCAATTATCCATATAATATAAATTTTCACAGTTTCCTTAATAATTAGTCTAAACCAAGTATAATTATTTTGTATTATTTTTAATATAATAAAACATATTTAAGACTTATATTAATTGATATATATTTATATACAATTAGAATGATACAATTATAAACATATTTCCTCCGTCATTTAATATTGTTAACCATTCCATAAAAAAATATTTATTGAGTAACTTTGATTCGAGTTTTTAACATGGTTATATATGATAAAATATAGTCAAATAAGATGTTGTTAGATTCATCTAATTACATAGTTTTAGAATATTAAACTTTTATAATTTTTTACTTTTATACAATTTGAGATATTAATCGTTAAACATTTGTATTGGATTACGTAAATACATGGTATGTTAATATATTTTGGGAACGGAAGGAATATCTTTTGGATAGCAACTATATAATTGTATATTATTTTAAGTAAAATATTATTGTATATCACATTTAGGAGAAGTGACATATTTTTATGAAAATATGGCTATATATATATACATTGATTAATATATCCAAATCTTTTTCATATATTCAGTATTGTATCTTTTAACAATATAAATTCCATAATTACACAACAAATTCCATATAAATTTGAAATTCTAGAACTTTTAAAAATTGAAAAATAAATATCTTTTAGAAACTAAAATTTGTGAGTGCCATATACACATTAATATTAATATATATTTAAAATAAATAAATAAATATGATGTGCAATGTACATTTTGACCACATTATTTACTGCACACAAAAAAATATAACCGAAATTGAGACCAAACCTACATAAATTACCAGCATTACAATATAATCACCATATTGAAACATAAACGCAACATAATTTTTAGTTTCCAGAGCCACGCCATAATAATCTTATGGTGCAAAAATTAAAAATACCTATTAATACCATAATAATTATATTGTGTAAAAGCTGAAAATGTATAAATAAATAACAAATGTAGCAATAATATCAAAAATCAATAAAACAAAAAAATAAAAAATAATAAAATCTAAAATAGATAAAATAAAAAATGGAAAATAATAAAATCCAAAATAGATAAAAAATTGCAAAATTTCAAATATTTTTAAAATATATAATGAATAAATAAATAATTGCGCAAATCTAAAATTAGTAAATTAAATAATGCAAACTGATATAAATAAAATAAAAAAACACAAATTTTAAATTTTAAATCTTTCAAATCTTTTTAAAATTGAACAATGTCGGAATTCCATATAAATTTAAATTACATATATTTCAAAAACTAAATAAATAAATAAATAAATGCGAAAATCTAAAATTAATAAATTAAAAAATACAAAAATTTGTAAAATTATAAATTTGAAATGGAGACACCACATTAAATTTAGGATGAGTTGTTCACTAATGCTTTAATATATATATATAGATTGTTCATATAAGCCAAGTCCTATGATTTTTATTTATATTTTATTTTTGGTAACATGGTACTCATATAATACTCTGATTTTTTGGGGGAAGCATATAATAGTCTGATTGAAAATGAAATACAGTAGTTTTGTATGCATATATTAGCTGTTATGTTTACCTTTTCGACCTGTCGTCCCTTTGCAGTTTGCTGTTCCCATTAATTTTCAACTCTTTTTTCAACCTAAAGTCTATTTTTCCCTTTTCAATTTTTTCCCATTTCTTCTCAATCACACGGTTCTCCTGTCTTCCACACTGGCCGCAATTCGTCCCCGTTTCCCTCCATCCATGGTAACCATTCTGCTGCTCCCTTCTTCTGCTTAATTCTGCAAAAAAGATTGCTAATTTTGTTGAATTTTAAGTTATCTATATTTGCCTTGAACGTTGATTTGGATTATGATCCAACTCTTTTTCGTTGGCGGAAGTTATGGTGGTATATCTTGGTTTTTCCCCTTACCTGATTTGCTGAGCTGGAGTTGAATCTGAGTGCAAGTTCATGGATAAGCAGTTTATGGATCGACTTTAAAAGAAAAAAAATTATTTAGCTTTGCTTGATAGATTAGCGGTGATAGCGTTGTGACAGATCAGTTCTAGAGTGTTTTTTTAGGGTTTATTGATTCTGATCATTTTCATGAAGCAGAGTGTGTGGGAACGGCTGGAAACCTTTTTTGTCCCTTTAATTGTGGTTCTAAATTGCTGTTTTTGAGTTTAACATTTGGTTAATTTCAGGGTATCATTGGTTAGTCCCGGAATATTTGATGGGACATTGAATTTATGTGGGATACTTGGTTTTTTTTATGGGATTGAGTCCATCTATTGAGAAATGAGAAGAAATAGAAGGTGGCCATCTGTACTTTAGGATTTGAAAACAAAACTTTTTATGTCATGGATCTATTCTATGGACCTGATTCTTGGAGTGGCTTGGTTAAAGTGAGATTTTTGGATGGAGGTGTACATTGATGGGAAAATGAAAGATAGAGTATGCTTAAAATGGTTAGTGATGTGTGTGGGAGCTATGTCTAGATAAATATCCTAGTAGAAAGTAGGGAGTAATCGGTTTGTATTAAAAGGAGAAGAAGACGTAGAACGAAATAAATGCTTAGTTGATAATGCTTATTTGGTTTTGGGGGTAGACTCTGAATGCTCAATTGAAATAGCTTTATCCTTATGTCCATGAGATCAAGTTCAAATGCCCATTTCTCTGTGTTTGTGATAACTCTGTTGCTGCTTAAGTGGTTATTACAGCTTGTACAGTGGCTGATTGCATAATCAATGCCTTTGATTCTGCTTGTCATCTTGGTCATTCATTGTATTTAACTGATATCATACATGGATTAGTGAATTAATGATATGGACTATGGGTAGTTTAAAATGTTAGATTTTAACAACATAACCCTGGTAACGGGCAGTCTTCAACTTCTTTTATAGCGACTATTATTCTGTGCAACGTGTATCACCTGGAATATGACATATATTTATGACAATTTGCATTATTTTTTTTGGCTTTTTCTAATCCATATGTATGTCGTCTTCTTCTTATACTGTGGCCTCATGTTTCATTTTCTAGTTTTGCTGACAAATCAGCTCTGGATAATTGATGGATCATGCATTTCAGTGGCTCGCTAAAGGTTATTAGGTGGCAAAATTTTTCAGCATTTTCTTTGTTGACCTGCAAAAGACAGGCTGAGGAATGCTGAGGAGTATTCTTTATTGGAAATTCTTCTCGGAGGTTTACAAGCCCTTTGCTGGTATATTCTACTCTATTCCTAATGCAAGAGCTGATATTAAAGAAAAAAGATACTGTACGAATACTGTTAGGCTGTACAACGGGTTGCAACTTAATCTGATGGTTGAGGCAAATCGAATTAGAGATTTGTGTTTCGGCTTATCATAGGCTGACTATAGAGAGTTCCTGTTAGATGGTTTTTCCTAAATTCAATATGGATAAAAGAAGTATTATATTGATGGAAAAATACGAATTGGGGAGGTTGTTAGGGCAAGGCACTTTTGGAAAAGTTTACTATGCCAGGAGTATCCAAACTGGACAGGCTATGGCTATTAAAGTTATAGACAAGGATAAGATTACAAAGGCGAGAGTCATAGATCAAATAAAACGGGAAATATCTGTGATGAGACTGGTTAGGCATCCTTACATCATTCACCTTCACGAAGTCATGGCGACGAAAACCAAGATCTATTTTGTGATGGAATATGCTAAAGGAGGCGAGCTTTTTAATAAGGTGGCTAAAGGCAAGTTAAAAGAGGAGGTTGCTCGGAAATACTTTCAGCAGTTGATAAATGCCATAGATTTCTGCCATAGTCGGGGTGTCTACCACCGGGATTTGAAACCCGAAAATATTTTGTTAGACGAGAATGAGAACCTCAAAGTTACCGATTTTGGTTTGAGCGCCCTTGCAGAATCCAAGCGCGAAGATGGGCTCCTTCACACAACGTGTGGGACGCCTGCTTATGTTGCTCCTGAAGTGATTAACCGGAAAGGCTACGATGGTGCCTTGGCCGATATTTGGTCATGTGGGGTCATTCTTTATGTTTTGTTGGCTGGCTATCTTCCCTTTTATAATTCAAACTTGATGGAGATGTACAGAAAGATTGCAAAAGCGGAATTCAAGTTCCCAAGTTGGTTCTCAGTCGAAGCGCGCAAGTTGCTCGCCAGAATACTGGATCCAGATCCGAAAAGTAGAATCACTATCGACCGAATCAAGGAAAACTCGTGGTTCAAACGGGGATTACAGCCCAAGAGAAAAACAAACGATCCAGAAAGCAGTACAAGTAGTTCATCCAGCAATAGTGAAGCATCTTCGAGACTTTCATATTTGAATGCATTCCACATCGTTGCCCAGTCAGACGGATTCGATCTATCCAGATTGTTCGAGGACTCCCTTGTGAAAAGAGATTCTCGATTCATTTCCTTGAAGCCCGCTTCAGCCATCATCTCCAAGCTGGAAGAAGTCGCCAAGCGTATGAAGATGAAGATAAGTAAAAAAGATGGTGGGCTATTCAAGTTCGAAGGATGCAAGGAAGGCAGGAGAGGAGTTCTAAGCTTTGACACGGAAATTTTCGTCCTCTCCCCAAACATTCATCTGGTGGAAGTGAAGAAAACAAATGGGGACACACTCGAATTCCAGAAGGTACTAGACGAGGGGATAAGGCCGGGGCTTCAGGACATAGCTTGGGCACCGCCCCCTCAGCAGGTGGATAGACGAGACAATCTGCTGCAGCCACCTCCATCGCCTGGCCAGAAACCACAGCCTTCTGACCAACAGCAAGATGAACTGCGACGACCTCTGCTGCAGCAGCCGGAATGAGTACCTTGACTCCCCAACAGCATCCAGTGTTAGGGGGGCAAACACATTTTGTACATTTCCATTTGTACTCATAATTTACATAAGTTTGGAGATTTGTAGGGCGCCGCACCACAGTCAAATGATTGACATGGATTTTCCTTTGAGAGTGTACATTACCAATTTCACCAATTTTTGTTTGGACAAGAACAATGTGTTTTATTTTTTGAACTGGGATCCCCATCCACCTGTATAAAAACTGTAGACGACGACAAGGAATGAAAGAATGATTTTGTTACTACTACAGTCCCATCTGGTTTAGGCTGCATAGATCATTGTTTGTGGGCATGATGTTGATTGTTTAGGTTTAGGTAATCACACAACAGTTAGTAAATGTTTCAGAATTCAGATAATTGATGTTTCGATCCATGCTATGAAGGAATTGAATTCCGAATAAGAGAATTGAGAGCCAAATATTCAGCAAAATCTCACCTGAATCAAGTTTGGCCTTTGAACCTCGGGCCAAATTGATCTGAGCAGATAGCGGCACGCGAAGAATTTCCTCCTTTCCCTTTCATCTGCTGTGCTGCTGCATAACTTGATCCGCCAATTTCCCGCATTGAAATAAGGGTTTTTCAGATGAACTTTTCCCCAACTCCGGCGCATCAATCGACCGTTGGGAACTAAACAAAATTTATTACTAGTAAGTACTACTCCTAATATCTATGGATATTAGTATTATAGTATTGTTTTGTATTCCTATTACTCCCTCCCTTGTAAGGTTGTTAAGATCGGGAATCGTTTTTCTCTTTGCAAAATCAGAATCGTAGGATCGAATTGGGGATCCTACGATCTCATGAAATTGCAATAATGAATAAACTGAATTATGCATATCATCATATATATATATATATATAAAAGTAATATAGTCTAATTTCCCCCACTTTCCCACTCCCTTTTTTCAACAACTCATCCACATATTCTCTCCCCTTTTCAACAACCTAAATCATATATGAAAATAATTAAAATAAAAATTCTAAATCTAAAATCTTATATTTAATTTATTAGTCTGTTATTGGGATTTGAATTTAAATCCAATATTCAATTTCTTAGTCTAAAAGAAAAAAATCTAATATTTACTTTCTTATATATTTTATATCTATATTATCCTAATAAAATCTTAATATAATATGATAATATATTTAACCATAATATTACATATTTTTAGAAGATCACTTCCATTCTTCTAAGATTTAAAACCATAAAATTCATTCTCATTGAGATCAAATATATATATATATATAATATTTATATCTATAATATCCTAATAAAATCTTAATAAAATATTATAATATCTTTAATTTATACTATTATATATTTTAGATGATCACATCAAATCCAATTCCACTACTCCTATTGCTCTATAAATAATTCATTCATTTATCTAATCTTACGGTGGTCTTAAAGTTCTCATCCTCTCATATTTTATTTCTTTATTCTTATTCTCCATTATTTTCTTATGTCTTCTTAACTTTGATTTTATATTTAAACATTTTTTTTTGTTTCCCACATCAATGTTTTCCTAATATTTATTTTGTTTCAGGTTAATTTTTCTCTCTTTTGTTGCAAAATATTCTTCATCTTTATATTCATGTAAGAATCTTTTTTTTTTTCTTTTTGTTACTCTGCGTGTGAATATTAATAAGTTTTTTTTAAAACGTAATGTTAAATATATATTTTTAATGCTTTTCCATTGTCTTTTGCAGGATTATATGTTGCTGTAATACAGGATTGCAATGAAGTCATATTCTATAATTTGTTTTTGTCATTCTAATTTGGATACTACTCAAAATTATTTCTATAGCATAAAGTTTGTTTTATATTGATTTTATTTTTGTTTGTTTGTTGTCTTTATTCGTGTTTTGAAAATAGTGAAAAAAATTGAAGAGTGTAAATTTGGAGATGTTCCCCTTTATTTGTTGTATTTTTTTTCTTTTGTTAATAGATTATTCACATTTTGATATTTTGACTTTTGGATACAATTTTTATATATTTTTTGTATTGATTTAAGTTCACTATAAAATATAAAAACAACAACAATTTAATAGAATTGGAAAAATTGGGAAGATAATCCAATAAATTAAATACTTACCCTGCAAAATTTAAATTACGTAATAATATAATTATAATAATTTTTAAAAATTTTGGCAAATTGATATCTGCTTTAATTAAAATTCAAATTCAATCCATAGAATTTAAATGGAAGTTTATGTGGAATTCATTATTAAGATTTGTATGTAGAACATAAATTCTTTTATTCAACTAATTAAAAAAAATATTAATAAATACCTTATTAGCCATTAGAACTTAAATGTCCGGCTAAAGTTGAAATCTTAATTTGGCATTAATTAACTTTCTTTTTACTTTTAATTAGTGATGTAATATAAATTTATTTTATATTTAATTTTATGAATATATATATATATGGTATTTTTATTACCTTTTAAAATATATGATTTAAAGATATTATTCATATCATATATGGAGTATTTTTTAAGTTAATAATATATACTACCTCTGTTTTTTAATAACTGCACCATTCTTACATTTTACGCAATCCAAGATATATTTTTAACCATTAATAACTCTAACCATATATAAGTAACAATTACAAAAATTTTATATTCTGAAACTACGTGATTAGATGAATTTAACAATATCTCACTTGACTATCTTTTTCTTATATAATTATGTTAAAAAAATTAATCAAAGTTACTCAATAAATAGTAATTACTATGTAAATGGTTCAGTTATTTGAGAACGGATGATGTATCTTCTACCATTGTCATTTAAACTCGCCTCATTATAACTGAATTTTGAAATCCACAACAAATGAGTTTAAACACTGGATTATATAATACTTAATAGTAGTAGTTGGGGAATAGAGAATGATTTAAATTAGTTATTTATTTTTTCCAACTCTTTATTTGGTATAGTGATTTGTGATTATTCTAAAATATTTTAATTTGTTATTATTCTAAAATATTTTAATCCAATTTTAAAATAGTTGGGGGTTTTAGGTAGCTGGCCCATGGAGGGGCGGGCCTTCGGCCCAGCCCAACCCACATGCGGATTTCGGGTCAGGTGGTCTTTTTAGTTAATTAAAAAATTAAATTTTTTATTATAAAATATTTTTATTTATTTAAATTTAATATATTATCTAATTTAAAATTAAAAGTATTTTTGAAAAAATTAAAATATTTTTTATATTCTTTTTTAAAAAATTAGCTTTAATCTAATATAGAAAGTAATATTTTTTTTGTGGAACTATAAAAAGTAATATAAATAACCTAATAGATATGTACCGACCAAAAAATTGTTTTAGTTTAATTTAGTTAGCATCAAGTCAATTTCATAATTCTTTAGTAGTATTTTACAAAAATAATGTATAAAATTAAATTATATATTATCAAATTAACGTTATATGATTTAAAATAACATCTAACCAACAAAAATTAATACAATCATTATGTTATTTAACTTTCATAGCAAACTTAAAAAATATAAAAAATAAAATAATAGCTTGGCCCGCAAGCTGACCCGCACCCGCCGCGTGCTTGCCCTAGCGACGACGGGTTTAGACTGGCTTCCAAATGAGCATCTATTTGTTCAACCCAACACAACATTTAGGGAAGGTGGGGTGGGCTGGCTAACGGGCCCAGCCAATTTTGACATCTTTATGTAAAGTAGGTATCCTATATTTATATGTAAGTTATTACTTAATATTAAAGGTATAATAACACTCCAAAAATAAGAGAAAAAACTAATTTGATATTCAACTATTTTTAACTTCGTTTAATTGAATAAATATAATATGAGAATTATGAATTAATTATTAAATTTATATTTGTCACTGCACGTTTATGTTCATAATGTTATAAGATTATATTTTATTCTTTTTTTCTTTTCTTTTTTTCCATCTCTATTACCATTATTCATGATTATAATTTTGCTATGTTTCTTTGCATTACTTTAAGTTCACATAAAGTCGAAGAACAACATTGATTTGGGAAAATTGGGAAAATAAATCTAATAAACCGAAAGACGAATGTACTACATGATGACATTTATAAATTAAGTAATGATTACAAATATATCTAGCAAAATGATATATTAAAAAATGCAAAATCAAATATATTACAAAAAAATTTATTGTAAATTTATAAATTAAGTAATGTAAAATTGTTATGGGCTAAATCAATCAAATAAGAAGATTATAAAAATAGCTTAACTGTCAAAGTTGCTAAACCACTTTGTCATATTTTTACTTACAAACCACTTTGTCATATTTTTCTCAATAATGTGGTTAGAAAATTGGCATAACCCAAAATTACGTAATAACATATTTAAAAACTGAAAATATGATGTTATTTTTTTTCCAATGTAAATTTTACTTCCCGCGCATTGCGCGGGCGGGTATGCTAGTTAATAAGTAAAAGCATTATTTCGTGTGTTTATGAATCTTGCAAATTAATTAATACAATACAGTACAAAAACATCATAATTAAACATAAAATATTTTCACATACATGCATATTTATTTTTTACACATCATACATAAGGAGTTCAAGTTCTTAAGTTTAAAATTGAAGAAAATAAGTTACTTTGATACCAAATCATAAAGACCTACAAAAGTTTTATGCGTTTAAGAGGGTATGATCATAAGATCGTAGAAGCATTTAAGGGGGTATGATCATAAGTTTGTAACATTCTATGATCAGGATCAGGATCTTATCCAGATCTTACTAATTTAAGATCCTAACAAAGATCGGGATCGTTTTAGAGATGTGTGATCGTAAAATCGTAAGATTCTAAGATCAGGATCGGGATCTTAGCAACTATGCTCCCTCCCAATTGATTAGACACTTTTCTTCCCTTTACATATTTTAATATGCTTGTTTAATAGAAAATATCTTAAAATATACTTCCTCCGTCTCATAATTTTTTTAACAAATTCACTTTTATGCCGTTCAATTCACGTTTTAAACCATTAATAACTCAAGTTCGATATAAGTAGAAATTCTTAAAGTTCGATATTTAAAAAGTACACGATGAGACGGATGTAACAAGATATCATTTGGTTATATTTTAACTTGTTTAACTATGATAAAACTTTAAATGAAAATCTGTGTGTGAATAGTAACACATTACCAAACGTAACGGGGGAAATATAAGTAAAAATTATATAAATTAATATTCTAAAATTATACAATTAGACAAGTCTAATAAAATTCCACTTAACTACTTTGAGATAACTGTGATACCCATAAAATGTTAGTTGTAGTTATAATAATAGATACATAAATAAATAAATATCTTGAGTAATAATAATACGAATAATAATAATGATAATGATGCTAGTATTAGTAAGAAAGTGGTAAGTAATAGATATACATAGGATTTAAAATTTATTTAAATCAAAGCAATCCCAACCGATGGGATATGAGATAGAGAAGAGGTGGATAGTTGTTAGAGTAAAATCTTAATTCAAAATCACCAAATCCCCCTAAATCTTGCTTAGTAAATTGCCGATCCCTAGGAGAAATACAACTTTATAAATAGATCCTGCCACCCGTAAACCCTAAATTCTCATCATAGCCGTGTGGAGTTGAAGCAGTCTTCCAAGGGAGTCCGTGGCCGACCGTTGTCCAGTAGCAGTAGCAATTCTTTCGTTCTTCTTCTGCTAATAGTGTGACTGTAAGTTAATCTCACTCTCCTATATCCGGTAGTCAATCGTTCTTTTTCTTCTCGTCAGTTCCTATACCCTCAAATAGTCTATCTGCACGCCTGCATCTAAAAATATTGCCTTTACATACATGGTAATGCCTATAGATTCGTGATAATCTACGGTGTTCTTTTATTAATTGTCAAGTGGTGTACTGCTCCCAGGCAAAAACGACAAGATGATGCATAACCTTTAATTGTTTAAATTATTTAAGTTGTGCTATAACTAGATGTCCCTGTCCATATATATATCTTTCAATTGTCTGTTGCATATATTAGTATTATATCTGTAGACACAACCAGGAAACATTTTGAGTCAAACATTGAAGGCAATTGTGTCATAGGCTAGTGACGTATATAGAGTAATCTTGCATGTTTTATATATATATATATAAATAGATAAACCTGTAGGAACTAGTCTTCTTTTAAATCATGGTGCTTCTTTGAGAAACCAGTGTTGTTTGCATGTGGGACGTCCAAATTGCCTCTGCAATGTCTAGGTATTTTAATTCATGCATTGGTGTTTTAATCATGAGTATATTTTATCTGGCAAATTATGTCTTCCGGTGATTAGTGGTGTTTTTACTTGACTGAATTGCGTTACTTTTCTATTGGATCGGACCTGATCATTCCAGTTGTAAAAAAAAAAAATAGTTTTTGGGAATGTATTATTACGTAAGCAGGATTTGGAATGTATTTTATATATCGGTGTGACTGGACTAGTATTGACGAGTTGATGCTATGTGCGGATTATGCGGAATATGCGGTTTGAGGAGCAGGACCGTGACGGGTCTCCAGCGACGAAACTCGCCCTCTCTGTCACAAATTAAACTAAATCTAGGTTGACGAACTTGTGAATATGCGGTATTGTGGGTCTAAACCCCTAACCTCGCCTGCGGGCCTAGGTTAGGGCACCGGTGCTGTAGGTTTAGACAAATTTGCGGATTATGCGGTAAAAAGTGTCCTCGTCAATATTAATTCACCATCACTATTATTTTTGCGGTTATGTCTTTTCTTTGGTGTTGTCCTTATGGAATTGTGGGTTAACTTACCAGTTTATACTGAGTTGTGTGTGTGTTTTTCTTTTCTCTTTTTCAGGATTCGCAAGTGAGTAGGCATGAGCACTGCACATTGGGGGCTGGGATCCAAGCTTGCATCTTATTTCATTCTTTGCAAATAAAACCTTTTTAAGTAAATTTATGATGATCTCGACATTATTTATTTTGGAACTAAATATGATGCATGTTTTGAAATAAAGCTTATATTTATTTTCTATAGCCTTAGCATCTCTTGGCTTATTTTGCGTATAGTATTTTATCCAAGAGATGTGGCGGTAACACCCTTCAATTTGGTGTTTTGAAATTGGGGTGTTACAAAGTGGTATCGGAGGGAAGGTTCATATTTTTAAGTATTTTTTTAAAACTAGCATATTATTTTAACTCGCATATTATTTTTTTTAAAAAAATGGTATATTATAGAATTAAAATATTTTCTTAACTTGCATGCATTATTTTGGAGTGGGGAAACACGAGCACATACATGCATTTTTACAACTCTTAGTATATTTTCCTTCTTCCTTCTCTTAGAGGTATTATATTGCTCTACTTTTGCTTAGTATCGTTACTTAGTCAACTTGTTTTGAATCTTTTCTTTTCTTTCCATTCCAAGTCTAGTGTTTTCTGCTGATGTTACCAATTCAATTATGATGAACAAATATTAGAACTCGATATTCTTTTAGTATCGACTTGTTATCACCTTGTTATCACCTGTGCAGTAAAGTATTTAATATATCCCTTTCTATGTATTAGATATATTATGCCTGTAGGATATCTTTTATATATATCTCAGTGAACTATATCTAGAATTTTCAGGAACTAATCGCAATCATATATTAACCCTATTTGGAGGAAGATATTGGTGACCATAAAATATTATTACTTACCGAATCAAGGTCCAACTTTTAATAATTGGTTATCCTAATCAAACTAAAACCACTACTGCCTATATCTATTAACATTGACGGGTGACACCTTAAGTAATTATACTACTGTTATGGAACTGTATGTGTATATATATGCATAGATGATGACTAAATGCGATTATGTTCTTTAGCTACTAGACGATAGCGGGGTCATGGTAATAAAGTCAGTGAATTTCAAGCTATTAGAAGGCAGGCGTTTACAACGTGTAAGACCGATCAAATCTCAAATTTAACTTTATGCTAATAATAAAATCCCCCTAGCAGTTAGCAGAACTAGGTTCACAGTTAGATCACCCATCTACCTTACTGGAATTAGACGCAACCTGGATTAATAACCATGATTAGCAACATTTTAGTAATAATTTTAATATTATGCTAATCATTAATTATTAACTCCCTGAGCATCATTAACAAGTCAGTTTTAGATGAAAACTACGAAGGTGCAACAAACTTTACCCCTTACTTAATTGTGACATAAAATACTCCCAAACGACCAAATATGATTTGAGCAGTTCAAAACTTTTATATAACCACCAATTTGTTAGTCACTCAAATACGGAGGAAATTTTTTTTACATTGGTATACCAAGTGTGTGTGGCCCTGTAGCCGGCCATATACAAACAAAGAAACATGAGTGACTGGAACATATATAAAGCAAACGACACCCATCGTATTTCAATCTACTGAATTTAGGTGGTGAACTGTTGCTACTTTTCCAATTAACATTGCCTTAGAAGTAAGCTCTCTTTATCCTTAGTTCCCTACATGCTTACATATCTAACATTACATTTCAGAATGGCACCCCGTGGACGCCCAAGAGCCTACCGCCCTGAGGAAGCTACTGCCGCTAATGCGGTACCTCTTGGTGCTAATCTACCTAATGTTGTGAACGAAGTACCCCTAGGTGCAAATTCGCCGAATGTTGGGAATCAAGTGCCCTTAGGTGCAAACCCACCAATTCCGAATCAACAAAATGATAACGACAGGCTTAGGACAATGGAGCAAATGTTGCTAACATTGGGAGCCGCATTCCAGTGCCAACAACAGCGCGAAGAGGCCCAAGCGGCGGCTGCTGCCGTTGCACCACCACCTCCACCACCTCAAATCAACTACTTAAGCTTGGTGACCCAATACCGGCCACCATCCTATGAAGGTCAAGAGGACCCGGGCCAACTGGAAGAGTGGATTCGAACCTTCGACAAGTTACTAGTGGCCACTCAATGTCCCGAAGGCCAAATGGTGAACGTTGCAACCTACTATTTAGGAGGAGAAGCTGACGCATGGTGGCGTACCTATGAGGATAATGAGCAGTTGACATGGACCCAATTTAAAAAAGCCTTAAGAGATCGGTTTTATCCGATGAGTATCAAAACTGCGAAGTATGAGGAGTTCTTAACTATTAGACAGGGTACTTCTACAGTCCAAGAGTACCATGCCAAATTCCTGGAACTGCTTCGGTTTGCAACAGACTTAGTGCCCACGGAGCAAGCAAAGGCACAAAAATTTGAAATGGGACTCAACTTGGCCATAAGAGAATCATTCGGGGGAAAGCAGTTTACTTCACTGCAAAAGGTATATGATCGTGCGGTCACGGTGGCTAGGGTGCAGCAGTATAAACGGGGGGTTTCTGGAGACCCCAATCGCACCCAAGGCGGCCTATCTCAAGACAAGAAGCAGCGGTTCGAAAGGAGTCGTGATGGTACTAACACTTATCGGCAGGGGCATGAACCAAACCAAGGCATGCAGGATCAAGTTAATGGACCTCGTGGAGGGGGTCTAACGCTTTGCCCAAAGTGTAATAGGAGGCATCTGGTGAAAGAGTGCCCCAGTCCTACAGCATGTTATAAATGTGGGCGAGAAGGACATAGGGCGAAGCAGTGTAGGATCCGGCCAGACCAAATCCGAAAGCGGGATGACCTGGTCGATTTCGCCACACAGTTTGGTCGGAATCAGGCCGGACAACCAAGAGCCCCAGAGAGGCGCAACAATGGTGGGACTAACCAGGGTCCACATCAGCAGTGGAATGGAAACTGGGAGAAACGGGAGGTACCGAATGGGCAAAATGGAAGACTGAACGTGATAAACGAGGCCGATCTTCCCGATCAAGGAGAAGTTATGACGGGTACACTTACAATTTCATCAGTGCCTATTAAAGTGTTGTTTAATTCTGGCGCGAGCTGTTCTTTTGTCTCTATTAAAGTAGCATCTAAGTTGAAACTGACGAACCCGGAGACGATTAAGTTAGGAATTTCAATACCATCTGGCGAGGTAATTCCGGGTACGAAGCAACACTCAAACGTTCCACTTGTGATAATGGACGTAGTTTTCCCTTCGAACCTTGTAGAGTTTAATTTGCAAGATTTTGACCTGATTTTGGGATATGGATTGGTTAGAACTATATAAGGCAGATAAACTCTTGGAAGCGTAAAATATCCTTGAGAGGGTTAGGTGGGGGATGGATAGCCTACTATACGAAGCAACCACAATACTAGTCTTTTCTTAGTTGGGGGTGTTACAGTGACATCTCCAACTTACCGGTTAGTCTTTTCTTTAGTCTCTAAAAGTGCTCGTGAAATGTCGTCAATTAAGTTGATCTCATAGTTGGCATATAAGCAACTTCGAGGACGAAGTTGATTTCTAAGTAGGGTAGATTGTGATACCCATAAAATATTAGTTGTAGTTATAATAATAGATACATAAATAAATAAATATCTTGAGTAATAATAATACGAATAATAATAATGATAATGATGCTAGTATTAGTAAGAAAGTGGTAAGTAATAGATATACATAGGATTTAAAATTTATTTAAATCAAAGCAATCCCAACCGATGGGATATGAGATAGAGAAGAGGTGGATAGTTGTTAGAGTAAAATCTTAATTCAAAATCACCAAATCCCCCTAAATCTTGCTTAGTAAATTGCCGATCCCTAGGAGAAATACAACTTTATAAATAGATCCTGCCACCCGTAAACCCTAAATTCTCATCATAGCCGTGTGGAGTTGAAGCAGTCTTCCAAGGGAGTCCGTGGCCGACCGTTGTCCAGTAGCAGTAGCAATTCTTTCGTTCTTCTTCTGCTAATAGTGTGACTGTAAGTTAATCTCACTCTCCTATATCCGGTAGTCAATCGTTCTTTTTCTTCTCGTCAGTTCCTATACCCTCACATAGTCTATCTGCACGCCTGCATCTAAAAATATTGCCTTTACATACATGGTAATGCCTATAGATTCGTGATAATCTACGGTGTTCTTTTATTAATTGTCAAGTGGTGTACTGCTCCCAGGCAAAAACGACAAGATGATGCATAACCTTTAATTGTTTAAATTATTTAAGTTGTGCTATAACTAGATGTCCCTGTCCATATATATATATCTTTCAATTGTCTGTTGCATATATTAGTATTATATCTGTAGACACAGCCAGGAAACATTTTGAGTCAAACATTGAAGGCAATTGTGTCATAGGCTAGTGACGTATATAGAGTAATCTTGCATGTTTTATATATATATATATATATATATATATATATATATATATATATAAATAGATAAACCTGTAGGAACTAGTCTTCTTTTAAATCATGGTGCTTCTTTGAGAAACCAGTGTTGTTTGCATGTGGGACGTCCAAATTGCCTCTGCAATGTCAAGGTATTTTAATTCATGCATTGGTGTTTTAATCATGAGTATATTTTATCTGCAAATTATGTCTTCCGGTGATTAGTGGTGTTTTTACTTGACTGAATTGCGTTACTTTTCTATTGGATCGGACCTGATCATTCCAGTTGTAAAAAAAATAGTTTTTGGGAATGTATTATTACGTAAGCAGGATTTGGAATGTATTTTATATATCGTTGTGACTGGACTAGTATTGACGAGTTGATGCTATGTGCGGATTATGCGGAATATGCGGTTGAGGGGCAGGACCGTGACGGGTCTCCAGCGACGAAACTCGCCCTCTCTGTCACAAATTAAACTAAATCTAGGTTGACGAACCTGTGAATATGCGGTATTGTGGGTCTAAACCCCTAACCTCGTCTGCGGGCCTAGGTTAGGGCACCGGTGCTGTAGGTTTAGACAAATTTGCGGATTATGCGGTAAAAAGTGTCCTCGTCAATATTAATTCACCATCACTATTATTTTTGCGGTTATGTCTTTTCTTTGGTGTTGTCGTTATGGAACTGTGGGTTAACTTACCAGTTTATACTGAGTTGTGTGTGTGTTTTTCTTTTCTCTTTTTCAGGATTCGCAAGTGAGTAGGCATGAGCACTGCACATTGGGGGCTGGGATCCAAGCTTGCATCTTATTTCATTCTTTGCAAATAAAACCTTTTTAAGTAAATTTATGATGATCTCGACATTATTTATTTTGGAACTAAATATGATGCATGTTTTGAAATAAAGCTTATATTTATTTTCTATAGCCTTAGCATCTCTTGGCTTATTTTGCGTATAGTATTTTATCCAAGTGATGTGGCGGTAACACCCTTCAATTTGGTGTTTTGAAATTGGGGTGTTACAAAGTGGTATCGGAGGGAAGGTTCATATTTTTAAGTATTTTTTTTAAAACTAGCATATTATTTTAACTCGCATATTATTTTTTTTTAAAAAAAATGGTATATTATAGAATTAAAATATTTTCTTAACTTGCATGCATTATTTTGGAGTGGGGAAACACGAGCACATACATGCATTTTTACAACTCTTAGTATATTTTCCTTCTTCCTTCTCTTAGAGGTATTATATTGCTCTACTTTTGCTTAGTATCGTTACTTAGTCAACTTGTTTTGAATCTTTTCTTTTCTTTCCATTCCAAGTCTAGTGTTTTCTGCTGATGTTACCAATTCAATTATGATGAACAAATATTAGAACTCGATATTCTTTTAGTATCGACTTGTTATCACCTTGTTATCACCTGTGCAGTAAAGTATTTAATATATCCCTTTCTATGTATTAGATATATTATGCCTGTAGGATATCTTTTATATATATCTCAGTGAACTATATCTAGAATTTTCAGGAACTAATCGCAGTCATATATTAACCCTATTTGGAGGAAGATATTGGTGACCATAAAATATTATTACTTACCGAATCAAGGTCCAACTTTTAATAATTGGTTATCCTAATCAAACTAAAACCACTACTGCCTATATCTATTAACATTGACGGGTGACACCTTAAGTAATTATACTACTGTTATGGAACTGTATGTGTATATATATGCATAGATGATGACTAAATGCGATTCTGTTCTTTAGCTACTAGACGATAGCGGGGTCATGGTAATAAATTGTTATGAGTATTACCAAGTCAGTGAATTTCAAGCTATTAGAAAGACTACTTACCGGACAAGATCTGTTAAGCAAAGCATAAGATGTGGATTAAAAGGGAACATGTTGAGACCGTATACCAATGACGGATGAGAGGTGATGAATCTCGATGAGGTTGCAAGGTCAGTCCCTGTACAACTAAGATCACCCATGATTGTCGTGATGCTCTTATAACTACTGTTAACACACAAAAGATTATCTTGGTGTCGTTCGAGAATCATTAGGGTATGAAGCATGGACACTGACAAAGAAAGGGGATGATTCTTAAAAATAGTAAAGTTGAGTACATAATTCCTCAAGTAGACAAGCGGAATTGACGAAATTCATCAGAGACATGATAAAATGAAATCGCCCATCAGGGTATGATCTTCTTACCGTCACCAGCGGCACACGAGAAATATGTTTACGTTATGCCAGAATCAACAAGAATGAAAATGTAAAGTCATGTAGGGAAAGAGTAGCTCCTCGGAATAAGCACGATCGAACCCCTCGCCCGTCAAGTGAAAGCGGGAGTTAGTGAAAAAATTTCAGAGACAAGTTGAAAGAAACTCCAGACATGTAAAAGGTTATGCTGACATGTAATCCTAAGATGTGAAATGGTGGTAAGAAATTGGGTGTGCAAGCTAGGTTTCAAGTCATAAATTCGGTTGGGAAGTAAAGAAATTCTAGAATTGGGCCTATTGAATCAATATGTCCGATGCAGGGATAGGTTCCACATAATTCAAAGGAACTATAGTGCATCCGAATGAGGGGACTCCACTTTACATACCGAGATGAATGTAACAGAGACGCAAGTAACGAAAGAGTACAATGACAACGGATGATGGTGAAATCCTTAATTCATATCCTTGTGTCATTCGAGGACGAATGATCCTAAGGGGGAGGGATTGTAACATCCCGAATAATTAATTTATAATTAATTAAATTAATTGCGATCAATTAAATACAATTAGTTAACATGAGTTAATTAATTAGAGGATTTGGATACGCAAGCCCAAGTGCTTGAAATAAAAAGATAAGAAGAGAAGCCCAAGTTAATATTGAGAAAGAAAAAGAGGAGTCTACTATGACAGACCCAACATTCTAAGCCATAACCCATTGGCCCGACCCGGTTCCACCTTTCCCCACAAAGCTCGGTCAAAATTGGAGTTGGGGCATTCTTTCTCATTTCTAAAAGTCTCTCCACCGAGCTCACACCTTGAGAAGAGAATGGATGATAGGAGATTGGAAGCTCTTGATTCTACCTCAAATTAATTGGGAAAATTCTTGCTTTGCAATGGGGTAAGTCTAATCTCTTCAATTATCTTGTGTAGGTGTGAGTTAAGGTTAGATTTTGATGATAATTGGAAGGTGACGGTAATGGTGGGTTTTGGGGGGGTTTTTGATCTTTGTTGATTTAAGCTTCAATTCTTGTTTATTTAGACTCCAATCTATACTTTAGACATAGTTTGGAGCTTGTTGCTGTAAATTCTTTTAAGTTGGGTGAAAAGGATGAGGGCCGACTGTAAGGGTTCAAAGTTTTGGGGGTTTTGTGTTCTTTAAATGTATTTCACTTATTCTTGCTTAATGGATGAGTTTTGATGTATGCATGCTTGTTTGGAAGTTGAATTGGTGGAAAATTTTGGATTTGGAAACAGGTGGGCGCTGACAGGTTTGAGGACAAATTGGGGAAAATTGTGTTTATGAAATCTATATAATTCTTGGGGTTGGTTGTCTATATGGTATGACTATGTGAAAGTTATGGAATTTTTGGAATTGTGGTGATGAAGCCACAGCAGTACATGACTTTGGGGATGGGATTTCTTTTAAACTTTGAGTTGAGCTTTCAAAATTATGTAGGAATATGTTTAATTATTATATAATCATGTTTAGTTAATAAAATAAACAAATTCTTGTTGAGTGGTGAAGATAGGGGTGGCGGCAGTGACTTTTTTTTTTTGGGTTTTAGATATTTTGTGCTCAACTTATTGAATTATGGAATTGTGATGTAGCTTGCTTGTCATGCTCTTTTGAAAGTTGGGTTATGAACTCTTTTATTGAATCGAAGAGGTAATGTTGGGAATTGGTTCCAAGACATTGTTATAAGTTTCAATTTATTCTCATCTTATTATGAATTCTCTAAAATTTATTTGATGGAGTGGAATATATTTTATAAAATGGAACTTGAATAGTCCAAGAGAATTGAGATTCGAAATTTAGAGTCTTATGAGAAGGTGTGGTTGTGACAAGTGTTTTAAGGGTAGGCCTTTAAACAAATGTTGTATTGTTAACCTTGTTAGTTCCTTAAAATTGTAGGTGGTACTTGGAAGAGAGAGACAACGATATCGTGTTTGGATGACTTCGAAGAATTTGAAGCTTCGAATTAAGGCAAGGGAGTAGAATAGTGTAAAGAATTCAGGGATTGGCCGGGATTTGGCCGGAGCGACCAAATTCCGCCTGTTCCCCGTGTTTTGGTGGTTTATTTGTCTTTATTCATTTATGGTGGACTTTAAGTTAATATGTGAAATAGCATATTATGGTATTAAATGTGTAGACTCGCACGAATATGTATTCGTGATATTATAGGGATATATGGGACACATATATCTCTATGTTGTTATTCACCGTTATGTGAGGCTTGATAACCCTTGTGTTATACAGATGAAGGTAGAACTAGTTGTTCCTGACAGGTGTGGATTGCCAGTATGTGAGGCGTGGCAAACCTCAGTCATGTGTATGTTGTCCTGGAACTCATTCCCGTGTTTCTCTCTTTGTGTTTGATTTTGGATTTATTCCCTTATCTGGATTTGACCCGTAGTCAGCTGATATCCCGGGTCTGTGTGTTGTGCGAGTTGCACGTTTTGGCAATTGGGCGTGTACCATGTGCCTGTACTGTTTTGGCAATTGGGCGTGTACCCTATGCCTGTACCCGCTGGACACTGCTCTGGTCAGTGTAGACTATCCGGCTTCCTCACCAGTGTTATTGGCCCTGCGTAGGCTGTTCGTCCGCGGCAAGGGCGACGTTGACGGGCAGTTCATTGTGATAGGAGAGGGTGGTGTCCTCTCGCCAATGATGACTGTCGACCATGGTTATTAGGAAACGCGTTAGACATGATTATTTGTTGCATTTAGGATAGATAGACACATAGGTCATATCATTCATTCATCATGTCGTAACACTTATTTGATTGCAGTGGTTGAAGCACCAGTATGGGACGGTGTGATGGTTTGCATTTTTTTACTTATGTATTTATTTATTTTGTTGATGTTTGACAATATTATGTTGGTTGATGAATCCCCGTTCCCCCCATTATTCTTTCCCTTGCTCAGTACCCGTACTGACTCCCTGTTATTTTTCTTTTATAGATACTCCTGAATGGCGCAGTGCATTGGGCATATTGAAGGGTTGGGGATGAGCGAATATATTTTATTTCTAAAATGATTTTTGCTTACTTAGTTAATTGATATATTATGTTCTATTTATAGTTAATTATTCTGCCTTGAGTTTTAATATATTTAGAAAGGCCGGTGAGCCGTAGTTAGTTAGAGACTTCGATCTATTACTGTGTTAATATGTTAACTGATAATTATGAGATTGATAGCAGGGCTGGATGCTCGGATATGTTGTTTAAGTGGTTGTGTTTTACTACGTTGTAGTGTGGTGGGTTTTCTGATTCTACAGGTACCCGGCTTCGTGTTACAGACCCTAAGTTGACTGGCCAACAGCTTAGGTGATGTAGCACGGCAGTGACGTCACGAAAATTTTTGGTTTAAAATTTTTGGGGCGTTACAAGGTGGTATCAGAGCGGGTCTGCTCTAGTATGAGTTAAAATTTTGAAAATGGCATGTGGTGAGATGTGCGGGGGTTGCATATAGCATAGATTTGCATTGTTATATGTTGGATAATTGAATTTATTGCACTTACTTTTTTTTTTATTCGTAAACTGCGCCCTTGTGGGCTCGAGACATAGTTTAAGAGATAACTGTGGTTGGACCGCAAGGATATCCCAGGAGATCTATGTTTCTTCCCGGATGGCAACTTGTATAGGAGTTGCCAAGTGATCATTGTTATTGCTACTGTGTTAGTTATTTTACTAACTTGTCATATCATGACAATATTTTGTGCATTTATTTAAGCAACTTATAGGTACCAAAAATCGCGACTACTTGAATAGAGCATATAGCCATGAAGCACACGAGCAGCCGTGGGTCACGATTCCCAAACATTGAATGGTGATCCATTGTCAGATAATCAAAGCTGCATCAGACTAATGTCCAGGCATTTCCAAATACAAAGATATCACAGGCACTCGGAATAATTTGAATGTATACATTTTATCCTACTATTCTTATGTTTCTATTTTCTTATTATGAGAAAATAAAATCCTTCTGCTGCTTTTCTTATAATCCGTGGAAGCTTTTGTGCACATTTTGGTATCAGTTTATTTTCCTCCGACTGTGTCATCTCTTATTTGGATACGTACTGTTACTTCAATTCGAGCATTATGAGAATAATGTTCCAGACATCTCTTAAAAGAAGCCAAGACATCTCTTAAAAGAAGCCATGTAAAGAAGCCATGTTGACAGGGGATGCCAGATTGCAATATTTCAGCCGCAACTCTTCCATTTTATTTTATTGGTTAGCATAGAATATCGTCTTTCTTTTGCTCTCCATAAAACTTTTGAATGTGCTCTGGGGAACATTCTAGCACCAGTTTCCTTCTTTGAGTTTAATTCCTTCTCTCCGAATCAATTGATATTCACCTTATACACCCTAATGTTTCTAGTTCTACTTATTCGTACTTGTCATTATAATCAGAAATCTTTATTAGTTTCATCGGATGTTCCTTCATTGAATCTGAAGCCCTTGTTTTTCATCGATTTATTCCAGCTAGTTCTATTGTAAAATCACGCTATATGTGTCATCCTTTTCAGTATTGCTACTTCATTTCAGAAGTCCTTCGAGTTATTATTTGCCCCTCTACTAGCGATTCTGTCCTGTTGCCACTACAATTCTCTTACCTTCACTGAAGCTCATACTAACGACACGGATTAAGTAGTTGTAAATTATTCTGCTCTTACTTAATTAGCCGTACTTATTCTATTAAAAAAATGAGTCAAATTCAAGCTGTTAAAGAGAAGGGCGTGAAAAGGGTTTCTACGAAACTACTAATTACTATTGTCTATTTCCTAATGACATGCTTGAAAGCACTCAATGATGCTTTTATGCACGAGGATTCCGTAAACTGCCCATTGTCAACTTATTAGCGAAGCATCTTTCTGATACAATGCATTCTGCTGTAGAGCAAAATGTTATATTTATCTACCTTCACAAGGTTTCGTGGGCAAATTTTTTTGATGAATTTACAGTTTCCCTCCATTAGCATTCGAGGAGCTGGTTTTCGTTGCAATCACAGAATTATGATAGACTAGAAAATTCTACTTCGCTTACTATCGTGAGATAGAAATTGCATGTTCTCCTTTACATGCTGCAATTAGTTCCAGTCAAATCATGGATATCCGTTAAATGATTGCAATAGTGTTGCGCGTAGTATACTCAACTCTGAAGCCTTGAAGAAAAACCCATAATATTGTCGAGTGAGGAGCAGAAAGTGGACGGTAAATAATCAAAACCGAATTAAGGCAGAATGCGGTCCAACGTAATTTTTAAAGACTGAGTAGAGGTCATAGCAGTTACGAACAGTGGATATTACACCTTAATATGAGGACGAATCTAAGAACGTTATTGAACCAATGGATGAGAATTGTATATTAATATACAAATCGAATTGATGTGCACTAAAGTCGGAATTGGCATGCGGAAAAATCGAGGAATTCATTATAGTTCCAATATTCCAACGGAGCAACTACGAGATTGAGAAAGCTACTCTACAGTATAAGGTATTCAAACTAGGAAATTGAAGTCAACAACGGGATTCAATCTTGGAGAATATTGGGTAACTTGTAACAAAACTTAAGAGAAGACGTAGAATGAGCTTGAGATACGGACTACAAATGGATCGCAGCCTTATTGAAAGACTACTTACCGGATAAGATCTGTTAAGCAAAACATAAGATGTGGATTAAAAGGGAACATGTTGAGACCGTATACCAATGACGGATGAGAGGTGATGAATCTCGATGAGGTTGCAAGGTCAGTCCCTGTACAACTAAGATCACCCATGATTGTCGTGATGCTCTTATAACTACTGTTAACACACAAAAGATTATCTTGGTGTTGTTCGAGAATCATTAGGGTATGAAGCATGGACACTGACAAAGAAAGGGGATGATTCTTAAAAATAGTAAAGTTGAGTACATAATTCCTCAAGTAGACAAGCGGAATTGACGAAATTCATCAGAGACATGATAAAATGAAATCGCCCATCAGGGTATGATCTTCTTACCGTCACCAGCGGCACACGAGAAATATGTTTACGTTATGCCAGAATCAACAAGAATGAAAATGTAGTCATGTAGGGAAAGAGTAGCTCCTCGGAATAAGCACGATCGAACCCCTCGCCCGTCAAGTGAAAGCGGGAGTTAGTGAAAAAATTTTAGAGACAAGTTGAAAGAAACTCCAGACATGTAAAAGGTTATGCTGACATGTTATCCTAAGATGTGAAATGGTGGTAAGAAATTGGGTGTGCAAGCTAGGTTTCAAGTCATAAATTCGGTTGGGAAGTAAAGAAATTCTAGAATTGGGCCTATTGAATCAATATGTCCGATGCAGGGATAGGTTCCACATAATTCAAAGGAACTATAGTGCATCCGAATGAGGGGACTCCACTTTACATACCGAGATGAATGTAACAGAGACGCAAGTAACGAAAGAGTACAATGACAACGGATGATGGTGACCTCCTTAATTCATATCCTTGTGTCATTCGAGGACGAATGATCCTAAGGGGGAGGTATTGTAACATCCCGAATAATTAATTTATAATTAATTAAATTAATTGCGATCAATTAAATAAATTAGTTAACATGAGTTAATTAATTAGAGGATTTGGATACACAAGCCCAAGTGATTGAAATAATAAGATAAGAAGAGAAGCCCAAGTTAATATTGAGAAAGAAAAAGAGGAGTCTACTATGACAGACCCAACATTCTAAGCCATAACCCATTGGCCCGGCCCGGTTCCACCTTTCCCCACAAAGCTCGGTCAAAATTGGAGTTGGGGCATTCTTTCTCATTTCTAAAAGTCTCACCACCGAGCTCACACCTTGAGAAGAGAATGGATGATAGGAGATTGGAAGCTCTTGATTCTACCTCAAATTAATTGGGAAAATTCTTGCTTTGCAATGGGGTAAGTCTAATCTCTTCAATTATCTTGTGTAGGTGTGAGTTAAGGTTAGATTTTGATGATAATTGGAAGGTGACGGTAATGGTGGGTTTTGGGGGGTTTTTGATCTTTGTTGATTTAAGCTTCAATTCTTGTTTATTTAGACTCCAATCTATACTTTAGAAATGGTTTGGAGCTTGTTGCTGTAAATTCTTTTAAGTTGGGTGAAAAGGATGAGGGCCGACTGTAAGGGTTCAAAGTTTTGGGGGTTTTGTGTTCTTTAAATGTATTTCACTTATTCTTGCTTAATGGATGAGTTTTGATGTATGCATGCTTGTTTGGAAGTTGAATTGGTGGAAAATTTTGGATTTGGAAACAGGTGGGCGCTGACAGGTTTGAGGACAAATTGGGGAAAATTGTGTTTATGAAATCTATATAATTCTTGGGGTTGGTTGTCTATATGGTATGACTATGTGAAAGTTATGGAATTTTTGGAATTGTGGTGATGAAGCCACGGCAGTACATGACTTTGAGGATGGGATTCCTTTTAAACTTTGAGTTGAGCTTTCAAAATTATGTAGGAATATGTTTAATTATTATATAATCATGTTTAGTTAATAAAATAAACAAATTCTTGTTGAGTGGTGAAGATAGGGGTGGCGGCAGTGACTTATTTTTTTTGGGTTTTAGATATTTTTGTGCTCAACTTATTGAATTATGGAATTGTTGTAACTTGCTTGTCATGCTCTTTTGGAAGTTGGGTTATGAACTCTTTTATTGAATCGAAGAGGTAATGTTGGGAATTGGTTCCAAGACATTGTTATAAGTTTCAATTTATTCTCATCTTATTATGAATTCTCTAAAATTTATTTGATGGAGTGGAATATATTTTATAAAATGGAACTTGAATAGTCCAGGAGAATTGAGATTCGAAATTTAGAGTCTTATGAGAAGGTGTGGTTGTGACAAGTGTTTTAAGGGTAGGCCTTTAAACAAATGTTGTATTGTTAACCTTGTTAGTTCCTTAAAATTGTAGGTGGTACTTGGAAGAGAGAGACAACGATATCGTGTTTGGATGACTTTGAAGAATTTGAAGCTTCGAATTACGGCAATGGAGTAGAATAGTGTAAAGAATTCAGGGATTGGCCGGGATTTGGCCGGAGCGACCAAATTCCGCTCATTCCCCGTGTTTTGGTGGTTTATTTCTGTCTTTATTCATTTATGGTGGACTTTAAGTTAATATGTGAAATAGCATATTATGGTATTAAATGTGTAGACTCGCACGAATATGTATTCGTGATATCATAGGGATATATGGGACACATATATCTCTATGTTGTTATTCACCGTTATGTGAGGCTTTGTAACCCTCGTGTTATACAGATGAAGGTAGAACTAGTTGTTCCTGACAGGTGTGGATTGCCAGTATGTGAGGCGTGGCAAACCTCAGTCATGTGTATGTTGTCCTGGAACTCATTCCCGTTTTTCTCTCTTTGTGTTTGATTTTGGATTTATTCCCTTATCTGGATTTGACCTGTAGGGATATTCAGCTGATATCCCGGGTCTGTGTGTTGTGCGAGTTGCACGTTTTGGCAATTGGGTGTGTACCCTGTGCCTGTACTGTTTTGGCAATTGGGCGTGTACCCTATGCCTGTACCCGCTGGACGCCGCTCTGGTCAGTGTAGACTATCCGGCTCCCTCACCAGTGTTATTGGTCCTGCGTAGGCTGTTTGTCCGTGGCGGGGGCGACGTTGACGGGCAGTTCATTGTGATGGGAGAGGGTGGTGTCCTCTCGCCAATGATGACTGTCGACCATGGTTATTAAGAAACGCGTTAGACATGATTATTTGTTGCATTTAGGATAGATAGACACATAGGTCATATCATTCATTCATCATGTCGTAACACTTATTTGATTGCAGTGGTTGAAGCACCGGTATGGGACGGTGTGATGGTTTGCATTATTTTACTTATGTATTTATTTATTTTGTTAATGTTTGACAGTATTATGTTGGTTGATGAATCCCCGTTCCCCCCATTATTCTTTCCCTTGCTCAGTACCCGTTGTAACACTCGGATTTGGTAACCCAGGCCGGGATGCCACCGCCACACCTCCCTAGCAAGACACGAACTCTCCGAGCTTGCTAAAGAGATGCAAGGCTATGGGTATTGAAAAGAGTTTTAAAAACAAGTTCGGAATTACTTAAAAATAATAATATAGTGTAATATCATCCACACATGATAATAATAATAAGTTGTAGCGGAAATAAAGTTTATGCAGCGGAATTTAAAATATAGGGCCGACATGGCCAAAACACGGGTTAAACAGGCCCGTTCATGCAAGTCATAATAAATAATTTAAATGTCCAAAATGATCCCCAATGTATGATCATGCTCCGTACTCTGTAATAGAAAAAAAAAATGAACAACGGTTTTTATCAGTATTATAAAATACTGAGTAAGTCAATCCTAGCATAGCAATAAAGGGGTTAGATTTTAATAATTAAGATTAAACTCTTTGTCATGCATACAAAACACTTTATTTACAAATAAAAAAAATAAGAATTTAGTTGCATGCTTTAAAGACACATTTAATTTCATAATTAAAAATTTAAGCATGGGAAATTATTTAAGACATGATTTAAAAACATGAATAGTGCCACGAGTAAATAAATAAAAATTTGAGCTTTTTAATATTTTCCCCGTTACGCCACCATCTCAACAATATATCATTTAGCCGGTGATCCGGCGGCCACAGCCAATTTCATAAGTATCATTTAGCCGGTGATCCGGCGGCCTCAACCAATTTCATAAGTATCATATCTCATTTAGCCGGTAGCCCGGCGGCCGCAGCCTATCCGCCATACCCAGTACCACTCCGTCGAGCCTCGAGTAACCCATACGGATACACCCGAGAGGGTAGGCCCGTTGGCTATTGTAGCCAAATCCGCCATATCCAGTACCACTCCGTCGAGCCTCGAGTAACCCATACGGATACACCCAAGAGAATAGGCCCAAAAATAAGATGCCGTTTTGGCAATCTTTCGCGCGTAGTAATCATTGCCGTTTTGGCACGAAATGAATAATTAGGAGGGCACCCTGCAGAGCACTCACCCCCTAATTTTATGTAACCAATGTAACCGATATCGTTTCAACTTTAGTGTAACGGGATTTTCAAAAATATAGCTTTATCGTATCACAAGATTTCGACCGTTTGTTTAGAAATGTCAAGATCTCACAAGTTTAAAATCGATCGATGTCACAGTTTACGCCTTTTCAGTTTAAAAATCCATTTCTTAGGCGATTGATCTGAAATTTTCACAGTATCTCAAAAACATCCCAATGAACAACTTTCATGTTTTGAGTTTTTTGGAAAAACGATGGGAAGCATGTCAAAAATCAAGTTTTCTACACAAATAGTATGCTGCCAGGATTCAGGTTTGACACTGTTCAAAGATTCGACTTTTTAACATGTCAAATGGACTCCAAAAATTCTGAAAGTTTACAGACACATACTAGACATGATTATCTACAACTTTTGTTTAGATCACAAAGATTAGTTCGGACTAGAAATGATAGAAATATGCTCATCAAGTTCGGTTAAGGAAACTGTCAACTTTTGAAAATTCTTTAAAAACGCAGAATATGTCCGACACGATTTGGGGTATCAAAACTCGATGAAAATCTCTGAAATTTTTACACAGTATAGCTTAAGATCTTAGGATCAAAATCTTAGTTTTGAGTTTTTCGGTTTGAACTCTTGAAGTAGGGGTTTTGGTCCAATTTCAAATCTGTCACAGTATCAAGTTTGACTTTTAGGGCAGGTTCGTTGGAGGCCGTTTTCGGATATCAAAACACAATGAAAAATTATGAAAATTTTACAGAAGTTAGATCTATGTCTTAGGAACGTTTTTCATGTTTTGAGTTTTTCCGTTTGAGCAGTTTTAGGGGTTCGAAAAATTCATACGAAAACACTGCGCCGGGGGTTTTTCGTGTTGACAGATTTTAGAGTTTCTAAATCTCTATGTTTGGTTGCATTTTAAGTCACCCAAAACCATAGTAAGGTTAACTTATAGAGATTGTGTTCTTGAGTCGTCCTAGGGTCGTTCGGCTCGTCCAAAATCCTACGAACGGATCTACGAAACGCAAAGTTCCCGACAAAGATCTAAGCACTGTGATCCTTGATCTACACACTTCCTCGGCCGGATTTGGTTGCCGGAAGGTCATCGGAAGTTCGCCGGAAGTTCGTCGGAAAGGTGTTTTGGCTTTGGGAGAGTTTGGGATGAGGAAGGGATTTGAAAGGATGATAATGGGGTGTTGGGGGTGTATTTTGGCCATTAAAGGGACAAAAATCCGACAAGTGATCGGCTGCTACAGTACCCGCACGTGCTACAGTAGTGCTACAGTAGCCACGTGCTACAGTAACAATTTTTTTTTTTTTTTTAAATATTAAGATTTCTTATCTTCAAAAAAAAAATAAAAATCATAATGTGGGAATTATCCGTGATCGTTGGGACAATTTGATAAACTCGTTTCGAGTTGCTATCTTCCGATAAATAATTAATTCCGCTCTCTCGGAATTATTTCGGTTTTAATAATTAAATCCAATTCTTTAATTTTGGATTTAAATTTTCGATGGCGATTTCTCGGGTATTACAATCTACCCTCCTTAAGAATCAACTTCGTCCCCGAAGTTGCGCGACTTATTGACCGATTGATTGATTGCGATTGTATCATTGTGTTTTGTTGTTTGATATTATTTGACTGAACCCAGAATTGAAATTTCCAAGTTGCCTACGTACCCTGTGAAGGGATCAAGTCATTACGTAGTTCAAAACAATTTGAATTTGTTTATTTATTGATTTGGGACACATTATATTCGGGTTATTACATCCTCCCCCCTTAAGATTACAGTTATGTCCCCATAACTGTGGTTGCACCGTCTTGGAATAGGGTCGGGTAACGCTCCTTCATGTCGGCTTCTAACTCCCATGTCGCTGTTTCACTTTCATGGTTCGACCAAAGAACCTTGACCATTCTCACGGTTTTGTTCCTTGTTACTCTCTCCTTAACATCGATTATTTGTACCGGAATTTCCTCATAGCTCAAGTCATCATTCAATTCAATTCCTTCCGGTTGGAGTACATGGGTCGGATCGTGCACATACTTCTTCAATTGTGATACGTGGAACACATTGTGAACTCGAGCCAATTGTGGCGGTAAAGCTAGAAGATATGCTAGATTCCCGACTTTTTCTAGAATTTCATAAGGTCCTATATATCGAGGACTTAACTTTCCTCGTTTGCCAAAACACATAACCCCCTTCATCGGTGATATCTTTAACATGACCTTATCTCCAACTTGAAATTCTAGGTCTTGTCGTCTCACATCGGCATAACTTTTCTGACGGTCTTGGGCCGCCTTCATTTTTCCTTGAATCACTTTGATTTGTTGGGTCATATCTTCTATGAGTTGTGGTCCTACTACCACTGCCTTATCGCTCCCTTCCCAACTCAACGGACTTCGGCACCTTCGACCATACAATGCCTCGAATGGTGCCATGCCGATGCTAGCATGGTAGCTATTGTTGTAAGAAAATTCAATTAGGGGCAAATGATTTTCCCAGCTACCCTTAAACTCTAGGACACACGCTCTCAGCATGTCCTCCAATGTTTGGATTGTTCTCTCAGTTTGTCCATCCGTCATTGGGTGGAATGCGGTGCTCATCTTAATCTGCGTACCGAGAGCTTCTTGTAACTTGATCCAAAAGTGAGAGACAAATCTACTGTCTCTATCGGAGATAATGTCATGTGGTACCCCGTGTCTTCGTACCACATTGTCAATATACGCTCTTGCTAATTGGTCCATGGTCCAAGTGTCCTTCATTGGGATAAAAATGGTCGTCTTCGTTAGCCTATCGACAATCACCCATATCTTATTCATCCCTCTTGGTGATCGTGGTAATTCCGAAACGAAATCCATCGAGATACTATCCCACTTCCAACTCGGGATTTCCAATGGTTGCATCAATCCTAAGGGTTTTTGTCGCACGGCTTTGACCTTTTGGCACGTGAGGCATCTCGCTACAAATTCTGCCACTTCATTCTTCATCCTCGGCCACCAGTAAATCTTCCTCAAATCCTTATATAATTTGTCGCCTCCAGGGTGAACCGAGTAAGGTGTGTTATGCCCTTCTTCCATCAATCTTTGTTTTATCTCCACGCATTTCTGTGGTACACACCATCTTCCCTTGAAACGAATGCTTCCGTCCTCATGGATAGCAAATCCTATCGCCTTCCCGTTGGCAATGTTCTCCTTAATCCTTTCCAACTTTGCGTCGCCCGGTTGGGCGAGTTTGATCTCGTCAAATATGGTCGATTCGACTACCATTGCGTTGACCATTTCATTTACAGTGCCCGAATGCACTAGTTCTAAGCTCAATCTTGCCAAGTCCATATACAATGCCGGCGGAATCACCAATGAATTCGCCACATGTTGGGTCTTCCGGCTTAAGGCATCGGCTACCACGTTGGCCTTCCCTTCGTGGTAAGAAATTTCGAGATCATAGTCCTTGATTAGTTCCAACCACCTCCGTTGTCTCAGATTTAACTCCTTTTGAGTGAATATGTATTTGAGGCTTTTGTGGTCAGTGAACATCCGACACTTTCTCCCATAGAGGTAATGTCTCCATATTTTCAGAGCAAACACGACTGCCGCCAACTCCAAGTCGTGTGTCGGGTAGTTCGCTTCATGAGGTTTCAATTGACGCGATGCATATGCAATGACTCTCGAGTCTTGCATCAAAACGCATCCTAGACCTTCCTTCGAAGCGTCACTGTAAACCTCGAAGTCACCATTCTCTGATGGTAGTGCTAATACGGGTGTAGTGGTGAGTCGCTTTTTCAGTTCTTGAAACGCGGACTCACACTCACTGGTCCAGTCATATTTCACCCCTTTCTTCAACAGCTGGGTCAACGGGCGTGGGATTTTCGAGAAGTCCTTCACAAATCGCCTATAATAACCAGCTAGCCCAAGGAAGCTCCGTATTTCAGTTGGACTCGTCGGCGATACCCATTCCGTCACCGCCGAAATTTTTGCCTGATCCTCTGAAACTCCAGTGGCGGATACTATGTGCCCAAGGAATGCTACTTCCTTCAACCAAAAGTCGCATTTGGATAGTTTTCCATAGAGTTGGTTCTTGCGCAAAATCCCTAACACTTGGTGCAAATGTTGGGAATGCTCCTCCTCGCTTCTCGAGTAGATCAGGATGTCGTCGATGAACACCACGACGCATTGATCTAACAATTCTCTAAATACATCGTTCATGAGGTTCATGAACATTGCAGGTGCATTTGTTAACCCAAAGGATAATACTGTGAACTCGTAGTGTCCATAACGAGTTCGGAATGCCGTCTTCGGGATATCCTTCTCCGCAATCCTCAGCTGGTGATAACCGGATCGCAAGTCGATCTTTGAGAACACCGACGCCCCCTTCAATTGATCAAATAAGTCCTCAATCCTTGGTAATGGATACTTGTTCTTGATGGTCACTTGATTGAGTCCTCTATAGTCGATGCAAAGGCGTAGTCCTCCGTCCTTCTTTTTAACAAATAAGACCGGTGCTCCCCACGGGGACGTACTTGGTCTTATGTATCCTTTCTCCAACAACTCTTCGAGTTGTTCCTTTAATTCTTTCATTTCCAGTGGCGCCATGCGATAAGGAGCCTTTGAAACAGGTTCCGTTCCCAGAATGAGATCTATGGTGAATTCAAGATCTCTCTCAGGTGGCATACCAGGGATGTCTTCAGGAAATACGTCCGGGTATTCTCTTACCACTGGGATGTTGTCAACCTTGCTCTCTTCCGCCTCAAGGTTGTGAACGTAGCATGCATACAACGCGTATCCCTTACGCATTAAGCTACGAAGCTTGAGAGCGTTAACAACCTTGTTGCTCCTCTTAGGGGGTTGAGAGTAAAAGATGACTCTCTTTCCCCTACCTTTCGACAGAGTGATCTTCTGTTTTCGACATTCTATTACCGCTTTATACCGGGTCAACCAATCCATTCCCAGTATAACGTCGAAGTCCCTTAAATTAAATTCTACCAAGTTTGCGAAGAATTCTATGTTCTTGATAACTATCGGAATTCCGTTATAACGTCTAGAGCATGATACTACCTCTCCTGAAGGTAGTTGAATTTCTATGTTAATCAGTTCGCACTTAGGTAGATCTAGTTCAGGTAGGACTATTGACGATAAAATCGAACAACTAGCTCCTGAGTCAAACAGAACTTTAAGGGGTGTACTTAAAACATGGAACGTACCTGCCATCACGTCACCTTGCATAGGCACATCTGCTTGGTTGATAACATTCCACCGCCCCATTGGCCGTCCTTGATTGCCCTGCTGATCCCGGTTCGGGTTCTGATTCTGTTGCTGATTTGGATTCTGTGGAAGGCGTTGATTTTGGTTGAAATTCTGATTTTGAGGGGGTCTGTACCCCTGATTGTTACCGTTTCGCCCATTTTGATTACGAGGCTGTGCTGGCCCCATAACCAAGTCCTCCCGCTTGGTGATGTTTTCAATTCGAGTCCGGCACTCATTCCCCGATGACCAAATCGACCACACCGGTAGCATGCGCCCTGTTGGGGGCATCCCCTAGTCAAGTGAGGTCTCCCACATCTTGGGCATGGTGGCACAGGGTTACCTTGGAAAAAGGTTCTCCCATCATTTCCCCTATTGTTGTTCTGAGGGGGTCTGTTCAGGCCTCCCCGAAAGTTGTTTCCTCCAGAATTATTACCAGATCGGCTATCCCTGTTCCTCTTATCTTGTCCCTGAGGTCCCCGGCTGGACTCTCCACTCATCCTCCTCTTCAGTTGTTGCACCCTTGCAACAGCCACCGCACGATCATACACTGCTTGCAGGTCCGGGTAATGGACGCCAGTGATCACTTCCCGTATGGTCAAGTTCAACCCCATCTCGAATTTTTGTGCTCTCTCTACGTCTGTCGGTACTAGTCTTGGTGCGAAGCGCACCAACTCCTTGAATCGAGTGTAATACTCTTGTACAGTCTGCCCGCCTTGTCTTAGTGACAAAAACTCCTCGTACATGGCCGCCTTCGTACTCAGGGGGTAAAATCGGTCCCTGAGCAGTTCCATCATTTCAGTCCATGAATAGGGCTCCTCGTCCTCTCGTATCTTTCCCTGGGTGGCTTGCCACCAGTCGTTTGCTTCACCTCCCAAGTAGTATGAGGTTACATGCACCTTTTCCCCTTCCGGGCACTTAACCGCGCTTAACAACTTGTCGAAGGTCCTAATCCACTCCTCTAGTTTTGCAGGGTCTTCCTCGCCGGCGTAGTGTGGCGGGTGGTATGAGTTCACCATGGCTAGGTAATTAATGCGAGCCTGTGGTGGAGGTGCCACAGCTGCTTGGCCCTGGTTCACCTGCGCGTTCCCTAGCGCAATGAGAACATCTTCTAGAGTGCGTAGGCGATTACCCATGTTGTTTGGTATAGGGCCTGCTGGCTCTTCCTGAGCGTGTATACCCACGTTTGGTATCTGCATGTCGGGTTGCCTAGGTATTTCGTTGGTATTGGGAGGAATGGGCTGGACGCGCGGTCTCCCTCTCGGTGCCATTCTGTTGCAAGAACAAGTGATTTAGATTTTAAGGAAAATATAATAGACGGTTTATACAATGATTTTCTTTTAATAAGTGGTGTTAGTGGATTTCAGGGTTTTGGGTTTTAAGGTACCCTTGTTTGATTGTTATCTCTTTATTAAATACATATATGTTGTTGGGACTCGAGGTACTCGTTAATCAGTTTTATCATAAGGTTGATCACGTTCGTGTTTGGTTTGGCCATCTAATGTCGACAAGGTAGGTTAAAGTTAGAACATGTCAAATATAAAGTTAGGAGATACAAAAATTTAAATTTTTATGCAAGTATGCATATGCAATCCCCCAATGAGTTTTAATTTATACATACATTTATTTATCCATGAGTTTTAAAAATAATTTATCCTCATGGATAATCTAGAAATAAGGAAAAAGGTTTGGGCCACTATATTGGGCCAAAAGTAATAAATTATTTGGGCTTAAGTAAAAACAAGGGTATTGGGCCAAAATAATTGGGCTTATCATGATAATTAAATATTGAGTCAAAAATAATTAATCCTTGGGTTTAAAATATTACACTAAGTAAATAAAATTTTTGGGCTCAAAATAATAAACATTTGGGCTTTATTTAAAAATACAGGTATTGGGCTAAAAATAATTTCTTGGGCTTCTTAAAAATTTTTGGGCTCAAAAAAATTAAGATTTTAAATAAATAGTAAGTAGAATGATTGGGCCAAAAGCTTGGGCTCAAAATAATAGTTTAAAATAATAGTGGTTTTAAAGAGTAATGGTTTAAAAATAATACTCCCTCCGTCCCATTTAACTTGTCTTGTTTCACTTTTGCACACGATCCAATGCACTTTTTCAACTGTTAATATCTCAAAACATGTTCAATGAAAAATTATGCAAAATATATATTATAAAACTACATGATCATACGATTCTAACAAGACCCAACTTGACTATTTTTCTCTAAATATATAATTGAAATAAAGTCGAGTCAAAGCTGAACAATGAACAGTGTAAAAAAGTCAAACAGGACAAGTGTGGTGGGACGGAGGGAGTATTAATAGATTTTAAAAATATTTGGGGCTCTTTTTAAAATGATAGCTTTAAAATATTCCGGGCTCTGATACCATCCTGTAACACCCGGATTTGGTAACCCAGGCCGGGATGCCACCGCCACACCTCCCTAGCAAGACACGAACTCTCCGAGCTTGCTAAAGAGATGCAAGGCTATGGGTATTGAAAATAGTTTTAAAAACAAGTCCGGAATTACTTAAAAATAATAATATAGTGTAATATCATCCACACATGATAATAATAATAAGTTGCAGCGGAAATAAAGTTTATGCAGCGGAATTTAAAATATAGGGCCGACATGGCCAAAACACGGGTTAAACAGGCCCGTTCATGCAAGTCATAATAAATAATTTAAATGTCCAAAATGATCCCCCAATGTATGATCATGCTCCGTACTCTGTAATAGAAAAAAAATGAACAACGGTTTTTATCAGTATTATAAAATACTGAGTAAGTCAATCCTAGCATAGCAATAAAGGGGTTAGATTTTAATAATTAAGATTAAACTCTTTGTCATGCATACAAAACACTTTATTTACAAATAAAAAAAATAAGAATTTAGTTGCATGCTTTAAAGACACATTTAATTTCATAATTAAAAATTTAAGCATGGGAAATTATTTAAGACATGATTTAAAAACATGAATAGTGCCACGAGTAAATAAATAAAAATTTGAGCTTTTTAATATTTTCCCCGTTACGCCACCATCTCAACAATATATCATTTAGCCGGTGATCCGGCGGCCGCAGCCAATTTCATAAGTATCATTTAGCCGGTGATCCGGCGGCCTCAACCAATTTCATAAGTATAATATCTCATTTAGCCGGTAGCCCAGCGGCCGCAGCCTATCCGCCATACCCAGTACCACTCCGTCGAGCCTCGAGTAACCCATACGGATACACCCGAGAGGGTAGGCCCGTTGGCTCTTGTAGCCAAATTCGCCATATCCAGTACCACTCCATCGAGCCTCGAGTAACCCATACGGATACACCCGAGAGGATATGCCCAAAAATAAGATGCCGTTTTGGCAATCTTTCGCGCGTAGTAATCATTGCCGTTTTGGCACGAAATGAATAATTAGGAGGGCACCCTGCAGAGCACTCACCCCCTAATTTTATGTAACCATTGTAACCGATATCGTTTCAACTTTAGTGTAACGGGATTTTCAAAAATATAGCTTTATCGTATCACAAGATTTCGACCGTTTGTTTAGAAATTTCAAGATCTCATAAGTTTAAAACCGATCGATGTCACAGTTTACGCCTTTTCAGTTTAAAAATCCATTTCTTAGGCGATTGATCTGAAATTTTCACAGTATCTCAAAAACATCCCAATGAACAACTTTCATGTTTTGAGTTTTCCAGAAAAACGATGGGAAGCATGTCAAAAATCAAGTTTTCTACACAAATAGTATGCTGCCAGGATTCAGGTTTGACACTGTTCAAAGATTCGACTTTTTAACATGTCAAATGGACTCCAAAAATTCTGAAAGTTTACAGACACATACTAGACATGATTATCAACAACTTTTGTTTAGATCACAAAGATTAGTTCGGACTAGAAATGATAGAAATATGCTCATCAAGTTCGGTTAAGGAAACTGTCAACTTTTGAAAATTCTTTAAAAACGCAGAATATGTCCGACACGATTTGGGGTATCAAAACTCGATGAAAATCTCTGAAATTTTTACACAGTATAGCTTAAGATCTTAGGATCAAAATCTTAGTTTTGAGTTTTTCGGTTTGAACTCTTGAAGTAGGGGTTTTGGTCCAATTTCAAATCTGTCACAGTATCAAGTTTGACTTTTAGGGCAGGTTCGTTGGAGGCCGTTTTCGGATATCAAAACACAATGAAAAATTATGAAAATTTTACAGAAGTTAGATCTATGTCTTAGGAACGTTTTTCATGTTTTGAGTTTTTCCGTTTGAGCAGTTTTAGGGGTTCGAAAAATTCATACGAAAACACTGCGCCGGGGGTTTTTCGTGTTGACAGATTTTAGAGTTTCTAAATCTCTATGTTTGGTTGCATTTTAAGTCACCCAAAACCATAGTAAGGTTAACTTATAGAGATTGTGTTCTTGAGTCGTCCTAGGGTCGTTCGGCTCGTCCAAAATCCTACGAACGGATCTACGAAACGCAAAGTTCCCGACAAAGATCTAAGCACTGTGATCCTTGATCTACACACTTCCTCGGCCGGATTTGGTTGCCGGAAGGTCATCGGAAGTTCGCCGGAAGTTCGTCGGAAAGGTGTTTTGGCTTTGGGAGAGTTTGGGATGAGGAAGGGATTTGAAAGGATGATAATGGGGTGTTGGGGGTGTATTTTGGCCATTAAAGGGACAAAAATCCGACAAGTGATCGGCTGCTACAGTACCCGCACGTGCTACAGTAGTGCTACAGTAGCCACGTGCTACAGTAACAATTTTTTTTTTTTTTTTAAATATTAAGATTTCTTATCTTCAAAAAAAAAATAAAAATCATAATGTGGGAATTATCCGTGATCGTTGGGACAATTTGATAAACTCGTTTCGAGTTGCTATCTTCCGATAAATAATTAATTCCGCTCTCTCGGAATTATTTCGGTTTTAATAATTAAATCCAATTCTTTAATTTTGGATTTAAATTTTCGATGGCGATTTCTCGGGTATTACAATCTACCCTCCTTAAGAATCAACTTCGTCCCCGAAGTTGCGCGACTTATTGACCGATTGATTGATTGCGATTGTATCATTGTGTTTTGTTGTTTGATATTATTTGACTGAACCCAGAATTGAAATTTCCAAGTTGCCTACGTACCATGTGAAGGGATCAAGTCATTACGTAGTTCAAAACAATTTGAATTTGTTTATTTATTGATTTGGGACACATTATATTCGGGTTATTACACCCGTATTGACTCCCTGTTATTTTTCTTTTATAGATACTCCTGAATGGCGCAGTGCATTGGGCATATTGAAGGGTTGGGGATGAGCGAATATATTTTATTTCTGAAATGGTTTTTGCTTACTTAGTTAAGTGATATATTATGTTCTATTTATAGTTAATTATTCTGCCTTGAGTTTTAATATATTTAGAAAGGCCGGTGAGCCGTAGTTAGTTAGAGACTTCGATCTATTACTGTGTTAATATGTTAACTGATAATTATGAGATTGATAGCAGGGCCGGATGCTCGGATATGTTGTTTAAGTGGTTGCGTTTTACTACGTTGTAGTGTGGTGGGTTTTCTGATTCTACAGGTACCCGGCTTCGTGTTACAGACCCTAAGTTGACTGGCCAACAGCTTAGGTGATGTAGCACGGTAGTGACGTCAAGAAAATTTTTGGTTTAAAATTTTTGGGGCGTTACAACTACCTCCGTATTCAAATGTTGTTGACATTTGTAAATGTGCGACTATTCACACAGAGACTTTCACTTAAAGTTTTATCATAGTTATTCAAGTTAAAATATAGCCAAGTGAGATCTTGTTAGATTCGTCTCGTTGTGTAGTTTTTAAATATCGAACTTTTAGAATTTTTACCTATATTGAACTTGAGTTATTCATAATTTAAAATGTACACATAACTGTGTGAAAAGTGGGTCCGTAAAAAATATTTGAATATAGAAGAAGTATTTGAATATAGAAGAAGTCTTTAAAATTCAAAATCTTTCAAATCTTTTTAAATTTTAAATTTCAAACCTTTCAATTCTTTTTAAAAGTGAACAATATTGTGGGATTCCGTATAAATTGAAAATTTCATATATTTCAAAATTAAAAATCTATAATGAATAATAAATAAATGAGAAACTCTGAAATTAATAAATAAAAAAATGCAAAAATTTATAAAAATTTGAAATTTGAAATGAAGACACCACATTAAATGTAGGATAAATTGTTCACTAATGGTTTTATTTATATATAGATTATATAAAAATTGATCTACATACTACAAACAATATTAAAATTTCCTGATCCTCGAGGGATTAGTCTTGGGTCCAATGTGGCCTGAGGATACCCTGCTATTCACCTAAAAAAATAATATTAAAATTTAAAAGGGGATGAGGACTTGACCTAACCCTGACTTCCAAATCTTCAAACAATATTAAAAGTTGAAAGGGGATGAGGACTTCGACCTCACCCTGACTTCCAACCTCTAGGTTGGGGGTTCCATTCCCCACTCGGCCTCATATCCATTCGCTTTGTTTCTTTGTAATTTGTGTGTCCTTGGCTCCCGCCCACCCTTTTCTTAGCAATGTATTGGTTGTTCGGCAAAACAAAAAAAGTTTGGTAAACAATGACACTCATATGTCGGAAAAGGCGTATGAGAGCCTAAGCCACACAAAGTACAAAGGGGAATGAAGAGTGGAGATAAGGGACTGGGTGAGAATTGAATCCCCAATCATAAAGTTGGAAGTCATAGGACATGACCACTAGACTGAGTCCCATTAAAAAATAATAATAAAAAAATAAATCCAAAAGTTTCCAATAATTTGGGACAAAAAGGAGTATTGTTTAGTAGGCCTAAAATGGGAAATAGGCTTAAAATAAAAATATTGGGTTGTCGAAGGCCAATTACTAAATGAGGTCTAAAGCCCAATTACTATTTTTTTTTCTTTTTCCTTTTTGATTTTTTTCCCCTTCATTTAACCTCATTTTGAAAGTTTTATTCAAATTTCTTTATCCTTAATTACTGTGGTCTCGTACAATAATTATACCCTTAAGGTTCCAGTTATATACACAATATTTTCCCGCAAACACACAAGGATAGGGGCACATCAGTGTTAAAGGGGCACACAATACACATTTACCCATTTTAACCTTTCTAAAGTATCTAACAAAAAAACTAGGATTGGCAGTCCAGGTTTAGGAGATCCATTCCATAAATCCTAATATCTACCTTCCGAACACACCAAAGAATCGGGCAAGGTGGAAGAGAGACCGAAGAGGAAAGAAACCGAGACGAGACCGAAATTGTGTGCAATGCCGATAATACGCGGAGGAATGGCTACTGGCGGCAGCGGGTTTGGTGGCGGCGGGCGTGGTGGAGGAGGTACTTTTTTTTAATTTTTTAATTTTTTTCCATATCTATGGTTAGGGTTTAGTTTCTATTATTCTTGTAAATTATTTTTAAGTATTTTTATGTTAGATTGGAACATAGAATTTGATTTTTGTATAGTTCTTGTGTAGAAATTTATTGTGTTAAATTTTTGCTCAAAATTCCATATCGATTTACTCCTGTCAAAGTTTTATTATTATTTTTTTATTATTATTTTTCTGGCGTTAGGGCAAACGGCCATTGCCAACCATGACCGTATAGAATGAAATGGTCACATGTGGCCGGTGGAATCGTGAGACGAACATCCAGCCCTAGACGTTCATTTTTTTTTGTCACTAGCAGTGAACGGTCATGGATGTCCATGATCGTGGAGAAGCAAACATCCAACATGGAAGAACGAACGGCCAGCAGTTCGAGACCCAAGAAAATAACCTTAGCTTTCATATTACAACTGTGCGTAGAGGCAAATAAGTCACAGAAATGTCGTTCGAGAGACATGCAAGCGCCACGTTGTAGCGTGATGCCACAAGATGCCCCATTTCAGGCAAACAGAACCAATTGTCTGTGGGTGCAGTATCCGTGAAACAATTGAACACATTCATTATATACGTAACACGTCCCTCCTACTGTAGGAACAGATCCTTATACAAACTCGAATACATGCCCAACTCCTCCATGAGATGCGATCTTACCGTCCTCCATGATCCCTCACCGTAGTTCAGAAGATCAGCAACAGCACAAAATCCACAATGACCATCCCCTACAACATCCTTTATGCTCTGTACGTACATTCTAAAATTCTCAGGAAGCCTGTCAATGAATGGTAGTGGGTCTGATCTACCGGATAGAACAGGTGGAATATGTTCATGCAAAAGGTTGACTATTTAAAATTGATTCGGGTATATCTAAATTATAGAATGGTGGGTATTTCACAATCAAACTTACCTTTTTAACCAATTGTCTCTTAGAAGTCCTAAACATCGGAGTTGGCACTACTGGACCAACTGTATATATGGGTGTGTCGGTAGGAGAGCAACTGTCAATTATGGTAGCCGACAACTCAAATGCATTCGGGTCCCTCTTCGTAAATGTCGCATTCTTCTTTGAAGTGGGTTGTCTGCCTCGGGTGCAGACGGTGGTGCTGGGGGCTGTGAGGGACATAACATTAGGATTGACTGCCTCCATTAGCCTCCTCAAAAACATCTCTCACTCCATCGAGTTAGATTCCCGAAACAAATGCTTTGTTTTCAAAATGAACTCCTCAAATTTGTTCTGAATCTGAACTCGGGTTTCTGCATCACGTACGCGCGGGTTTATGTCCAATTTCCGCTAGAAATTATCGATCAACTTCAATGGAACTGGCATGCCCTTTGTTACATATTCTGATAACTCGTGGCATAGGGCAGTCCACATGTGGTGCGCAGTACACATCCACAATAATCTATATCAATAACCCCATCTTTCAATTTCTTCAGCTAGGCATGTATTTGTGTCAAGGCTGCATCTGACACAAGACCTTAGAGCAGTTTCAAAAGAATCCTTTAGTGCTACATGACATGTCTCCATCAGTGTATGAAAATGTGCCCAACAAGTTTCAAAATTACCCAAACTGGACCGCAGCTGAAGTTTCAATGCTATGTGTTGCCCCTCCGCCCTGTTAATTTTTTAAAAAAAATAATAAAAGAGATCATGTTGTAAGTTCAATATACCAATATCTAACTTTTTAAAATTTACAAACAACACTATAATACCTATTCGTGGTTGTGTTCCTATAATGCATAATTTTATTGGTGTAGCATGCCAGAAACTTTGGACCGTATGGCTCCAACCATTGTTTCTCAACGTACCGCAATGCCGTTGGACAATTACAAAACTCTGCCTGAAACCAGATCCATTTATGCTTAAATAAGTGTTCCCTTTCACCCACCACCCATGCATTCCAAGATGATATAAATAAATCTCATTGTTCCTTCGTGGCAAATAATTTCTTGCAGTTTGCCATCACATTCCTATCAATGTGCCACTTGCATAGCATGTGAAAGGTGGTCGGAGAAATGCTTTCAATTGCATTGATCAATGCATTCTCTCTGTATGTTATAATAACTGAAGGCAAACAATCCTCATCCAATAAAACCCTCAGACTACCCAACGCCCACGTGAAATTGTCCACCTTCTCTGCCTGAAAGTAGGCGCATGGCACACAGAATGTCTTGTCCGTGGACGTCAGTCCTACAATCTCAAAGAGGGGCATCCAATACTTGTTCGTCTTGTATGTACAATTGATTTTGTGTTTCCGGCCTTCTTCTCCCATTAGCAGATGTTTATAGTATGTTTCTGTCGAAAATTATGAGTCTGGCCTGAAGAGAATGACAAAAACGGTGTTAAAAACCGAGTTCGGGAGGTTAGAAAACTGCCCAACCGCGACTGTGGCGCATAATGTGGCGCTCAGAACCCTTTTTAGGCGCCACCAAGAAGCGTCGGCGCGTCCTGACGATTTTCCACGATTTCAGAAGTCGGCGCTCAGAGGCTGCTTCCGGCGCCGCCATGCACGTGCGGTGCATCCCGAAGCTTTTTCATCTTTGAAATTTCTCTAAGTGTCGAAACGGCGCCTGGGTGGCGCTCCGAGGTCTTTTTGGGTGCCGCCATGGTAATGCGGCGCATCTTGAGCACATTTCAGTGTTGTAATATCCGAATTTGACATTCTTTATCCTCCGAACATCCTCTTTTCTTCATTTTAATGCCTGAAAAATCATTGCAATGTATTAGATTTGCCAAAGTCTTATTAAAAAGCATAAAACATGGTAAATTGAACTCAAATAAGCTTAATTTAACCATGATTATTAATATTTACAAATCACATGAAATATAAAGTAAAGTTCCTAAAAAGAAGACAACATGCATGCAATTTAGACATATTTTAGTACAATTTAAGCTCATTTAAATGTGGTTTCACAGAGTGCATCAACATCCTCACACTTAACTATTGCTCGTCCCTTGAGCAATTAAAATAAATTAACACATCAACATGCCAATCAAGATAATAAAGATGAAGTCTATAGTTCTGCCGAATCATAGATTTCAACAACGCAATGAGCTAAAAGGGTTCACAAGTTTAATGTGCTAAAACAAGGTAAATTGTCATGCATCAGTTGTCAAAACCAGGTATCCAAGGCACTTACAATACAGAGAACAGATTAATCACACATAGCAACTCGAAATGGGAGAGTGAATAATGTAAATTATGCTTTTTTATTCCCGTCTTCAAATATGCTCAATTAATGACTCGGTTTCACAATTATTCTGACACTTTGGCTGAGTTGTAGACGGTTGAATTCCAAAAACTACTCGTGTCTAAGAATACGTGCCAGTCATATAGTCAAGAGTATAAATTTCTGTTTAATATCCATTTATTTCAGTTTTTTTTTTTTGATCTTGCATTTTCTAATTTTTCTTTTCTTCTCTTTTTGCAAGATTTAATTGCTGATTTTTTTTAGGGGTTCTATTCTAACTTTATGTGTAACTAAGCATTTAGGAGACTTGGAACGAGCATATTCATATATAAATAATGATGACTCTCCACATAACAAATAAACTAGTCCAATTAATCAAAAAGTTTTCTGCAAGGTGAATAGAATTGTCACCAAGGTTCGAATAACTAGCATGGACATTTAACAAAGTCTAGTACTTTAAACTAAACCTAATACTCATTAAGTTGTAAAATCGGATTCAAGCAGAACACTTAGACTTATTTTGATTTTCTCCAGATTGGCAGCGATGTGATAATCTAAATAATAGCACCACTGTGAAAATACAATTTAAATCTAAAATAATTAATATATCCATCTAATGCATGTACCACATTTATTCAAAGCATAATAAAGCATTAAAATATAACTAAGCTCTTACCAAGTTGCCTCATGCAGATTGATAAATGTAAAACATGAAAAGATCACACCTGGAATATTATGCTTTAGAATTTCACTTCCTCTTCATGGTTGTCCCTTTTGCTTCTTTGTTGGCACATCCTGCTTTTTAATATATTTATATGGCACACTTATACAAAAGACAATTGTTAGTGCACATGGTGAATTCAAAATTAAGTGAAATAATTAAATACCCATCCATAATTTAAATTTTAATGTTTAATTTTCAGATTTTAAATATTATTATTATATTATTATTATATATATTTATATATTTTTAATTTTTTATTATATTTTTATTTTTATTTCAAATTTTTAATATATTAAATAACCATTTGCATCAATTTAATAAATATTGGACAGATTTAATAAAATATTTAAATTTATAAATTCACCAAAAGTAAAATACCATAAGTCCAAGCAAAAGCAATATGAGAGTGTCAACATCAAATTAAGCAACACCCTAACAAAATAAATTTAACCACGAATTTCTAATTTAATCAAGCAAAACATGTAACGCCCCAAAAATTTAAAACCAAATTTTTTTTGACGTCACTGCCGTGCTACCTCTCTTAAACTGTTGGCCAATCAATTTAAGATTAATAGCACGAAGCCAAGTAAACATAAAACCAAGGAATCATAATATCAGAATAAGTCTAGAAAGGAAATATCACATCATAACAGACATCCAGCTTGCAAGCCTAAATCGTACGACATAATAGTCTCATCTCAACCTGTCAGAGATACCAAAGTAAGACACAAAACATAACATAGTGCACCGATCAATACCACAAGCAGTACGAGGAAATGGCAATTAAGTCATAGCAAGACAACATAATATCCAAGACAAGCACATAAGTCCACAACATGCTAATGCATCTCTAGGTAGATCACTCATCCCCAAACCCCACATCGTGCTCAGGCTCTGCGTCCTCCTCGGGAGTATCTATACAAAGAGACAATTGCAAGGTGTCAGTACAAGGTACTGAGCAAGAGTAGAAATAACCGGCATAAGGGGAAACAAGAATCAACATAATATTATGGAATATATATATATATATATATATATACACTAGAAATCGTATGCCCGCGCGCTACGTGCGCAGGCCAATGAATAGATTTTATAATTGATTTGTAAAGTTGAATTATAAATATATGTACTGAATGCATGATAAGAGTGTGTAGGTGTGTAAACTAAATGCAATAAGTTGATTTTATTTAAAGAATAAGAACGAAATGAGTATAAACCATATTACCATTTGAAGATTTAACAAAACAAAACAAGCAATTCATAATGTTATGTAAAAGATACCAAAAATCATATGGTTATGAAAATATTACCAAGATTAGATAAGCCTACATGTATTATACCACATGTAATATACCAGGTCACAATATTAAAATGACGCTCAAATTTACAGCAATTTGTTTCCTTTATAGTTCATAGGCAAAAATAAAAATCTACGCTGAATACTAAATAAATATAATTAAATTATTGTTGACCTACCTTCCATAAATAATTTCGTCAATGAACAAAAGAATAAGATCCAAGTTCTCAAGTGCCTCCCTCAAGCCAGTGTTGTTCCTGAAAGAAAAAAGTATTAAAAATCAAGTATAATGATCATAACCAAACATGATTTGCGGTCCAGTCCCAAAGAAATTTGATAAGCCTACCTGTAATGCAACAAATTGTCAGGATAATCTTATTTTCATCATCACCGCCACATAATGACAGTTCTTCACCATCGTTATCTGCACTGCACAACCGTAGCACTTAAAAATTCAAGAATATATAAATCAATTGCCAATTAAAATGTGTGCAATTCAAATCAACGGAAAGCATCCAGATCACATGATTTCCTCATGACAGCAATTTGATCCATAGAACATTCAAAATCAAAAACCTCACAAGTCACAAGCAAAAAGCATTTACAAGAAATCCCAAAATTATAAGCTGCAAGAGATCCAAATCATTTTTTAAGAGAAAAAAAGGATAAAATCAAGCAAATTTTATGCAAATGATGATCTATGGTTTACCTCATTCATTTTGATCCTAGATAATTGAAATAAGGATGGAAGGAATTAAGAATATCAGTGAATTACGACAACTTACCAACTTAAAACACCATGATATGGGGAATATAGTATCATAAACTCGTTCGCGTTCTCCATCGTTGCCCACAGTGATAGTGCTTCTGAAGGAATTCCCAACATTTATTTCTTTCATTTCTTCAGGGAAAATTCATCAGGGATGCCCCCGATAATGCATCTGAGAAAAATAAGAAAGCAAAGAATGTGGAGCAGAAAATTAAAACCGAATTTATATTATTCTCGAGAACATGTAAATATAGATAAGAAAATCAACAGTACTGAACACATGAGGTAATTTGTAAGCTAATTTGTTAAACTGGTTGTCTTGTTTAGACCTTTTGCGGGTGAAGGTCTCTGACATGCAAAAGATAAAGAACTAAAGAAGCAATCTCACAAAGCAGACGAGAAATAGAAAGGAATATATTAAATGTTTAACACATGATACAAAAGAATCCTAATAAGTAATTGCATCTATCACTCAAACAACAGTTACTGATATTAGGATACCAACTATCAGTTAAAAGCGTTTGAGTGGTATTCCATGAGTTGTTGACAAAAATGTCTTTCAGCGTTGAAACCTACAGGCAAATAGAAATACATCATGCTACAGTACAAACAGAGGCATAGAAAAAGATTAAATTTTACCTTGTCATAACTTTCAGAGCCAATTCTGTGCCTAAAAGTCAATAGATCCGCCAACGACCAGCAAAGAAACTTGGTCCCATCGTGATGCATCTGTCCTTACTCGGCTTAATCCTAATGGCGCTCCTGTATGACCAATTTTAGCTCAAGAAACAAGACTGAAAAAATAATACCCACAAACTAAGAAGCTAAGTAATAACCATCCGAATCGAGTTTATTATCCACAACCTTCTCCAGCAATACATTTCTGGTGCATTTAGCTGCCATACGATGATATCCTGAAAAATAGACAGAAACCCATGTATCATTAAAAGACCACAGTTGACTTCCCACAGTTGAACCATGCATTGAAAGGATAACATTTCATTTATAACAGCAGCAAAACAAGAATAATTTTAAGAAACTCATTTCATATTGGTCTATGCTAATGAAATTAAGTAATGACATGAGACCTTGCAAAAACAAAAAGTGAAGGTGCAAAAACTAAGATAGCGTCAGCCTTTCTGGTGCAAAAACTATATCATTATGAATAAATTGCTCCAGAAAGCCCAGCTAAGATAGCTTCAGCCTTTCTGGTGCAAAAACTATATTATTACTCGATCTAATCTTTCGAGATTACTTCATTTGGAATTGGGAACCAAGCACAAAGTAAAAAAAAAAAAAAAAAACCCTTCATTATAGAGACTGTGCGAGTTTATAGAAAAATTTTATGGCCATGCAACATTATTCATTAAAGACTGAGAGGAAAAGCTTGATAAATTTAAATGCCTATTAAAATGACCTAAATGCATTATTTGGCAAAGCAAAATTTTGAAAATGAAGAAATGCATACTCAATAATCCAGGCTCCACCGGTGACAAATGCAACAACCAGCTTTGTTCTCTCCCTATTTTTCGGTAAATACAAGTCAAGTCTACACCAATAAATCTTAGACAGGGGGAATCTATAACATAAAACCTAAATATTTTAAAAACATTAAACAAATGCATTCCACCTACAGGCTTAGTAATTGCATATAAATATAAAAAAAATGAGAACTTACTTATTTCTGGGTTGATCCCCACAAACCATGCCTGTACGATTATTCTTAGAGAAGAAATAATGATGTTCAACTGCATAAAACAGTGAAAGTTAAAATGAACACAGCGGAACTTACAACAAATGCTGTAAAACAAAAACAAATGCTTCACTGATTGCTAGTAAAAAAATATAATTTCCATAAATTTATACAATATGAGTATGTATATGCATATCACCTAAAAGAAGGATTTAATTTCAAAGAGAACTAAGGCAGTCAATAAAATCACCAAACAAGCAAAATACACAGAAATTCAAAAATTTGAACATCTGCAAACAAGAGACAAACAGCTATAAGATGTATTGAACCAAACATTGATGTAGAATAAGAACAAATTAAATGAAAATAGAACACAAAACATTAAAGATGGAAAATTGAGAAGAGGCATAAGGTGTAAAGAAAAAACATTTACTTTTTGATGGATTTTTGGGGAAGAAGCAAAGTGTTTCCGCTTCTGGAGCTGGACATAAATTTCCATCGTGAAAGTCCAGCACACCATCACCAACAATTCGAAGATCCGCCACTTCCTCAGTTGATTCAAACGCTGCATTAGGCATTGCATTACAAACGTGCTCATGTACAACCAGATATCTAAATCAAACACATAATTAATTAGAAAATGGACTCCGAAATCTGAGATTGGTGCAGAGTTTTATTAAGGGAAAACAACACCTCAATACATATGGAGATAGCTGATGTGTGATTTTCACTACTCATATTTTACCACAAGCGGATGGTTGTCATCAAGTAATAAATACCGGTGAATACCGGGTCGAACCACAGGGAATTTCAGAATATTATTTCATTCCGGAGAAGATTTTAATTGTTTTAAGTTCATTAATTGTATTATATATTTTAAAAGAGTTTGATTACTTCCAATGGTGATTAAATCTAAAAACAGTGACATTAAAGTTACAATAAAGCAAGTTAAAATTATAATTAATAAAAATATAAATGGGAGATGCTTGTAATATTTTAAATATTGCCATCTTTATATAGAATATAAATTGCATATTGATTTAGCATTTTCCAATGTCTAAAAAGATCAATTTCTTAAAATTAATTATTTTATAAAGATTAAAATATATTGTAATCTATTAATAATCAAATTATGCTTAAACGGATTTCATGGAAGCTGATTAAATTATCTAACATTCTGCAATCATTATTCTAGGCCTAAATTTGAGTCTTTCCCAAGCATACAAATTTTCCTATAGCAATTAAAAGGCACTTTTCATTTCCCAAATCATTGTGCACATGCCAAAATCCATTTATAATGCAATTTATTCCCAATTCCGGTACTAAAATATTAATTCTACTTTTTATCTCCCGATTTAGCAAAGCAGAAATCACAGAATTTGGATTCTAACATTTAATTATGCAGAACAGTGTAAATAGTTTAACAATTATGATAAAATAATAATAAAACATGGTAAACTGGATTAGATTACTAATATTGGAATGCAGATAGATTAGAATTAATGCCAGATTGCTAAAAATGGATAATGCAGATTGATCGATTAATTCAGGTCTTCAACAGATTAATAATTTAAAGAGCAGATTTGGTAAAACACAGAATGTCGATCATTTCAACAACATCTAACATATAATTCTAAAACAGATTCTAACATTTTTTGCAGATTAACCCAGATTACATAAGAAAACATCGATAAATTATATTGCTTCCATAAAACAGATAAATTCATACTTCAAAGTGATTCTGAACTCCCGTTCTAGAACACTTCTAACACGAACAACACAGAAATCCGTCTACAAATTAAAAACAAGATAGCAGATTACATTTAGAGGCAATTTCAATTCATTACAAAGCAAGAAAGAGAAAGGCAACACCTAGAATAGGAAGAACACGCCCAGAACAACATTCTTGATGCATTCCTCCGGCATGATTATGTGTTTCTGGCCTTCTTCTCCCATTAGCAAATGTTTCCAGAGAGTATTGTTCGAAAATTATGAGTCTGCCTGATGAAGAATGAAGAGAAACGACATTTAAAACCGAGTTCGGGAGGTTAGAAAACTGCCCAACTGCGACGGTGGCGCAAAAAGTGGCGCTCCAAGGTGGTTTTAGGCGCCACCAAGGAGGTGCGGCGCATTCTGACAATTTCCCAATTTTTAAATTAACAGCGGCGCATTTTGTGGCGCTCCGGAGTAGATTTCGGCGCCACCAAGCTTATGCGGCGCATCCTGAAGCTTTTTTCCATCCGAGATTTTCCTAAGTGTCGATGTGGCGCATAATGTGGCGCTCGAGCATGATTTTATGTGCCGCCATGCCTATGTGGCGCATTCTGGAGCTTTTCCAGTGTTGAAAATTCCGAATTTTACATCCTTTGACCTCCGAACATCTTCTCTCTTCATTTTAATGCCCGAAACATCATTCTAATGTATTAGAATTGCCAAAGTTTTATTATAAAATATAAAACAAGGTAAATTAGGCTCGGATAAGCTCAATTCAACCGGTCTTATTAATATTTACACATCACATGAAATATACACTAAAAAGCAGTAAAATAGAGTCTCATGCATGCAATTTAGGTTCATTTTAACATAATTTAAGCTTATTTAAATGTGGTTTCACAGGGTGCATCAACATCCTTACACTTAAATATTGCTCGTCCCTTGAGCAATGGGATCAATTAACATATCAACTTGCCAATCAAGATAATAAAGGTAAAGTCTCTATAGTTCTGCCAAATCATAGATTTCAACAACAAAATGAGATAAGAGGGTTCAAAGTTTAATGTACTAGAACTAGGCAAATTGATATGCATCAGCTATTAGAACCAGATACCCAAAACACTTACAATACAGAAAACAGATTAATTATACATAGCACTTAATATGGGAGAGTGAGTAATGTAAATATGCTTTTCTATTCCAGTCTTTAAATATGCTCAATCTATGGCTAGGTTTCACTATATTCTAGACACTTTGGCTGAGTTGTAGACGGTTGAATTCCAAAAGCTACTCGTGTCACCGAATATGTGCCAGTCATCCAGTCAAGAGTTTATGAATTTTTATTTAATCACCCCCTCTTTTTTTTTTGATCTTGCATTCTTCAATAATTTTTCTTTTTCTGTTTGCAAGATTTGAGTATCATTTTTCTTCTTCTTTTTTTTTTTTAAATATAGGGGTTTCACTCTGACTTTATTTTAATTAAGCATTTAAAAAGACTTAGAGCGAGCATATTTATTTTTAAATAATGATAACTCTCCACATTTTAAATAACTAGTCTAATTAATCAAATAGTTTTCTGCAAGGCAAATAGAATTGTCACCAATAGCTCAAACAACTTGCATAACAATTTGACAAAGTCTAGGACTTTAAACTAAGAAACCTAATACTCATTAAATGGAAAAAAAGGTAAAAACGTCCTTTATCTTTCCAAAAATTTCAAATCCGTCCTTTTTCTATTTTATTACCGATTTAGTCCGCTACAAATGCTAATTATGTTCAAATCAGTCCTTTTTTCACTAATTATATTCTAATTGTTGACGTGGCAAGGGTTTTAATTTAAACCTGACACGTGTGCATAATATTAGTCCTTTTTCTTTTATCTTTTGCCAATTCAGTCCTAAACTTTTATTTTGTTCTATTTAGTCCTCTACCCCAATCACTCATTTTTATATTAATTGGCCTCAAACATTTCAAATTATTTCATTTTAGGCCCAGAACCTTAAATTTTTTATTATTACTAATACATTTATCAAATAAATGCCTAACATACTTCCGTAAATAAAATTAAATACCAAACCTCATACATTGGGTTTGACCGCCTTGTTACCGGGTCTTTGAAGTTCCGAATTTTACGGACTCTCTCTAACCACCCGACCGTAACGATGGTTCATTGGTTCTGGTTTCCTTCAGCAACAATCAGCACAATCATACTTTGTGGACAATAAAATTCATGCTATTTTTTTTAATATTTTTAATAATATTAATATTTTTCAATAAAACCAAGGCTTCCTGTATCCATAACCTTCCAAAAATTCAAGTTAAACAATTTACTTTTAAATATTGCTACATCCTAAGGTAGGACGCAAAGTAGGATTCTGTTGATTGTTACTGAAGGAAACCAAAACCAATGAACAATCGGTTGCGGTCGAGTGGTTATTAGAGAGAGCCCGTAAAATTCCGGTACTTGAAAGACCCGATAACAAAGCAGTCGAACCCAATATATGAGGTTTGGTGTTTAATTTTATTTATGGAAGTATGTTGTGAATTTATTTGATAAATGGATTAGTAATAATAAAAAATTTAAGGTTCTGGGCCTAAAATGAAATAATTTGAAAGGTTTGAGGCCAATTAATATAAAAATGAGTGATTGGGGTAGAGGACTAAATAGAACAAAATAAAAGTTTATGACTGAATTGGCAAAAGATAAAAGAAAAAGGACTAATATTATGCACACGTGTCAGGTTTAAATTAAAACCCTTGCCACGTCAGCAATTAGAATATAATTAGTGAAAAAAGGACTGATTTGAACATAATTAGTATTTGTAGCGGACTAAATCGGTAATAAAATAGAAAAAGGACGGATTTGAAATTTTTGGAAAGATGAAGGACGTTTTTACCTTTTTTTTCCTCATTAAATTGTAAAATCAGATTAAAGCAGAACATTTAGACTTATTTGGATTTTCTCCAGATTGGCAATGATGTGGTAATCCCCAAATAGTAGCACCACTGGGAAAACACAATTTAAATTTTAAATTTAAAATAACTAGTCATGCATGTATCATTTTATTTAAAGTATAATAAACAGTAAAATAAAATTAAATCAAGCTCTTACCACACACTTCATGCAAATTGATAACATCTAACATGAAAATATCACACCTGGAATATGTAGATCTCTAGAATTTCCCTTTACCAATACGGATGTCCCCTTTTTGCTTGCTTCTTCATGGCATATCCTGCTTCTTTATATATTTATATGATATTTGCTCATACAAAAGATAATCATTAGAACACATGGTAATTTATAGATTAAAATAATTAAATTCTATCCATAATTTATTTAATTCAGATTTTTATTATTTTAATTTATGAATTTCAGATTTTTAATTTTTATTAACTCTTTTTATTAATTAAATAAACATGGACAGATTTAAATAAAATACTAAATTGCATAGACTTACCAAAAGCAAAATACCACAAGTTCTAGCAACTATTACATAAAGATGCTAATTAAATAAGCAAAATAGTGCCAAAATTATTCTAACTATTACAAATTAAACCAAAAAGGGAGCAATCCTATCTAATAAAAAATCTAGATTTCTAAAGATCCATCCGAATCACCTACTCCATCTTCCCTAGGAACATCATCACTCCCTGTAGAGCTCGAACTTGTGGTAGGACGAATATATCGAGCACCTAGACTTTCAGACATGAAGTACTCAAGTCTGTTGGAAAGTCGTGCAATCTGTGTCTGTGTACTATCCTCCTTCTTCTTCATCTCAGCTCTAAGCTGATGAATTTCATAAGTCATCCTATTGATTGCATTCTCTGCGGGCTCAGCCTTAGTACCAGATGTACTAGGCATATCAGTGTGATGAGTGGATGCCCTACGAGGTGAATTCGGGTAAGCTAGCTCTGCACATCTTCCTCCAGGCTTGGTATAATTAGTCTTGAAGCAGATAGGGGGTTTCGGCTTCACATCTTGAGCATAGGCACTTAGATCCACTCCAGCTCTCTTGCAAAGTGCCCAAATCAGTGCAGGGAATCCAAGAATCTTCCTTTTTACATCAGATGCCAATTTATCCAACTCATATGCCACCATATCCCCAATGTCAATTGGCAACCCATTTTTCACACAGTACACAAAATACAGCTCCTCTGCATTCGGTTGTGCAGTGTGCGAAGTAGGAAACACCTTATGCTTGTAGAGCAAGTAGATCTAGTATAGTGGTGCATCCATTGAAGTGGCAACAACATTTTCCTTCTTCTCCCCTATGTAGGCAACTTCCTTTTGCTTTTCAAACATCTCTCTCAAGATTCTTTTCTCCAACTCTGGTCCTCCTTCCTCTTCATGAATAGGGTCATGAAAGTGCTTCTTCTTTATAGCCGGGCAAGAGACATCCACAGTACCATAGAGTTCATTAATTACTGCGGGACCATATGGCACAGGCACTCCCCTAATCCATGAAGTATAGTGATCATATCGAGCATTACATAGGAATTGCCTAATAAGCTCCCAAGAGTAAACTCCTTTTGGATGCTCAGCAAATTTCATCCATCCTCGACTCATGAGAGCATCATGAACCGAAAATCGCTCCATGTCAGCTTCAGTGAATCCTTTGTCCTGGATAATCCATCTTTCCACCATCTTCTGATAATAAGAATATCCCGTTTGATTGATGAAAATAGCCGGATTGAAAGTGTCCCCAATTAATTCTTCCAGAGGAGGGGTATCATCCTTTCTATTATGACTCTTTCTCTTGGTTTTAGAATCACGTGGAATCTCCGGTGAAATTTCCTCCGGAGATTCAGCATCATCCTCTTCTTGCTGTGGATCATCCTTCGTTGGTTGAGCAGAATTGAAAGAAGTGTTGTATTCGTTATATGAATCAGGAGCCACCAGATTATTCACAAACATGTCTTCAGCACCCACAGCAGCTGGCTCCGGAACAGGTTCTCTAATAACTGGTGTCTGTGATGGGGCAGGCTCTGTGGCTTTCAGTTTCTTTCCACCATTGTTTCTCGGGTTATTCTTTCTCTTAGTTCTCATGATGGCAGAATTTGGGAAGAAGGGATTGAGATTGGAAAGCTAATGTAACACCCCGGATTTGATCACCCAGACCAGGGCATTACCGCCACACCTTTCTAAACAAGACACGAACCAAGTCGAGCTTATTCAGAAAGATGCTAAGGCTAAGTTGTACCAAATTTTCAAAACAATTTAAAATCCATTCAAATATGCCCGAAGTAAAATCAATTCAGAGTATCACATGCATAAAAATAAACAATAACAGTGTGGAAGCAAAATAGGGCCAAACAGACGGCCAAAACCAAAGTTCAACGTCCAAGTCCACTACGAGAAATCTAAAAATAATTTAATGCGACAAGTCCTTTCTTCATAAAATCCCATCCCGGCATGCCATGACTTACTCTGCGAAAAATAGAAAACAACAATTTATCAGTACAAATGGTACTGCGTAAGTTAATGTATAGCATGACAAACTTTAAAGTTTTTAGAAGAGTAAAAAAAAGATGGTATTTTAATATTTAAAAATAAACGAGAAAATAATTTACGGCAATTTTCCACTTTACCAATTACACCAATACCAATGCTCATTTTGATCAAGGACATCCAAAAATTACCCGCTTGGGCACTTATGTCCACAAGCCGCCGGTATCAACGATCCTGGCCTAAGCCGTTTAAGATCAATTTACCCGCTTGGGCGCTTATGTCCACAAGCCGCCGGTATCAACGATCCTGGGCCTAAGCCGTTTAAGATCAATTTACCCGCTTGGGCGCTTATGTCCACAAGCCGACGGTATCCACAATGTGAGAGTAGCGGACCCTATACAAACACACTCCGGAGCCCTAGGTAACCCATACGGATAAACCTAGGAGTATAGACTCATACAAACACGCAACAATATTTCCTTGGCGCCGTTTTGGCCACCAAAAAGAGAGGGCGGCCCAACGAGCCCACGCCAAATGCACTTACCCTCCAAAATTGGGCATCTAACTCGATCAAAACTCACAAAGTTTCAAAATTCACATTTTAATCATTACAAACCATGACTACATTTTCAGAATTCATAACATTCACAAAAGAGTAGCAATTGACTCATTAATCATCAAAACGCACGAAACCAAGTTTACCGGTAAAGAACTCACCGTAGCAGTTTTCAAATTCGCACAAGGAAATGCAGTAAAACTTTTTAGAAAATTCTGAGAAATCACTGTTCACTCGACCACAGTTTCTTTAAAAATCCATAACAATTCGAAGAGTGATCCAAAAATTCTGAAATTTTACAGGGATAAACTAGACACATAGATAAACAATTTTCATGAAGAAACTAACCATAAAAAACGATCGTAACTAGGAGTAATACGGACTACAAAACTGGACATGCTTTGAAACGAAATCTGTCATCATGAACTCAGAAAATACCAGATGCTTTTTCGACGCACAAATCAAGTCCAAAAATTATGAAAATTTGCAGAGATCATCTTCAAGGTGTTAGAAACATATTTCATTTAGAAATGTTTTTCCAAAAACGAACGGATCTAGGCGAAACATGCACAACAATAAAATCTACTCGGATGAAACCCTAGAAAACAGTTTTGGCATAGGATGGAAATCGAACTATAACTCAGTGAATACTCCATCAAAGGCCTCAAGAACAATAAGAACAACTCTCACCAACTCACAAACACTCAAGAGAAAAGATGATTTTCGGATTAGGTGCTTGGTGGGATGTTTAGACTGATTTTTGGATAGATTATGGAGAGAATGCAGTCCCAATGGGTACCTTAATGTACCTGGGAAAACCACAAACGATTTATGGTGGTTTTACTCGAAGTTGCAGCCACCAAACTCTATCCAACCCCCCTTACACAACCAAGGTTCATCTTATCCACCAAGTTCATGTATCTCCCACACTACCAACCATGTAGGTACTCTAGAAGCTTCTAGGTTCATCCAAAAGGAGTCCCAATACACCCCCAAGGTCTGAGACAAGCTTGTGGCTCGATTCCATGAACCAAGCTCACCATAATTGCCCAACCATGCAAGAAACGCGTAGCAGCATTTTGAAACGCTGCTACTGGGGTGGTGGCGCGCTGGTAGCGCGCCACCACGCGGCCACCGCGCCACCCCAGGCTGCGGCCAAATATATATATATATATATATAATATATATATATTTTTATGATTTTTAGTCTTTAAAAATCATACATGGATTATCCATGATTGTTGGATAATCCGATAACTCTCTTTGAGTTGCTATCGTCCGAAAATGTTTAATTCCGCTCTCCCGGAATTATTTCGATTGTGATAGTTAAATCCAATTAACTAATTCAATTAATTAATTTTCGGATTTAATACTCGATGTTGATTTCTCGGGTATTACAGTCTACCCTCCTTAGAAATCAACTTCGTCCTCGAAGTTGGGTCGCACTTCGGAAAAATAATTGGCACGAAGAAATTATTGAGGCTTGCAGTTTAAAATTCTTACCTCAATTCGCGACGACTTTGCGCGGGGTGTCACATCCTCTCCCCCTTAGGACTGCAGTTATGCCCCCATAACTGCTCCTGAGTCGCTTCGGAAAAGGGTTGGATATTTCTGCCTCATATCCGCTTCCAATTCCCATGTTGCTTCCTCAGTGCCATGATTTGACCATAGGATCTTCACCATCCTCACAGTCTTGTTCCTGGTGACCCTTTCCTTGACATCAAGTATCTCGATCGGATACTCCTGGTATGTCAGGTCGTCATCTAGCTCGATCACGTCGGGTTGCAACACGTGAGTTGGGTCGTGCACATATTTCTTTAGTTGAGAAACGTGAAATACGTTGTGTGATGGGTGATTTTCACCACTCATATTTTACCACAAGCGGATGGTTGTCATCAAGTAATAAAAACCGGTGAATACCGGGTCGAACCCAAGGGAATTTCATAATATTATTTCATTCCGGAGAAATTTTAATTGTTCTTAAGTTCATTAATTATATTTAATATATTTCAAAAGATTTGTTTAATTCTAATGGTGATTTAAATTAAAAACAGTGACAGTAAATTAAAATAAAGCAAATTAAAGTTTTAATTGATAAAAATACTAACGGGAGTTGATTGTAATATTTTGAATATTGCCATCTTTATTATAAAATAGAAATTGTGTAATAATTTGACATTTCCCAATGTTCTAAAAATCAATTTCTTAAATTTAAATATTTTTATAAAGATTAAAAATATAATAATCTACTAAAAATTCCAAATTATGCTTAAACGGACTTCGTGGAAGCTGATTAGATTATCTAACATTTTGCAATCATTATTCTAGGCCTAAATTTGAGTCTTTCCCAAGCATACAAATTTTCCTATAGCAATTAATAGGCACTTTTCATTTCCCAAATCATTGTGCACATGCCAGAATCCATTTTTAATGTAATTTATTCCCAATTCCGGTACTAAAATATTAATTCTACTTTTTATCTCCCGATTTCGCAAAGCAGAATTTATGGAATTAGATTCTAACATTTAAATTATGCAAAACAGTGTAAATAATCTAACAATTATGGTAAAATAACAACAAAACTTAGTAAACTGGATTTAATTAATAATATTAAAATACAGACAGATTAGATTTAATGCCAGATTACTAAAAATAGATGGCACAGATTGATCGATCAATTTGGTTTCTAGCAGATTAACATTTCAGATTACAGAATTGATAAAAACATAAAATCTCGATCAATATTGCAGGCATCTGACATACAATCCCAATACAGAGTCTAATATTATAGCAGATTTATCCAGTTTAAGCAATCAAAATTAGCAGATTCTTATTCCTAAACACAGAACATCGATCAAAAGCAGATTAATCAGAATTCCAGATTTCAGAATAAAACATCGACATTTTATTGCTTCCATAAAAGATAGGTTCGTACTTCAAAGTGATTCTGAACTCCCGTTCTAGAACACTTCTAACACGAACAACACAGAAATCCGTCTACAAATTAAAAACATGATAGCAGATTATATTGAGAGGCAAATTCAATTCATTACAATGCAAGAAAAAGAAAGGCAACACCTAGAATAGGAAGAACACGCCCAGAACAGCGTCCTTGATGCATTCCTCCGGCATGATTTTGTGTTTCTGGCCTTCTTCTCCCATTAGCAGATGTTTCCAGAGAGTATTGTTCGAAAATATGAGTCTGGTTATCGAAGAAATGAAGAAAAACGGTGTTTAAAACCGAGTTCGAGAGGTTAAGAAACTGCTCAACCGCGACGTCGGCGCATAAAATGGCGCTCGGAGAGGGCTTTAGGCGCCACCAAGTAGAACTGGCGCATACGCTGATTTTCCGAATTTTCCAAAACGGCGCAAAAAGTGGCGCACCAAGGTGGTTTCAGGCGCCGCCAAGAAGAAGCGGTGCATTCTGACAATTTCCTAAAATTTGACAACGGCGCAAAAAGTGGCGCTGGAATGGCTTTTTATGCGCCGCCAAGAAGAGATGGCGCATCCTGAAGCTTCTTCCATCCGAAATTTTCCCAAGTGTTGAAGTGGCGCATAAAATGGCGCTGGAGAGCATTTTTATGCGCCGCCATGCTTATGTGGCGCATTCTGGAGCCTTCCAGTGTTGAAAATTCCGAATTTTGCGTCCTTTGTCCTCCGAACATCTTCTTTCTTCCTTTTAATGCCTGAAACATCATTGCAATGTCTTAGAATTGCCAAAGTCTTATTAAAAAGCATAAAACAAGGTAAATTGAACTCAAATAAGCTCAATTTAATCAGTCTTATTAATATTTACACATCACATGAAATGTACACTAAAAAGCAGTAAAATAGGATCACATGCATGCAATTTAAGTCCATTTTATCATAATTTAAGCTTATTTAAATGTGGTTTCACATGGTGCATCAACATCCTCACACTTAAATATTGCTCGTCCCTTGAGCAATGAGATCAATTAGCACATCAACTTGCCAATCAAGATAATAAAGATAAAGTCTTTATAGTTCTGCCAAATCATAGATTTCAACAACAAAATGAGATAAGAGGGTTCAAAGTTTAATGTACTAGAACTAGGCAAATTGATATGCATCAGCTATTAGAACCAGATATCCAAAGCACTTACAATACAGAAAATAGATTAATTATACCTAGCACTCAATATGGGAAAGCGAATAATGTAAATATGCTTTTCTTTTCCAGTCTTTAAATATGCTCAATCTATGGCTAGGTTTCACTATATTCTAGACACTTTGGCTGAGTTGTAGACGGTTGAATTCCAAAAGCTACTCATGTCACCGAATATGTGCCAGTCATCCAGTCAAGAGTTTATGAATTTTTTATTTAATCGCCCTGTTTTTCTCTTATCTTCTTTCTCTTCTTTTTTTTAATCTTGCATTCTTTAATTTTCTTTTCTTTTTCTTTTTGCAAGATAACTTGTTTTGTTTTGTTTTTCAATACAGGGTTCTTACTCTGACTTTATTTTAATTGAGCATTTAAAAAGACTTGGAACGAGCATATTTATTTATAAATAATGATAACTCTCCACATTTTAAATAACTAGTCTAATTAATCAAAAAGCTTTCTGCAAGGCAAATAGAATTGTCATCAATAGCCCAAACAACTTGCATAACAATTTGACATAGTCTAGAACTTTAAACTAAGAAACCTAACACTCATTAAATTGTAAAATCGGATTAGAGCAGAAAATTTAGACTTATTTGGATTTTCTCCAGATTGGCATTGATGTGATAATCTCTAAATAATAGCACCACTGGGAAAACACAATTTAAATTTAAAATGACTAGACATGCATGTACTATTTTATTTAAAGCATAGAAAATAAGAAAATAAGATAATAAACTAAAATTAAATTAACTCAAGCTCTTACCATATTCTTCATGCGAATTGATAACATAATACATGAAATGATCACACCTGGAATAGAAAGATCCTAGAAATTCGTTCACCGTATTGATTGTTCCCCTTTTGCTTGCTTCTTGCCGTATATCCTGCTTCTTTTTATATTTATATGGTATTTGCTCATAAAAAAGATGATCATTAGAACACATGGCAAATTATAAGTTAAAATAATTAAACCTCATCCATAATTTATTTAAATTCAGATTTTATTATTAAATTTCAGATTTTTATTTATTTTGTAGGCACATTTTATCAATTAAATAATTATGGACAGATTTAATTAAAATATTTAAATTTTATAAATTTACCAAAAACAAAATACCACAAATTCTAGCAACTATTACATAAAGAAGCTAATTAAATAAGCAAAATAGCACCAAAATAGTTCTAACTATTACAAATTAAACCAAAAAGGGAGCAATCCTATCTAATCAAAAATCTAGATTTCTAAAGATCCATTCGAATCATCTACTTCATCTTCCCTAGGAACATCATCATCCCCTGTAGAGCTCGAACTAGTAGTAGGAGGAATATATCGATCACCTAGACTTTCAGACATGAAAAATTCAAGTCTATTAGAAAGTTGTGAAATTTGTGCTCGTGTACTATCTTCCTTCCTCTTCATCTCCTCTCTAAGCTGATGAATCTCATAGGTCATCCTATTGATTGCGATCTCTGCAGGCTCTACCTTAGTACCAGATGTACTAGGTCTATCAGGATGACAAGTGGGTGTCCCACGGGATGTGGTAGGGTAGCCAAGCTCTGCACATCTTACTCCAGGCTTATGATAGAAATTCTTGAAAGAGATAGGGGGCTTTGGCTTCACATCATGAGCATAGGCCGTCATATTCACTCCAACTCTTTCACAAAGTGTCCAGATCAGTGCAGGAAATCCCAGCACAATCCGTGCAGTGTCAGACGCCATTTTATCCAGCTCATATGCTATCATCTCTCCAATATCAATAGGTAGCCCGTTCTTCACACAATACACAAAATAAAGATCTTCTGCACTCGGTTGTGAAGTGTGTGATGTAGGAAATACCTTATGCTTGTAGAGCAGGTAGATCTGATAAAGCGGTGCAGCCATTAAAGTAGCTACAACATTCGCCTTCTTCTCTCCAATGTAGGCCACCTTCTTTTGAGTTTCAAACATCTCTTTCAAAATTCTTTTCTCCAATTCAGGTCCTCCTTCCTCTTCATAAATAGGGTCATGGAAGTGCTTCTTCTTCGTAGCTGGGCAAGAAACATCCACAGTACCATAAAGTTCATTGATCACCGCAGGACCATATGGCACAGGCACTCCTCTAATCCATGAAGTGTAGTGATCATACTGAGCATTGCACAAGAACTGTCTGGTAAGCTCCCAAGAATAAACTCCTTCCGGATGCGCAGCAAATTTCATCCATCCTCGACTCATGAGAGCATCATGAACCGAAAATCTCTCCATGTCAGCTTCAGTGAACCCTTTGTCTGCAAAAATCCATCTATCCGCCATCTTCTGATAATAAGAATACGCAGTTTGATTGATGAAAATGGCCGGATTAAAAGTATCTCCTGTTAATTCTTCCAGAGGAGTAGTATCGTTCTTTCTATTGTGACTCTTCCTCTTGGTTTTAGATTCACGAGGAATTTCTGGTGAGATTTCCTCCGGGGATTCAGCGACATCTTCTTCTTGCTGTGGATCATCCTCCGTTGGTTGAGCAGAATTGAAGGAAGTATCATAACCATTATACGAGTCGGGAGCTACCAGATTGTTCACAAACTCATCTTCAGCTCCCACAGCAGCCGGCTCCAGAATGGGTTCATTAATTTCTGGTGTCTGTGATGGGGCAGGTTCTGTGGCTTTCAATTTCTTTCCACCCTTGTTTCTTGGGTTATTCTTTCACTTTGGTGTCATGGTGGCAGAATTTTAGGAAGAAAGGATTGGGATTGGAAAGCTAATTAAACTGGAAGAAGAGAAAAATTGACAGATTTGAGATTGAAGGTGTGACCGATCGGTCATGCCCCTTTTTAAAGAGGTGAAATCTTGATTTTGTTGAGATATGGCGGGATTGATTTAATCTAGATCCAAATATACACTAAACATATGATTTGGAGTTAGTATAATGCTGTTTAGGATCCCAAAAATCGAATAGATATGACTTGGATATTTTGGATTCGCGAATTTTTGAAAGATTTGCTTCGATGGCGCAAAAAGTGGCGCATAAGGTCACTTTCAGGCGCCACCAAGCACAACTGGCGCATTTTAAAAATAATATAAATTTTAAAAATTATAATGGCGCAAAAATTGGCGCAGGGAGGGGGTTTTATGCGCCACATAGAAGAAGTGGCGCATCCTGAAGCCAACTTGGAAAAACTTTAATTCTGCGGCGCAAAAAGTGGCGCAGGAAGGCAGATTTATGCGCCATCAAGCATGGGTGGCGCATTTTGGAAAAACTTAGAAAAATTTCTAAGTTTTCTGGCGCATGAAATTGCGCTCAAGGGTGTTTTTAGGCGCCACTATGCCTAAATGGCGCATTCTGTGTCAATTCGAGCAGAATGTGTTTTTCCTAAGTTCTTCCCCATGATGTCCAAAATCTCCAAATCGCTCAACAATACCAATTTCACTTCATTTACACCTCAATCTAGTTCAAATAAACTTCATTGATCTTTTAACCAGTTCAAAACACTCAATTAAGCATGTTATTGGTAAGAGCCACTTTATTGAATTAAAAAGCAACTAAAAACCTTAAAATTCATTTAAACTCCATCTACTACTCTATAAAATTACAAGAACATGGATAAAAGAAATAACAAGTCTAAGATAGCAAAAGTAATAAAAGAAAATAGAGTTAGGACAATTACAACCCAAATGTAAATACTGAAATGTAGCAAAATAAACTCAGAAGTGCAATAGAGTCAAATACATAGGCCTATCAATACATGTCATCTATAATAATCATAAGCCTATCTATCGCTCATCTCTCTCAGTCAGTCGGAGTCCTCAGAATCATCATCATCGTTGTCACCCACTTCATCAGACCCATCTCCAGCATCAGCATCCTCAGCATCCTCATCGCTACCATCCCCAGACCCAACGTAGTCCTCATCATCATCGTCCTCAGAAGGTGTCTGAGGAGCGACATACCGCTGTCCTAAGCTCTGGGACATAAAATACTCAAGTCTGGCTGCATGATACGCCTGGGCTCGGGCATTCTTTTCAATCTGATCGCTCAAGAAGTTTTGTCTCTGAGCTACCAACCTCATTCGTTCATCCATAGTGTTCATCCAGTTTTGCTGGTTGGTCATCATCGTCTGCTGATCAATCCTCAATGCCCTAGCCCAATCCGGCTCTCCCGGATACTGCTGATGTGACTGCTGCGACTGCTGTGGCTGAGCTCTGCCACGTCCTCTACCTCTGCCTCTACCACCTCGTGTACCCCGGGTGGACTGCGAAGGAGCCTCAGAATGCTCCTGGCTAGCATGTGAAGGTGCAGGTGGCGGTGACTGCCTGGGTAACTCCCTCGGTAGTATCATGGGCTTGCATCTAATCCCAGGCAGCTTGAAGTTTCTCTTCCCAAAGGGAATAGGGGGCCTCATCCTCCAGTCTCTGTCAAACTGCCCCATATCCACTCCTGCCTGTGCACACAGCTGCCATATCAAGCTGGGAAACATGAGAGCAGATCTCTTAGACACCCCTGGTGTCTGTCTTTACTCCAATGCTATAAGCTCTCCCATGTTAACCGGGCTCCCCACCTTGATGCAGTATGGGACGTACATATCCACAGCAGTAGGTCCAGAGGTGTGAGTCGAAGGACTCAGTCTAGATCTGTAGAACATGAGCAGCTGATACATGGGTGCATCCATATCAGGCCCATGTAACCTACTCATGTCATCGTCATCATATGTGAGGACATCCTCCTGACCCTCAAACATAGACATCAAGACAAGCTTCTTGATCTCCTCCCTATCATCAGCCCTCATAACTGGCTCCCAAAAATCCCTGCCGTAAGGCACATCCACTACTCCGAAAAACTGGTTGATGTGCTGAGGAGTGATGGGTACTCTAACCCCGAAAATCCAAGAATCCTCCTCCTCAGCGTTGGCTAGAAACAGTCTAGTCAACTCCCATGAATATGTCCCGGCTGGATGTCTAACAAATCTCTCCCAACCTCTGGATCTGATAGCATCACGGAGTAGGGGGTGCTGCAGATCTCTGTCTGAAAATCCTCTATCGGCAATAATCCTCTTCTTGTGAAATCTCTTGTATAATTCATAGGCTCTGGCACTCCTAAACACAGTGGCATCAAATATGCCTGGACTGACATAACGCAAGTCGGGGACATACGCTCTAGGATCCTGCTTTTTCGGTCCTCCCCTATCCTCCTGCTCCTCCTGATCAACCTCCTCCTCATCTTCCTCTCCTCCTACAGCCTCAGGGACAGGCTCCTGTATAACTAATGCTGCAGATCTCCCCCTCCTAGGTCGAGAGGAAGTAGAAGTAGTAGCGGGTGCCTTCCCCCGAGAGGCTCTAGTGGGGGCCTGTGAATGATCCGATGCCTCAGGCTGAGGCTGATCGGGCTGGTCAGGCTGATCAGGCTGATTGACCTCCTGATGGTCATCAGCGGGCACTGTAGTGTGTCTAGAAGATGCACCGCTCTTGGACTTACTCTTCCTAAAATAGGAGAGAAGTCCCTTGGACTTAGAAGCGCCACCTGATCCTTGGGGCTGATCCATCTGTGTCGAATTTTTAGTGCGGAGTCTGCGATTTTCAAAAACATGCTCATCAGGAATAGGAGTAGGAACGCTATCCGGTGACTGTGGATCATAAATCCCCAATCTCCCCTCGGGCATCGGTATATACCTATAACCCGATTTCTTAGGGAGATTTGGAGGATTATACATTATATTGGCACCTGATTGTACAAAAATGATGGGTTAGTATCATATATATGCATTGCCTCCCATCCTCACACTTAAGTTTAAACCAAAGGTTTAACTTAAGTGTTAAGTATAAAGCAAACATATACATCAACCTAGAATGTGGGATTTATATGACTCAATGACCAAAATGTTGCATTTTAAGGTTCACAAATCCTAAACTTTGTTCAAATGTATCATCCTTTTTATTCCAAAGTTTAAAATTCACATTTAGGACAACTTTTTTAATACAAACTCTCATTTTATTAAATTTCCAGATTTAATAAATAAAATAACCTAACTTAATAAACTAGTTTATCCTAAATGGTTTAAATTAGTATTTAAATCCATTCCAATTTATTTATAGGATAAATTAACCTATTCTAATTATAACTAAAAGAGTTTTTGTCAAAAATGCCCAATTTGACTTACATAATGAAAAGCATGGAATTCTTGACATAAAAATGAGCTTATAATTTCAATATATCTAAAATGACATATTCTAGTGATGTTTTATCCATCTAATTAGCAAAAATGCCATTTTATTTAATTAAAAGAAATTTTCAGATTTTTGAATTCTAAAAGTTCCAAATTTTTAATGTTAATCCAAAAATTTCACCAAATGCATTCAATCCATGTTCTACAACATTTTGTTCAAGTTCAAACTAGGATTTAAACAATCAAAAATTGAATTTTATCCCACATTCTACAAAAACCCAAAATTCAAGTAACAAAACCATTACCAAAATTAATGCATTCCAAAGTACTAGAATATGATAACAATTGAATTAGGATAGCCATTCTTACCTAGAGTGAAGGATTTGAATACTTTGAAGAGGATTCCCCAAAATTAGAAAACTAGGGTTCTTGAGCCCTAATTTGATTGAACAAACAAAAATTGGGGTTTTTGGAATGAGAATTGACAATGTAGATGAGAATTGATAGGAAGAAACAAGAATTGGAAAAATTCTTACCAAAATAGCGCGGATGGTGTCGCTTGGAAGGGGAGGAATGCGTCGGTCTTTGAGAAAGAAAGGAATAAGCTCGGTTGAATGGATGAAAAATGAGGAGAGGAGGTGAATTTTGGGGTAAAAATCCCGATTTTGGACCCGGGTCAGGGTTCTGACCCGCGGGTCGATGCGCCAAAATGGCGCTTGAATGGTGTTTTATGCGCCACTCAGTACAAGTGGCGCCTAGGTTTTTTTCCAAAAATTCCCAAGTCTAAAAATGGCGCATCCAATGGCGCTCCGGAGTGATTTTATGCGCCACTAAGAAGAAGTGGCGCATAACCTGACTTCAATTTTCTCCAAGTTTAAAAGTGGCGCACTTTTTGGTGCTAGGGAGCAGTTTTATGCGCCACAAAGCATATGTGTAACACCCCGGATTTGATAACCCAGGCCGAGGTGTCACCGCCGCATTCCCCTAGCAAGACACGGCTTCCCGAGCTCGCTAAGGAATTGCAAGGCTTGTGGGTATGCAAAAGATTTAAAACATTCAAGATATAGTCCGGAAATTTATAATACTTAAAACGATAGCAGTAATCATCATACGCGAAAAGTAAATAGAGTAAATGCAGCGGAAAGTAAATCACGGCCAACATGGCCAAATCCTCGGGTTTAACAGACCCGGTAAAACAGTACTATGATGCAGAAAGCGAAAATGTTCATAATTATTTCCCCCCAAGTGCATGCGTATGCGTCACTCGACATACTCTGTAAAAGAAAAATGACAACGGTTGTCAGTATAAAAATATACTGAGTAAGTTAATCCCTAACTACAAATAAAAGAGGTTACAAGTGTTTAAAACTAAAGATTTCGCTTATCGTACGGGGATTTAAAGGTACATGATTTATTAGCAGCGGAAAATTATGATTAAAGAACTTAATTTAAAAAGCGAAACTTAAGCATAATTTAAGGTGCATAAAATTTAAATACGTAATTAAAGACAGGATAAATACGATTTAAGCATAATGAAACACTCACACGAGTCTTTTACTTTTCATCCCGTAAACTAAGAAGAGGACACCATACCGGGAGATCACTAACGAGGCAATCTCAACATAGGACCACTAACGAGGCAGTCCAAACAATGGGAGACCACTAACGAGGCAGTCTCAAAGATAGTAGGACCACTAACGAGGCGATCCACAAAGATAGTAGGACCACTAACGAGGTGATCCACAAAGATAGTAGGACCACTAACGAGGCAGTCCACAAATACAGCGCGCGAGATCACTAACGAGGCAATCTCAGATAGTAAGGAGACCACTAACGAGGCAGTCTCAAAGATAATGATAGTATGAAGATCGGCTCAGCCTAGTGAACGGGATTTTTCGAAAGTTCGTATCTCAAAGTTATCAAAGGATCGATATCGCGTTTTCATAGTTCGAGTTTTCTCTAGTTCGAAAAATCCTATTCGAGGCAGTTCACGCCTTTCTTAATTTAAAATTCGTTTTTCCTCCAAAAATTCTGAAACTTGGCCAGTAATTCAAAAACACACACACGAACAACTTTCATGTTTTAAGTTTTTGGAAATAAGGTTCCGAAGTGAGTTAAAATTTGAGTTTATTGCAAAGAATAATTTACGTCTTAAAAACTGTTGTCGTCACAGGTTCGTGTAACGCCGATTAAAAATTCATTTCAAAACCAATCGATGTGAAATTTTTACAGTAACTACACGACACATTAAGGAACAACTTTCATGTTTTAAGTTTTTGGAAATAATGAATTCTTGGTACTCAAAAATCGTGTGTAACTCTCTGCACACTCATGGCCTTTAAAACGAATTCAAAACAGTTTCAAAAACTTGGCCGTTTGACATATCAAATGAACACCAAAATTCGTGAAATTTTGTAGGCATAATCTAGACACAATTATCTACAACTTTTGTTTAGGAATGCAAAGTTAAATCATTCGAAAAATGGGTGAAAAACATGCATCAAGTTGAATGAAGGAATCTGTCACAGATTTGAAACGTTCGGTTTGATACAGAAAGTTCATGGCGAAAATTGGGATAGCAAAACTTAACGTCAATGGCTGAAATTTGGACACAAGATAGATAAAGGTGTTAGGAACAACTTTTATGTTGAAAATTTTTCGGTTTGAATTCCCGAAGGTCGAGTTTTTGGCGAGTCTTTGAAATTGGACGAAAATAGGGTTTTTGAAAACCGATTTTTGTTACAAGCCTATATCTCGAGATTTAAACAACAACCAACCGCAAAAATTTGTGAGTAAGGTGTTAACTTACTTAGAATGATGTTAGGGTCGCTGGATTGGGTTTCCGGACGTCCTAGGGTCACGACGAACGGCCAACTTCTCCGATCGCTTTTTGTTCGTTTTCCGACGTGAAATCGTAGTAAGGAAATAATGTTAGAATTCGAGTTTCAGGGGTCTATGGACGAATTGAAACATTGCACAATGGCTTACCAAGAGTCTAGAGGGCAGGGCTCTGTCCCGGTCGTCCCGTCGTCGCCGGAATACTCGCCGGAAAGTGGTGTCGAAGGAGTTTTCAACTTGGTGAAGGAAGATGGAGTGTCTAGGGTTTGTTTACTGAAAATAAGGGGTAGGGGGCGCCCAATACCGAGTTTATGCACTTCCCTACTGCTGGAATCCGTTTACCATCGGAGAGAATGTTAATTTAGGCAAGAAAATCGCCATGGAAGGAAAGTTTACACTTTCAGCACCTCTGGCGCGCTGGTGGCGCGCACCTAAGCTTTTGTCCGCGCGGAGCACGCGTGCCAGCCCTGGCGTCGCGACGCCCTTGGCCGCGCGGTGGCCGCGCGGCGGCGCGCGGACAGCGCGGGCCGGCCGGACCGGCCGGTTCGGCTTCGCGTGTTCCGTCGGGTCTTCCCTCGCTTTCTCCTATCGGTTTTCTACGTGTTAGCTCGATTCCCTGGGGCGTCTTCGTGGCGGAATCTTCTCCTTAATCTTGTTACGAGTCCGGCTTATCGCTCGCAACATTTCCGGGTCCTACTTAGCCTAGTCTAAATTGGTTTCAACATCCCCTATCGTCCTTGTGGTCTAATTCGTGATGTAATTTGTGATTTATTTCGTGACTGAACTTAGAAATCAGTTCTAAGCTGCCTACGTACCCTGTGAAGGGATCAAGTCATGACGTAGTTCAAAACAATTTTGAATTTGTTTTTCCCCGGGTGTTACATCCTCCCCCCCTTAAGAATACAGTTATGTCCCCATAACTGTGGTCGGGTCGTCTTGGAAGAGGGTAGGGTAACGTTGCCTCATGTCGGCTTCCAATTCCCAGGTTGCCGTCTCCGTCTCGTGGTTGGACCACAGGACCTTGACCATCTTTACAGTTTTATTCCTTGTCACCCTTTCCTTGTAGTCGAGTACTTGCACCGGGGTTTCTTCATAGGTCAAGTCTTCCTCCAATTCGATTACGTCCGGTTGGAGTACATGCGACGTGTCGGCACATACTTCTTTAGTTGGGGGTCGTGGAGCACATTGTGGTCACGAGCAAACGGTGGTGGGGTCGTTAGTTAACATGCCGCTCTCATTTCCCTACGGAATTTCTTAGGGTCCCTCGGTATTTACGTCCCGGGGGTTTCCCGTAGTCCTGTGAAAGGAGGGCGTGAGGCAATTCCGCCGTCCTTGCCGGAATAATGCCAGGCGACGCTCCTTGTCGACGTATTTCTCTGTCAATGTATGCCCGGGTTCAGCGAGGAGCGTATAGCGAAAGAGATCGAGCAGAACAGGAAAGATAAAACTCCACCCGGGTCCCGCGCGGTGGCCGCGCGTTGGCGCGCGGGGAGCGCGCGGCAACCCCTGTTCGAAAAAAATAGGGCTCGCGCTCCGCGCGAGCCACTTCCTCCATTTCCCATCCGAGAACACACCCCCAATTCTCTCTAAATCCGGCGAGTTACCTTCCTTTTTGCTCGATTTCGACTTCAATTTCACTCATCCAGGTACGATTCTACTAAACCCACTTCCTAATTTCAACTTTTATGTTTTGAATGATTCGATTTGTGAAGAGATTTAGGAAATTAGGGTTTGTGTACAAAAATTGGGGGTTTATGATTTTTAGGCTTGATTTGTGCAATTTAGCAAGTGTATGTGGCAATTGTTGTTACTCTTGTTGCCTTGCCTATGTTTATGTTATAATGTGTTTATGTTTTTGGCAAATTCTTGTTGAATTCGAATCCTTAGAAAGGCTATGAAGTTATTGATGCTTGGTTGCTATTGGGGTGTGATTATTGGTTTGTTCCCTCGTTGTTTAGTGCTGTAGGATTTGCCGTATTGTTATTAGAATGATTGTTTCGTCCTGTGGGCGATTTCCGTGTGTTGTTAGTAACTTAGGTTTTGGTTTATTGTGCACATAACGTGTTCGACGAAATGCCACATAGGGTTTAGGCACTAGTTTTAGCATATTCTTTGTCTAGGTCACCTCCTGGTTGGTCTTAGTAAACGGTAGGATTTGTTGTTCTTACGGTACATTCACGTTGGGATTATATATTAATGCCCTATTCGTATTTTCGCTTGACTTCTGTGTGGGACTTAGTCTTATGATTGGTGTTTGGTAACTTGTAGGATGTTGCTCTTTTTGTGGGTCGTTTTGGCGTCTCTCATGTGTCCTCCGAGGACTAGGAGACGGGTTGCTGATGAGGCTGGCCCCAGTCATGCTGCTCCGGCGATGCCGGATTTCGACGAGAGCGAGTCTGAGGAGGATGAGGTGCAGAGGGGCCCGCGTCTCAGGGGCCTCCCGGACGAGGTGCGTCCTCACCGGCATGACAGGTTCCGGTTTAGGACGAGGGCTGCCCAGGACTTTTATTTCGACGAGCTTCGTCGAAACAGGTCTTACATCCCTGAGAGAGGCATATATCCTCTTCATATGGGCGATGACAGGGTCAGTGCGGTCTTGGAGTATTTACAGTGGACTGGTCTGGCACGTCACCCCGAGGGCGTCGCCTCCGGTTATTTGGCTATGGAGGTTATTGCCAACATCGGCGGTCTCGGGGAGGGTGACGATCTATCCCGAGTATGGGTCCGTGGTCGCTATCTCGACTTCAGTGCTCGGGCGATCAACGTCTATTTTGGCTTGCCCGACGATGGCGTGTTCCGACCCCAGCCTGAGGGGCGCGTTCTTGCTCCTGCGTGGAACACCTTATGCACCCTAGTGCCTCCTGCGTTCGAGCACAGTCATGAGCTTCGTTTGACGTCGGTGGACTCCCCTTGGCGAGAGCTCGCTCAGCTATGGTTCGGGCGTGTCCGGCCGATGTCCCGGAGCCACATTGTCTTGGATCACGTCTACGAGACCATTTGCTTCATCGCGCGGGACGGTAGGGTGAATGTAGGGGCTTGCATCGAGGACAACTTGCGGGGTATGCGCAGAGGACGAGGGAGTAGGGTGATTACCCATGTCCACCTCATCTGTGGGTTGTGCGCGGCACAGGGGATTCGCACTACACCGGAGACAGATCCGTACGACCTAGCACCTGGCCGTTGCTACCGTATTCCGTCTTATGCTGAGCGGCGTAGCGCCTTACGTCGTGGGGCTCCCCGTGCTGTACTTCGCCCGCATCCTGATGACGGCGGCCTGATCCTCGTTGTACCACCGGAGCAGCCACCCCCTCCTCCAGTGGTTCCACCTCCTGCTGGGGCACCTCCTGCCGTGGCACCTCAGGGGCAGGAGATGATTCAGATGCTGCAGATGATGCAGGAGATGCGGGTCGGTATGGACGCCGGGTTTGCAGCTGGGCAGGCTCGTTATGACGCCCTCGACGCTAGGTTGGACCTCTATCAGACCCGCATGGACTCGTTTGCTACGAGGCAGGCTCAGCAGCAGGCCACCATGTCCGACATGTACGCCTATGTGCGGCAGATGGACGACTTCATGCGCCGACAGTTTCCGCCTCCCGATCAGTGATGTCTCCCTTTGGTTTCGTGTTTTCGTTTAGGTTTTGCGTTTAGACGTACCTTGTTTAGGCTCCTCCTTATGAGAACGTTTCTGTTGTCTGGGATTTGTGGTTTATATTTTCGTTGTGTTATTGCTTAGTTATGTGTTTGACATGTGTTAGTAGTCTACTGCTGTTTAGAAACATGGTTCAATTGTTCTGCCTATTTTATGATTTGAGATGTCCTGGATTTACTGTTACCTTCCTATCGTACCTACATGTGTGCGGGTTGCCCAACAATACTTGCACTGTTGCTTGACTAAACCGCTTCAAGGAACTTAGATAAACTAGTGTGATAAGATATAAGGGGTAGAGTTTATATGTTAAATAAATAGCTGCTTGCAAGAAGATTAATCTTTTAATAGGTATCAATTTATCAGGGTTTTCTTGTAAAGGTTGTTGGAATTTATTTATTTATATGTACATATTTACGTATTGTATATATTTTATTATTATCTTTATTATTATTATTTCCATTATTATTATTATTATTACATTATTATTATTATTATTATTATTTTTTTTTTTTTTTTTTTTTTTTTTTAGTTGTGGGTTTCCCTCCTTGATTATGGTAGTTAATGAACTAAATAAAATGCATGGAATAAATTTAAATAGGCTTGTATTTTTATTACTCAAGAATCAAATTTGGTTTACAAGCATTTGAAATAGAAATAGCAATGGTGCATCAGTATGGATCCCTAAATCTAGGGTGACTAGGCAGGTATATCCTCGATGGGATCGTCCTCGTCGCTGGATATGTCAATGGGAATGGGCGTCCCCACCGGGCTCGGGCTCGGAGGAAAGATGTCGGCCTCTAGGCCCAGTAGCTCAGCTGCTAAGTGTCCTATTTGCATCATCAGTTCGTTATCATTGTTTTGGAGCGCAACCACTAGTGTTTGGAGTTCGGCGACTTGGGCCTTGAGTTGGGTTATTTCGTGATGGTCAGCTTCCCTAAGATTTCTCAGATAGTCCACGTTACTCTCTAGATGCCCCACTCGAGCTTTGAAGTGATTGACATGCTGTTGGGACTCGAGGTATGCATTGGTCAGTTTCATCATTAGGTTGGTCATGTTCGCGTTCGGTTCGGCCATCTATTGTTAACAAGGTAGGTTAGAGTTAGATGTTTTTCTGGCAAAGTTAAGATATGCACAATTTAAATCTACATGCAACATGCAAGTGCGAGTCCCTCCCCCATAAAATTTAGTTTAAAATAAATTGCTAAAGGTTGGGCCTCTATAGTGGGCCAAAATTTAATATTTCTTGGGCTAAGATTTGGGCTATGTAAAAAAAAAGGATTATAGATTTTTGGGCTAAAAATAGTACTAGTAGTCAAATAAATAATTTTAAAAGAAATAACACTTGGGTTTAAAAATATTGGTTTAAAATAATAGTAGTAGCTTTAAAAATTTTCCGGGCTCTGATACCAACTTGTAACACCCCGGATTTGATAACCCAGGCCGAGGTGTCACCGCCGCATTCCCCTAGCAAGACACGGCTTCCCGAGCTCGCTAAGGAATTGCAAGGCTTGTGGGTATGCAAAAGATTTAAAACATTCAAGATATAGTCCGGAAATTTATAATACTTAAAACGATAGCAGTAATCATCATACGCGAAAAGTAAATAGAGTAAATGCAGCGGAAAGTAAATCACGGCCAACATGGCCAAATCCTCGGGTTTAACAGACCCGGTAAAACAGTACTATGATGCAGAAAGCGAAAATGTTCATAATTATTTCCCCCCAAGTGCATGCGTATGCGTCACTCGACATACTCTGTAAAAGAAAAATGACAACGGTTGTCAGTATAAAAATATACTGAGTAAGTTAATCCCTAACTACAAATAAAAGAGGTTACAAGTGTTTAAAACTAAAGATTTCGCTTATCGTACGGGGATTTAAAGGTACATGATTTATTAGCAGCGGAAAATTATGATTAAAGAACTTAATTTAAAAAGCGAAACTTAAGCATAATTTAAGGTGCATAAAATTTAAATACGTAATTAAAGACAGGATAAATACGATTTAAGCATAATGAAACACTCACACGAGTCTTTTACTTTTCATCCCGTAAACTAAGAAGAGGACACCATACCGGGAGATCACTAACGAGGCAATCTCAACATAGGACCACTAACGAGGCAGTCCAAACAATGGGAGACCACTAACGAGGCAGTCTCAAAGATAGTAGGACCACTAACGAGGCGATCCACAAAGATAGTAGGACCACTAACGAGGCGATCCACAAAGATAGTAGGACCACTAACGAGGCAGTCCACAAATACAGCGCGCGAGATCACTAACGAGGCAATCTCAGATAGTAAGGAGACCACTAACGAGGCAGTCTCAAAGATAATGATAGTATGAAGATCGGCTCAGCCTAGTGAACGGGATTTTTCGAAAGTTCGTATCTCAAAGTTATCAAAGGATCGATATCGCGTTTTCATAGTTCGAGTTTTCTCTAGTTCGAAAAATCCTATTCGAGGCAGTTCACGCCTTTCTTAATTTAAAATTCGTTTTTCCTCCAAAAATTCTGAAACTTGGCCAGTAATTCAAAAACACACACACGAACAACTTTCATGTTTTAAGTTTTTGGAAATAAGGTTCCGAAGTGAGTTAAAATTTGAGTTTATTGCAAAGAATAATTTACGTCTTAAAAACTGTTGTCGTCACAGGTTCGTGTAACGCCGATTAAAAATTCATTTCAAAACCAATCGATGTGAAATTTTTACAGTAACTACACGACACATTAAGGAACAACTTTCATGTTTTAAGTTTTTGGAAATAATGAATTCTTGGTACTCAAAAATCGTGTGTAACTCTCTGCACACTCATGGCCTTTAAAACGAATTCAAAACAGTTTCAAAAACTTGGCCGTTTGACATATCAAATGAACACCAAAATTCGTGAAATTTTGTAGGCATAATCTAGACACAATTATCTACAACTTTTGTTTAGGAATGCAAAGTTAAATCATTCGAAAAATGGGTGAAAAACATGCATCAAGTTGAATGAAGGAATCTGTCACAGATTTGAAACGTTCGGTTTGATACAGAAAGTTCATGGCGAAAATTGGGATAGCAAAACTTAACGTCAATGGCTGAAATTTGGACACAAGATAGATGAAGGTGTTAGGAACAACTTTTATGTTGAAAAGTTTTCGGTTTGAATTCCCGAAGGTCGAGTTTTTGGCGAGTCTTTGAAATTGGACGAAAATAGGGTTTTTGAAAACCGATTTTTGTTACAAGCCTATATCTCGAGATTTAAACAACAACCAACCGCAAAAATTTGTGAGTAAGGTGTTAACTTACTTAGAATGATGTTAGGGTCGCTGGATTGGGTTTCCGGACGTCCTAGGGTCACGACGAACGGCCAACTTCTCCGATCGCTTTTTGTTCGTTTTCCGACGTGAAATCGTAGTAAGGAAATAATGTTAGAATTCGAGTTTCAGGGGTCTATGGACGAATTGAAACATTGCACAATGGCTTACCAAGAGTCTAGAGGGCAGGGCTCTGTCCCGGTCGTCCCGTCGTCGCCGGAATACTCGCCGGAAAGTGGTGTCGAAGGAGTTTTCAACTTGGAGAAGGAAGATGGAGTGTCTAGGGTTTGTTTACTGAAAATAAGGGGTAGGGGGCGCCCAATACCGAGTTTATGCACTTCCCTACTGCTGGGATCCGTTTACCATCGGAGAGAATGTTAATTTAGGCAAGAAAATCGCCATGGAAGGAAAGTTTACACTTTCAGCACCTCTGGCGCGCTGGTGGCGCGCACCTAAGCTTTTGTCCGCGCGGAGCACGCGTGCCAGCCCTGGCGTCGCGACGCCCTTGGCCGCGCGGTGGCCGCGCGGCGGCGCGCGGACAGCGCGGGCCGGCCGGACCGGCCGGTTCGGCTTCGCGTGTTCCGTCGGGTCTTCCCTCGCTTTCTCCTATCGGTTTTCTACGTGTTAGCTCGATTCCCTGGGGCGTCTTCGTGGCGGAATCTTCTCCTTAATCTTGTTACGAGTCCGGCTTATCGCTCGCAACATTTCCGGGTCCTATTTAGCCTAGTCTAAATTGGTTTCAACATCCCCTATCGTCCTTGTGGTCTAATTCGTGATGTAATTTGTGATTTATTTCGTGACTGAACTTAGAAATCAGTTGTAAGCTGCCTACGTACCCTGTGAAGGGATCAAGTCATGACGTAGTTCAAAACAATTTTGAATTTGTTTTTCCCCGGGTGTTACAATATGTGGCGCAAAAACTGACTTAAAACTTTTCCAAGGTCGAAATTGGTGCATAAAATGGCGCCTGAGCTTGGTTTTGGGCGCCACCATGAAGGTGTGGCGCCTAAACTGAGCCTGTGACACTCGAAATTCAGTTCAAATTCAACCAAAATGATAGTCAATACACTCCCTAAGGTTAGCAAGTCAGATTTAGCATAAATAGGCTCCTCAAATCATTCCGGATCATAATTCTCCTCAATTAAATCAACTAGTTCATACAGATCATTCTCCTTAATTCATCACCGAGTCAAAAATGCACAATTCAAGATCAATTCTCCAAGCACACACGAATCCATCATTTCTCAACATTTTGCTACTTATTCTAATTCAAAGCAATGTCCTACTCAATTTATTGAACACATACAATACATAGCATAGCAATTAAACAGCATAATTAAAATGAAAACACGACTTACTTTAATAGAAACAGTAAAACAACTAAAAACACATAAACAATAGAATGCAAAATATTTTTGTCTTTTTCTGCCATTTTATAATTTTTATTGGTTTTTATAAATTTTAATAAATCAAAACTCAACATAATTGAACATGCAATGCATTTACTTCAATAAGCAGATTTAAACAACCAAGGGCTTAACATTAATTTGTTCGATGAATTTAACTTCATCTCCAAAATAATGTTTAAGTCTTTGACCATTTACAGTAAATTCCCTTTCATCTTCAGCTTTTAAAACGACTGCACCATTATCCAACACCTTCGCAATTCTAAAAGGTCCTGACCATTTCGTCTTCAATTTACCAGGAAAGAGTTTAAATCTAGAATTATATAAAAGCACTAATTGACCAGCTTCAAACACCTTAGGCCTAAGCATTTTATCATGATAAAGCTTTGTTCTTTCCTTATAAATTAAAGCATTGTCATAAGCATGACGCCTTATTTCTTCTAACTCAGTAAGATCTATTTTCCTTTTCTCTTGAGCTTCCTTAAATTCAAAATTCAATTTCTTCATAGCCCAAAGTGACTTAAACTCAAGTTCAAAAGGCAGGTGACAAGCTTTACCATAAACCAATTTAAACGGAGTCATACCTATAGGTGTTTTAAAAGCTGTCCTATAAGCCCATAATGCTTCATCTAACTTAAAAACCCATTCTTTCCTAGACTTTCCTACAGTAGCTTCCAAAATCTTTTTAATCTCACGATTAGTGACTTCTACTTGACCATTGGCTTGAGGATGATAGGGTGTTGTTATCCTATGATGAACATGAAATCTAGATAACAATTGATTAACAGCCCTATTGACAAAATGAGATCCACCATCACTAATAATTGCTTTCGGCACACCAAAACGAGTAAAAATTTGCTTTTTCAAAAATTTAATCACTTGTTTAGCATCATTCAACGCACATGCTTCAGCTTCTACCCATTTTGACACATATTCTACAGCAACTAGAACATATAATTTCCCATTAGATGGTGGAAATGGACCCATAAAATCAATCCCCCACAAATCAAACAACTCAACAGGCATAATTCCTTTTAAAGGCATTTCATCTCTTTTAGTGATATTACCAGCCCTTTGACATACGTCACATTTTTGCACAAATGATCTAGCATCCCTATAAATATTAGGCCAATATAAACCACCTTCAAGTACCTTATGAGCTGTCCTATTCGGTCCAACATGTCCTCCTCCAAGTCCTTCATGGCAAGCCTTTAAAACTTTCTCAAAGTCTTCATCCGGGATGCATCTCCTTACGATTTGATCTGAACAAAGTCTAAACAAATAAGGTTCATCCCAAATAAAATATTTAGCATCAGTTTTAAACTTTTGTTTCTGGCCATGCCATTTTAAATGATCAGGAATTACACCGCATGCCAAATAATTCACAAAATCAGCAAACCACGGATCAGAGGAAGTGTTATTAATTAAATACAAATTTTCATCAGGAAATGCATCATTAATTAATCTTTCTTCCCCTTTTTCATGCTCAAATCTAGATAAATGATCAGCTACAGGATTCTCATCTCCTTTTCTATCTCTAATTTCCAAGTCAAATTCCTGTAACAATAATACCCATCTAATTAACCGTGGTTTAGCATCTTTCTTTGCAAACAAATATTTAATAGCAGCATGATCAGTGTAAACTACAGTTTTTGAGCCTATCAGATATGGCCTAAATTTCTCACATGCATAAACAACAGATAAAAGCTCTTTTTCAGTAGTGGCATAATTTTTCTGTGCAGTATTTAAAGCCTGACTAGCATAATAAATAACATGAAGTTTCTTATCCTTTCGTTGACCCAATACTGCACCAACAGCGAAGTCACTAGCATCGCTCATGATCTCGAATGGCAGGCTCCAGTCGGGTGGCTGAATAATCGGTGCAGTTATCAATGCTTCCTTGATCCTATTGAACGCCTCAATACACTCATCAGAAAAATCAAACTCAACATCTTTACATAGCAGCTTAAACAGAGGTAATGCAATTTTTGAAAAATCTTTTATGAACCTTCGATAAAATCCAGCATGACCCAGAAAACTTCTCAAAGTTTTTAGATTATTAGGAGGTGGAATTTTTGCAATCACTTCTACTTTAGCCCTATCAACTTCGATGCCATTTTTAGAAATTCTATGTCCTAAGACAATTCCTTCATTAACCATAAAATGACATTTTTCCCAATTAAGAACCAAATTCGATTCTTCACATCTAATCAGAACTTTTTCCAAGTTAATTAAACATTTTTCAAAATCAGACCCGAATACAGAAAAATCATCCATAAATACCTCAATGCATGTCTCAATTAAATCAGAAAATATAGACATCATGCATCTTTGAAATGTAGCTGGAGCATTACACAAACCAAATGGCATTCTCCTATATGCAAATGTACCGTAAGGACATGTAAAAGTAGTTTTATCTTGATCCTCAGGTGCAATTGGAACTTGATTATAACCAGAATAGCCATCTAAAAAGCAATAAAATTCATGACCGGCTAAACGCTCTAGCATTTGATCAATAAAAGGCAATGGAAAATGATCTTTCCTAGTTTTATCATTCAATCTCCTATAATCAATGCAAACACGCCATCCAGTAGTAGGTCTAGTAGGTACTAATTCACCATTTTCATTTCTAATCACAGTCATACCTCCTTTCTTAGGCACTACTTGTACTGGACTCACCCACTGACTATCAGAAATAGGATAGATAATACCTGCATCGAGTAGTTTAATCACCTCTGCTCTTACAGCTTCTTGTAGATGTGGATTCAATCTCCTTTGGGGCTGCCTAACTGGCTTGTCGTCCTCCTCCATGTAAATCCGATGTGTGCACAGTGCTGGACTCAGTCCCTTGATGTCAGCTATTGTCCAACCTATTGCTCTAACATGCTTACTCAACACTTGGGTTAATGCAGTTAATTGATCATCATTTAATTTATTACTTGCAATAACAGGTAAAGCGTCATTCACACCAAGAAAAACATACCTCAAGTGTGATGGCAGCTCCTTCAATGTCAACGTAGGTGGCTTTTCAACAGACGGAACTAATTTGGATTCTTCAATTGCACATGTTACTTGCACAGGTAATCCTCCCTCACACTTACTTTCAGCTAAGTCTTCACAACTCTCCACTAACTGCTCAAATTTCCTATAGGGATCGTGTCTAGCAAAGAACTCTTTCTCAATCACCTCATCCTCCTGATAGATAGCTGTGACTCTATTACACGGGTAGGTGTCAGAACTAGCGTGTTGTGTTTTAGTTGTCTTAGAAATGTCAAACGACACTTGTTCATTACCTACTTTAAGTGTAATTTTACCATCATCCATGTCTACCATAGCCCTACCAGTTTGAAGAAATGGTCTACCTAAAATCAGAGGGATATCAATGTCCTTTTCCATATCAAGAACAACAAAATCAACAGGGAAAATGAAGCTCTCTACTTGAACAGGAACATCTTCTACAATGCCTAAAGGAGTCCTAATGGATCTATCAGCAAGCTGTAGCTGCATCCTAGTAGGCTTCACAACTCCTACTCCTAGTTCTCTAAAGACATGTAGAGGCATCAGATTAATACTAGACCCGAGATCACACAAAGCTTTGTTGAATTCTTTAGTGCCTATGATGCACGGAATAGTGTAACTCCCAGGATCTTTTTGTTTAACAGGTTGCCTTCTTTGTAAGATTGCGCTGCATTCCCCTGTCAGTGTTACTTTCTCTTCATCATCAACGCTCCTCTTCTTTGATAGGATTTCTTTTAAGAATTTAGCATAAACGGGCATTTGTGCTATAGCATCAGAAAAAGGAATATCAATTCTTAAATTCTTAAAGACTTCTAAGAATTTAGCATAATCTTTATCTTCCTTAGCCTTTTTAAGACGCTGTGGGTAAGGGATAGGTGGCTGATATGACTTGACTGGAACAGTAGACTTTCCCTTATCCTTACTCCTATCAACACTAACTCTCTCACTCTCCTTAGGCTCCTCAGAATCCTTCTGCTGACTTTCTTTCTCTGCATCCTCACCTTGATCGTCTACAGTATCAGCTGAAACCTCTGGATCATCTAAGGTAGGGTAAGGATTAGGTAATTCCTTTTTATTCCTTAAAGTGATTGCTTTACATTGCTCTTTTGGATTAGGATCAGGCATGCTTGGTAGTGTTCCTTGCTGTCTATTTGAAGTGTCCCTAGCAATTTGACCAACTTGTACTTCTAGATTTCTCATTGAGGCTTGCATTTGCTGAATTGTTTGTTGTTGAGACACGATTGTGCTCATTAACTCTTTTAAATTAACTTCATCACTTACTTGATTTTGTTGCAGCTGTTGTTGAGGTTGAAAGTTCCTTGGTTGTTGGTTAGGGTAGAAAGGTTGATTTTGATTTCTGTTTTGATTAAAGATTTGATTCTGATTTTGATTTTGGTTTTGAAAGTTTTGATTTTGATTTGGGTAATTTTGATTTTGGTTCTGTGGATAAGATTGACGGTTGTTTTGTGGATAAGTGTTTTGTTGGAATTGAGAATTTTGATTAGGGTAGAAATTTTGGTTTTGAGGTCGGTTTTGGTTGTAATTCTGCTGCCTATTTCCCATGTAGTTCACATCTTCCACTTGCTCCTCAGTGCTCTCACACTGCATAGTCTCTTGAAGTCCTTGATCAAGCAAGTGACACGCTGATGACTCGTGAGGTCCATGACAAATACCGCATCTCACAACTTTAGCTTGGCCTTTCTTAAGCGTAGAAACTTCCCTCATCAAAGCATCTAATTTAGAATCTATAGCAACTGCCTTTTCTACCTCATAGATTCCCCCTTTTGTTTTATTTCTAGCATTTTTCTTACCAGGAAATTTTTTCATATTAGAAATCTTTTTCTCAATTATTTCCTTAGCTCTAGAAGGTCCTATAGATAGAAAAGAATCTCCAGCCGCTGCATCCAACAAGTTCCTCCAATGATCAATCAACCCATTGTAGAAAAAGTGCATCTGCTGCCAATCTTCAAAGCCATGATTCGGGCATCTCGCCAGTAAAGTGTTATATCTATCCCATGCTTCAAGTAAAGTTTCACCCTCATCTTGCACAAATTCTTTGATTTTTTCTTGTAATTCAATAACCTTAGATGGTGGGAAGAACTGTTCTAAGAAAGCTTCTAACATTTTATCCCAAGTAGTGACATCCCTTAATTGAAGTGAGTTGTACCTAGTTTTAGCCTTATCTCTGAGTGAAAACGAGAACAATCTCAACTTAATTTCATCACTAGTAACACCATTTATTTTCACTGTGTCACAATAGTCCAGAAAGTTTCTTATGTGTTCTACAGCATCATTCGTAGGTGATCCATTATATTGATTAGCTTGAACCATAGTGATTAATGCAGGCTGAAGGGTAAAGCTTAAAGCATCTACATCAGGCCTAGGAGTTCTATTAAGCAGATTTCTACTAGTTCCTTGTAAGTGTTCTTCAATGGTCATTTCAGCTTGATCATCGTGCTCCAAATCACCACCGTTACCTCCATTATTACCCTGATTATCATTATCATTCGCTGCCATGTTTAACCTATTGAACTGAGCAACTAATTGATTAGTTAGAATTGTTGAAACTCCAGTCGTTGGAGAATAGTTTTCTTCATCAGAGGATGAATTAATTAAAATTTCCAACTGAGCTGGTCTCCTACGTTTTCCTAATCTAATAGCTCTAAGAGTACGCTCAATTTCAGGATCATAAGCTATTTCTGCTTGTTTGCTTCGCACTGCAAATATTAAATAAAAATAAAATAAAATAAGTAACAGTTAAATTAATATTTAACTTAATAAATTTAAATTAATAAACTAAAAACAATTAAAAATTCACAACAAATTCCCCGGCAACGGCGCCAAAAACTTGATGGGTGATTTTCACCACTCATATTTTACCACAAGCGGATGGTTGTCATCAAGTAATAAAAACCGGTGAATACCGGGTCGAACCCAAGGGAATTTCAGAATATTATTTCATTCCGGAGAAATTTTAATTGTTCTTAAGTTCATTAATTATATTTAATATATTTCAAAAGATTTGTTTAATTCTAATGGTGATTTAAATTAAAAACAGTGACAGTAAATTAAAATAAAGCAAATTAAAGTTTTAATTGATAAAAATACTAACGGGAGTTGATTGTAATATTTTAAATATTGCCATCTTAATTATAAAATAGAAATTGTGTAATAATTTGACATTTCCCAATGTTCTAAAAATCAATTTCTTAAATTTAAATATTTTTATAAAGATTAAAAATATAATAATCTACTAAAAATTCCAAATTATGCTTAAACGGACTTCATGGAAGCTGATTAGATTATCTAACATTTTGCAATCATTATTCTAGGCCTAAATTTGAGTCTTTCCCAAGCATACAAATTTTCCTATAGCAATTAATAGGCACTTTTCATTTCCCAAATCATTGTGCACATGCCAGAATCCATTTTTAATGTAATTTATTCCCAATTCCGGTACTAAAATATTAATTCTACTTTTTATCTCCCGATTTCGCAAAGCAGAATTTATGGAATTAGATTCTAACATTTAAATTATGCAAAACAGTGTAAATAATCTAACAATTATGGTAAAATAACAACAAAACTTAGTAAACTGGATTTAATTAATAATATTAAAATACAGACAGATTAGATTTAATGCCAGATTACTAAAAATAGATGGCACAGATTGATCGATCAATTTGGTTTCTAGCAGATTAACATTTCAGATTACAGAATTGATAAAAACATAAAATCTCGATCAATATTGCAGGCATCTGACATACAATCCCAATACAGAGTCTAATATTATAGCAGATTTATCCAGTTTAAGCAATCAAAATTAGCAGATTCTTATTCCTAAACACAGAACATCGATCAAAAGCAGATTAATCAGAATTCCAGATTTCAGAATAAAACATCGACATTTTATTGCTTCCATAAAAGATAGGTTCGTACTTCAAAGTGATTCTGAACTCCCGTTCTAGAACACTTCTAACACGAACAACACAGAAATCCGTCTACAAATTAAAAACATGATAGCAGATTATATTGAGAGGCAAATTCAATTCATTACAATGCAAGAAAAAGAAAGGCAACACCTAGAATAGGAAGAACACGCCCAGAACAGCGTCCTTGATGCATTCCTCCGGCATGATTTTGTGTTTCTGGCCTTCTTCTCCCATTAGCAGATGTTTCCAGAGAGTATTGTTCGAAAATATGAGTCTGGTTATCGAAGAAATGAAGAAAAACGGTGTTTAAACCGAGTTCGGGAGGTTAAGAAACTGCTCAACCGCGACGTCGGCGCATAAAATGGCGCTCGGAGAGGGCTTTAGGCGCCACCAAGTAGAACTGGCGCATACGCTGATTTTCCGAATTTTCCAAAACGGCGCAAAAAGTGGCGCTCCAAGGTGGTTTCAGGCGCCGCCAAGAAGAAGCGGTGCATTCTGACAATTTCCTAAAATTTGACAACGGCGCAAAAAGTGGCGCTGGAATGGCTTTTTATGCGCCGCCAAGAAGAGATGGCGCATCCTGAAGCTTCTTCCATCCGAAATTTTCCCAAGTGTTGAAGTGGCGCATAAAATGGCGCTGGAGAGCATTTTTATGCGCCGCCATGCTTATGTGGCGCATTCTGGAGCCTTCCAGTGTTGAAAATTCCGATTTTTGCGTCCTTTGTCCTCCGAACATCTTCTTTCTTCCTTTTAATGCCTGAAACATCATTGCAATGTCTTAGAATTGCCAAAGTCTTATTAAAAAGCATAAAACAAGGTAAATTGAACTCAAATAAGCTCAATTTAATCAGTCTTATTAATATTTACACATCACATGAAATGTACACTAAAAAGCAGTAAAATAGGATCACATGCATGCAATTTAAGTCCATTTTATCATAATTTAAGCTTATTTAAATGTGGTTTCACATGGTGCATCATTGTGCACTTGCGACAATTCTGGTGGAAGTGCCAAGCGATAAGCCAAGGTACCTACGCGATCCAGAATCTCGTACGGACCGATATAGCAAGGGCTCAGCTTTCCTCGTTTACCGAATCGCATCACCCCCTTCATGGGTGACACTTTCAGCATGACTTTGTCTCCCACCTCAAATTCCAATTCTTGTCGCCTAGTATCGGTGTAACTCTTCTGCCTGTCTTGTGCGGCTTTCATTTTCTGTTGAACCACCTTGATTTTGCTGTTCATATCCTCAATGAGTTGCGGTCCAACAACTATCGAATTATCATCTTTCGTCCAGCACAACGGACTGCGACATCTTCGCCCATAAAGCGCTTCGAATGGTGCCATGCCAATGCTAGCGTGGTGACTGTTGTTGTACGAGAATTCAATCAACGGCAAGTGGTCTTCCCAACTTCCCTTAAATTCGAGTATGCACGCCCTTAGCATGTCCTCAAGCGTCTGAATCGTGCGCTCAGTCTGACCGTCCGTCATTGGATGAAATGCTGTGCTCATCTTGATTTGGGTACCTAAGGCTTCTTGTAGTTTAGTTCAGAAGTTGGAGACGAACCTACTATCTCGGTCTGAGATAATATCGTGCGGTACTCCGTGCCTTCGGACCACGTTCTCGATGTATGCCTTAGCTAGTTGATCCATCGACCAATTTTCCTTCATTGGTATGAAAATGGCGGTTTTTGTTAACCGATCAACTATTTCCCAAATTTTATTCATCCATCGGGGAGATCTTGGCAACCCCGAAACAAAATCCATGGAGATGCTGTCCCATTTCCAGCTTGGGATCTCCAATGGTTTTACTAACCCTAGTGGTTTTTGTCTCACTGCCTTCACCTTCTGGCAGGTTATACACTTGGCCACAAAGCCGGCAACATCCTTCTTCATCCGCGGCCACCAGTAGATTTTCTTTAAGTCCTTGTACAACTTATCCCCACCAGGGTGGACTGAATAAGGTGTACTGTGGCATTCTTCCATGAGTCTTCTCTTCAGTTCCTCGCACTTATGAGGAACGCACCATCTTCCTTTAAAACGGATACTTCCATCCTCATGGATTATGAATCCTACCGCCTTTCCCTCACCTATCTTTCCTTTGATTCTCTGGAGATTCTCGTCGTCCGGTTGAGCTTCTCGAATCTCGTCAAATACGGTAGATTCAAATGTTATGGCGTTCACTGTCTCCACCACGGTTCCATAATGGACTAGTTCGGTATCCAACTTAGCTAGGTCCATATACAGTCTCGAAGGTAGAATGAGTGTGTTCGCCGTGTGCCTCGTCTTGCGACTCAACGCGTCTGCTACGACGTTCGCCTTGCCTTCATGGTAGGCTATATCCAGATCGTAATCCTTAATCAGCTCGAGCCATCTCCTCTGCCTCATATTTAACTCTTTCTGAGTAAATATATACTTGAGGCTCTTGTGATCTGTAAACATCCGACAAGTTCGTCCATATAGGTAGTGTCACCAGATCTTAAGAGCGAACACTACCGCTGCTAGTTCCAGATCATGTGTCGGGTAGTTTACTTCGTGTGTCTTGAGTTGCCTTGATGCATAAGCAATCACCCTATGGTTTTGCATTAGCACGCAACCAAGACCTTCTTTCGAGGCGTCGCTGTACACCTCATAATCCTCAGCCTCTGATGGCAATGCTAAAACCGGTGCTGATGTGAGTCTCCCCTTAAGCTCACGGAATGACTGTTCACACTCAGCTGACCAATCAAACTTCAATCCTTTCTTCAGCAATTGGGTCATCGGTCTCGCAATTTTTGAAAAGTCTTTCACGAATCTTCGGTAGTATCCGGCTAGTCCTAGGAAACTTCTTACCTCAGTCTGGTTTGTTGGTGCCGGCCAATCAGACACTGCCGATATCTTTGCCGGGTCGACTGATACTCCTTTAGCCGATACTATATGACCTAGAAAGGCGACTTCATTCTTCCAAAACTCGCACTTTGACAATTTCGCGTAGAGTTGATTTTTCCTCAAAAGTCCGAGTACTTGGTGCAAATGACTACGATGCTCTTCTTCATTCCTCGAGTAAACCAGGATGTCATCGATGAATACGACAACACATGAGTCTAGTAACTCTCGGAAAATGCTATTCATGAGGTTCATGAATACTACGGGAGCATTAGTCAGACCGAAAGACATTACGGTGAATTCGTAGTGTCCATATCTTGTTCTGAAAGCTGTCTTGGGTATATCGTTCTCGGCGATACGCAGTTGGTGGTATCCCGACCTCAGATCAACTTTCGAAAATACCGACGCTCCTTTCAGCTGATCGAAGAGATCTTCGATCCTAGGTAGCGGGTACTTGTTCTTAATCGTCACTTGATTAAGACCTCTGTAGTCGATGCACAATCGGAGTCCGCCGTCCTTCTTTTTCACGAAAAGGACTGGTTCTCCCCATGGTGATGTGCTCGGCCGAATATATCCCTTTGATAACAACTCCTCAAGTTGTTCTTTCAGCTCCTTCATCTCAGCAGGCGCCATGCGATATGGTGCCTTTGACACCGGTTCGATTCCGGGTATGAGATCGATCGTGAACTCAACTTCCCGCTCAGGAGGCATTCCTGGGATATCCTCCGGGAAGACGTCTGGGTATTCGTTCACGACGGGGATACTGTCGATCTTGCTCCCTACGCCTTCCAGATTATGCACGTAGCATGCGTACAGTTGGAATCCCTTCTGCATGAGATTGCAGAACTTTACTGCATTTACTACCTTGGCACTCTTCTTCTGAGGCTGCATGTAGTAAATGACCTTCTTCCCACGACTCTTCGCCAACGAGATCTTCTGCTTCTGGCACTCGATGATAGCCTTGTATCGCGTCAACCAGTCCATTCCCAAAATGATGTCGAAATCCTTAAGGTCAAATTCTATGAGATTCGCAAAGAATTCAGTGTTCTTGATTACTATCGGGATCCCGTCGTATCGTTTGGAACACGATACTACCTTACCCGATGGTAATTGGATTCCTAAGTTAATGTTATTCGGCGCTGGTAGATCTAACGCAGATATAATTCTCGTGGAAATCAAAGAGCAACTCGCTCCTGAGTCAAATAAGACCTTGACAGGTACGCTTAAAGCAGTAAACGTACCTTCGATCACATCGCCTTGAGCAGCTAAGTCCGCTTGATTGATCACGTTCAGGCGTCCTACTGGCCTTCCTTGATTCCCATGCTGGTTTGGATTCTGAGGTGGCCTCTGTGCCTGCGGGAACCTCTGTCCTTGGTTGTCCTGCTGGTTAGGCCCAGCTGGTCTGTTTCCCTGAGGACGGTTTATCAGGTCCAACCTCTTTTCAATGCGGTCCTCCCTCGTCCGGCACTCCTTCTTCATATGGCCTTCTCGGCCACACCGGTAACAATGCCCCGGTCTTGGGCATTCACGCACCAAGTGCGGAATGTTGCATTCCTGGCATCTGGGTATGAAGGCGCCCTGGTTATCCGGCCTCCGACCTCCTTGGCCTCCTCGATTGAACTTTCTGTTATCTGGCTTCCTATGACCATCATTCCTTCCTTGGTCATTTCCCCTTCTGAAGTGATTTCCAGTGTTATTGTTCCGACTCTTCTTATCAAAGTTGTTTAGGCCCTTGCTCGTCTCTCCATGGTCCTTGCGCTTCAGCTATTGCACTCGTGCAATTGCCACTGCACGATCGTAAACAGCCTGCAGAGTTGTGTGCTGTCCGCCAACCAAGATCTCTCTGATGCTGAGGTTCAGCCCCATCTCAAATTTCTGGGCTTTATCAGCATCGGTCGGTACCAGTCTTGGAGCGAAACGGACGAGCTCTTTAAACTTCGCGTAGTATTCTTGAACTGTCTGGGTGCCTTGACGGAGATTAATGAATTCCTCATACTTAGCAGTTTTCGTACTGAGGGAATAGAATCTTTCCCTCATCATCTCCTTAAACTCTTCCCAGAAATAGGCGTGTTCACCATCGGCAAGTCCTTCTTGGTGGTTTTGCCACCATTTGTCAGCTTCTCCACTTAAATAGTATACGGCCACTCCAACCTTCTCGTTTTCGGGACATCTGACGGCGTTTAGCAGCTTGTCAAAAGTCCTTATCCAGGCTTCCAGCTTTGCGGGATCCTCCTGTCCCTCATAATGGGGCGGCTGGTAAGGGTTTACCATCGCCAAATAATTTATTCGAGCTGCTGGGGGTGGCACTGCTGCCTGTGCTCGATTAACTTCCGCGTTTCCTAAGGCAATGAGGACTTGCTCAACTGTCCTCAGTCGTTCATCCATTGCGTCGGTGGCGCAAAAAGTGGTGCTACGAGGCCAATTTAGGCGCCATACAGTGAGTGTGGCGCATTTTAAAATAAAATAAAATTTAAAAATAATCCGTGGCGCAATTTGTGGCGCTGAAAGGGGGTTTTATGCGCCACACAGTTGATGCGGCGCATCCTGAAGCAAACTTGGAAAAATTCTCATTTTGCGGCGCCAAAAGTGGCGCTTCTGGGCAGATTTAGGCGCCACCAAGCACATGCGGCGCATTTTGTAAAAACTTAGAAAAATTTCTAAGTTTTGCGGCGCATAAAGTGGCGCTGGAAGGCATTTTTAGGCGCCACAATGCACATGTGGCGCATTCTGTGCCAATTCGGGCAGAATGTGTTTTTCCTAAGTTCTTCCCCATGATGTCCAAAATCTCCAAATCACTCAACAATACCAATTTCACTTCATCCACACCTCAATCTAGTCAAAATCAACTTCATTGATCTTTTTAACAGTTCAAAACAACTCAATCTAGCATGCTATTGGTAAGAGCTACTTTATTGAACTTAAAAGCAACTAAAAACCTTATAAGCTAAATGAACACTATCTAATACTTCATATAATCGAAAGAATGTGAATAACAGAAATAATATATCTAAGATAGCAAAATAATAGGAAATAGAGTTAGGACAATACAATCCCAAATGAAAATAACTAAAATGTAGCAAAATAAAAATAGAGTCAAATACATAGGCCTATCAATACATGTCATATCTAGTGATCACAAGCCTATCTATCGCTCATCTCTCGCACTCAGTCAGAGTCCTCAGAATCGTGATCGTCATTATCTCCAACTTCCTCAGATCCATCCCCAGCATCAGCATCCTCAGCATCATCATCTCCATCCTCGCTACCATCTCCAGAGCCTACATAGTCCTCATCCTCATCGTCCTCAGAAGGTGTCTGAGGAGCGACATATCGCTGTCCTAAACTCTGGGACATGAAGTACTCCAGTCGGGCTGCGTGGTAAGCCTGGGCTCGAGCATTCTTGGCTATCTGGTCAGCCAAGAAATGGTGCCTTTGAGCTGCAAGTAAGGCATGCTCATTCACTGTGTTCAGCAAGTTCTGCTGGTTTATCAATAAAGTCCTAGCCCACTCAGGCTCTCCCGGATGTTGATATGACTGCTGTGACTGCTGTGGCTGCTGTGGCTGAGCTCTCCCTCGTCCTCTACCTCTGCCTCTACCACCTCGTGTACCCCGGGTGGACTGTGAAGGAGCCTCAGAATGCTCTTGGCTAGCCTGTGAAGGTGCAGGTGGTGGTGACTGCCTGGGTAACTCCCTGGGAAGTATCATAGGTTGGCATCTTATGCCAGGCAACTTGAAGTTCTTCTTCCCAAATGGAATAGGGGGCCTCATTCTCCAATCTCTATCAAACTGCCCCATATTCACTCCTGCCTGAGCACAAAGTTGCCATATCAAGCTAGGAAACATAAGAGCTGACCTCTTAGACACCCCCGGTGTCTGTCTCAACTCAAGTGATATAAGCTCTCCCATGTTGATCGGGCTCCCCACCTTGATGCAATATGGGACATACATATCCAGGGCAGTGGGTCCAGAAGTGTGAGTCGAAGGACTCAATCTCGATCTGTAAAACATAAGAAGCTGGTACATAGGAGCATCCATATCAGGCCCATGTAGCCTACTCATATCATCATCATCATACGTGAGGACATCCTCCTGTCCCTCAAACATAGACATCAGCACAAGCTTCTTAAAATCCTCCCTATCATCGGCTCTCATCACCGGCTCCCAGAAATCTCTACCGTAGGGCACATCCACTACTCCAAATAATTGGTTGATGTGCTGAGGAGTGATGGGTACTCTAACCCCAAAAATCCAAGAATCCTCCTCCTCAGCATTGGCTAGAAACAACCTAGTCAACTCCCACGAATATGATCCAGCTGGGTGTCTCACAAATCTCTCCCAACCCCTGGATCTAATAACATCTCGGAGTAAAGGGTGTTGTAAATCTCTATCTGAAAAACCCCTATCAACGATGATCCTCTTATTGTGAAATCTTTTGTAGAGCTCGTATGCTCTGGCACTCCTGAATACAGTGGCATCGAATATGCCCTCCCTGACATACAACAGATCGGGGACATAGGCTCTGAGATCTTGCCTTTTCGGTCCTCCCCTTGCCGGTTGCTCCTCCTGCTCCTCCTGATCAACCTCATCATCATCTTCCTCCCCACCCACAGCCTCAGGGACAGGCTCCTGTATAGCTAATGCAGCAGATCTCCCTCTCCTAGGTCGAGAGGAAGTGGAACTTGTGACAGGTGCCTTCCCCCGAGAGGCTCTAGAGGGGGCCTGTGAATGATCGGATGTCTCAAGCTGAATGGACTGATCAGGTTGGTCAGGCTGATTGACCTCCTGATGGTCATCAGCGGGTACTGTAGTATGTCTCGAAGATGCACCACTCTTGGACTTGCTCTTCCTGAAATAGGAGAGAAGTCCCTTGGACTTGGAAGCACCTCCTGAGCCTTGTGGGTGATCCATCTGTATCAAATTTTTCGTGCGGAGTCTGCGATGTTCAAAAATATGCTCATCAGGAATAGGAGTAGGAATGCTATCCGGTGACTGTGGATCATAAATCCCCATTCTCCCCTCGGGCATGGGTATATACCTATAACCCGATTTCTTAGGGAGGTTTGGAGGATTATACATTATTTCAGTAACTGGTTGTACAAAAACTCTGGGTTAGTATCATATATATGCATTGCCTCCCATCCTCACACTTAAGTTTAAACCAAAGGTTTAACTTAAGTGTTAAGTACAAAGCAAACATATACATCAACCTAGAATGTGGGATTTAAATACTTCAATGAACAAGATGTTGCATTTTTTAAAAATTATGAATCATAAACTTTGTTTAAACACAACACCCATTTTATTTTAAAGTTTAAAATTCATGTTTAAGCATGCCTTTTTAATAAAAACTCCTTATTTTATTAAATTTTCAGATTTAATAAACAAAAACAACCTAAATTATTAAACTAGTGCATTACAAATGGTTTAAATTAATATTTAAATCCATTCCAATTTATTCATATAATAAATTACCCTATTTTAATTAACCAAATTATAAATAAAAGAGTTTTTATCAAAACATGGTCCAGTTAACTCACATTATGAAAAATATGGAATTTTTGACATGAGAATAACTTTATATTTTTAATATAACTAAAATGACATGTTCTAGTGATGTTTCATCCATTTAATTAATCAAAAATGCCATTTTAATTAATTTAAAATAATTTTCAGATTTTAAAAATTTTCAAAAATCCCAAATTTTAATGTTAATCCAAAAATTTTCACATTATGCATTCAATCCATGTTCTACAACACTTGTTCATGTTTAAACTAAAATTTAGACAATTAAAAACAAGTTAACTCCCACATTCTAACAACACCCAAAAATTGAGCAACAACACAAACACCAAAACTAATGTATTCCAAAGCACTAGAATATGATAATAATTGAATTAGGATAGCCATTCTTACCTAAATTGAAGGATTGGAGCACTTTGAAGAGGAATCCCCAAAGTTGGAAGAACTAGGGTTCTTGAGCCCTAATTTGATTAAACAAACAAAATGTGGGGTTTTTGGAATGAGAATTGACAATGTAGATGAGAATTGATAGGAAGAAACAAGAATTGGAAGAATTTTTACCGGAGTGGCGCAATTGTGTCGCTTGGGAGAGGATGGTGGCGCACGGTGGTGAAGAAAATGGAGAGAAGAGGGAGCTTCGGTCGAAATGGGGAAGAAAAGAGGATTTTGGGGCTTAAAATCCCGATTTGGGTCCGGGTCAGGATTCTGACCCGCCGGGTCAGGCGCCATTTGTGGCGCTGGAGCCACCTTTTAGGCGCCGCACGAGCTGTGCGGCGCAATGGGTGATCGCAAAATTCTCTAAGTCCTCAAGTGGCGCAATAATTGGCGCTTCGGAGCAGTTTTATGCGCCACACTGTGTGTGTGGTGCAAAAACTGACTTAAAATTTTCCCAGGTTTGAAAATGGCGCATAATGTGGCGCCTTAGCTTGATTTCAGGTGCCACCAAGAAGGTGTGGCGCCTGGACTGAGTCTGTGACACTCGAATTTCAGCTCAACTCAACCAAAATGATAGTTTATTCAATCCCTAAGGTTAGCAAGTCAGATTTAGCATATATACACTCCTTAAATCCTTCCGGATCATAATTCTCCTCAATTAAACCAACTAGTCCATATAGATCCTCCTCCTCAATTTCCAACCGGGTCAACTTGCACATATCAAGATCAATCTCCAAGCATACACAAATCCATCATTTCTCAACATTTTGCTACTTATTCCAATTCATAGGCAATGTCCTACTCAATTTATTGAACACATGCAATTAACATAGCATAAAATTTAAACAACATAATTTAAACCAAAAACACATTTAAATTTCATGAAAGCAAGGACAATAAAGCAAATAAAAGCACATAAACAATAAAATACAAAATATTTTTGTCTTTTTCTCTCATTTTATAATTTTTATTGGTTTTTATAAGCTTAATAAATAAAAACTCAACATAATTAAACATGCAATGCAAATACTTTAATAAGCAGACTTAAATAACCAAAGGCTTAACATTAATTTGTTCGATGAATTTAACTTTATCTCCAAAATAATGTTTAAGTCTTTGACCATTTACAGTAAATTCCCTTTCATCTTCAGCTTTTAAAACTACTGCACCATTATCCAACACTTTAACAATCCTAAAAGGCCCTGACCACTTTGTCTTTAATTTACCAGGAAACAGCTTAAATCTAGAATTATATAAAAGCACTAATTGTCCAGCTTCAAACACCTTAGGCCTAAGCATTTTATCATGATAAAGCTTTGTTCTTTCCTTATAAATTAGAGCATTATCATACGCTTGACGTCTAATTTCTTCTAATTCAGTAAGATCTACATTCCTTTTTTCTTGAGCCTCTTTAAATTCAAAATTCAATTTCTTCATAGTCCAAAGTGATTTAAACTCAAGTTCAAAAGGTAAGTGACAAGCTTTACCATAAACCAATTTAAAAGGAGTCATACCTATAGGCGTTTTAAAGGCTGTCCTATAAGCCCACAATGCTTCATCTAACTTAAAAGCCCAGTGTTTTCTAGATTTTCCTACAGTGGCTTCCAAAATCTTTTTAATCTCACGATTAGTGACCTCTACCTGACCATTGGCTTGAGGATGATAGGGTGTTGTTATCCTATGATGAACATGAAATCTAGATAACAATTGATTAACAGCCCTATTGACAAAATGAGATCCACCATCACTAATGATTGCTTTAGGCACACCAAAACGAGTAAAGATTTGCTTTTTCAAGAATTTAATCACTTGTTTAGCATCGTTTAAAGCACATGATTCAGCTTCTACCCATTTTGATACATATTCTACAGCAACAAGAATATACAATTTCCCATTAGATGGTGGAAATGGACCCATAAAATCAATTCCCCACAAATCAAACAATTCAACAGGCATAATTCCTTTTAGTGGCATTTCATCTCTTTTAGTGATATTACCAGCTCTTTGACATACATCACATTTTTGCACAAATGATCTAGCATCACGATATATATTAGGCCAATATAAACCACCCTCGAGTACCTTATGGGCTGTCCTGTTCGGTCCAACATGTCCTCCTCCAAGTCATTCGTGGCAAGCCTTTAGAACTTTTTCAAAATCCTCATCAGGGATGCATCTCCTTATGATTTGATCTGAACACAGTCTAAACAAATAAGGTTCATCCCAAATAAAATATTTAGCATCAGTTTTAAATTTTTGCTTTTGGCTATGCCATTTTAAATGATCAGGAATTACACCACATGCTAAATAGTTCACAAAATCAGCAAACCACGGATCAGAGGAAGTGTTATTTATTAAATACAAATTTTCATCAGGAAATGCATCATGAATTAATCTTTCTTCCCCTTTTTCATGCTCCAGTCTAGATAGATAATCAGCTACAGGATTTTCATCTCCTTTTCTATCTTTAATTTCTAAATCAAATTCCTGTAACAATAATACCCATCTAATTAACCGTGGTTTAGCATCTTTCTTTGCAAATAGATATTTAATAGCAGCATGATCAGTGTAAACTACAGTCTTAGAGCCTATCAGATATGGTCTAAACTTCTCACATGCATATACAACAGATAAAAGTTCTTTTTCAGTGGTGGCATAATTTCTTTGTGCAGAGTTTAAAGCCTGACTAGCATAATAAATAACATGAAGCTTCTTATCCTTTCGTTGACCCAGTACTGCTCCAACAGCAAAGTCACTAGCATCGCTCATGATTTCAAATGGCAAACTCCAGTCAGGTGGCTGAATAATTGGTGTTGTCACCAATGCTTCCTTGATCCTATTGAACGCCTCAATACACTCATCAGTAAAATCAAACTCGACATCCTTACATAGCAGCTTAAACAGAGGCAATGCAATTTTAGAAAAATCTTTTATAAATCTTCGATAGAATCCAGCATGTCCCAGAAAACTTCTCAAAGTTTTTAAATTATTAGGAGGTGGAATTTTTGCAATCACTTCTACTTTAGCCCTATCAACTTCAATGCCATTTTTAGAAATCCTATGTCCTAAGACAATACCTTCATTAACCATAAAATGACATTTTTCCCAATTAAGAACTAAATTTGACCCTTCACATCTAATCAGGACTTTTTCCAAGTTAATTAAACATTTCTCAAAATCAGACCCGAATACAGAAAAATCATCCATAAATACCTCAATGCATGTCTCAATTAAATCAGAAAATATAGACATCATGCATCTCTGAAATGTAGCTGGAGCATTACACAAACCAAATGGCATTCTCCTATATGCAAATGTACCGTAAGGACATGTAAATGTAGTTTTATCTTGATCCTCAGGTGCAATTGGAACTTGATTATAACCAGAATAGCCATCTAAAAAGCAATAAAACTCATGACCAGCTAAATGCTCTAGCATTTGATCAATAAAAGGCAATGGAAAATGATCTTTCCTAGTCTTATCATTCAATCTCCTATAATCAATGCATACACGCCATCCAGTAGTAGGTCTAGTAGGTACTAGTTCACCATTTTCATTTCTAATCACAGTCATACCTCCCTCTTTAGGCACTACTTGAACTGGACTCACCCACTGACTATCAGAGATGGGATAGATAATACCTGCATCGAGTAGTTTAATCACCTCTGATCTTACAGCTTCTTGTAGATGTGGATTCAGTCTCCTTTGGGGCTGTCTCACTGGCTTGTCATCCTCCTCCATATAAATCCGGTGTGTACACAATGCTGGACTCAGTCCCTTGATGTCGGCTATCGTCCAACCTATTGCTCTAACATGCTTACTCAACACTTGGGTTAATGCACTTAATTGATCATCATTTAATTTATTACTTGCAATAACAGGTAAAGTATCATTCTCACCAAGAAAAACATACCTCAAATGTGATGGCAGCTCCTTCAATGTCAATGTAGGTGGCTTTTCAACAGACGGGACTAACTTAGACTCTTCTATTGCACATGTTACTTGTACAGGTAATTCTCCCTCACACTTACTTTCAGCTAAGTCCTCACAACTCTCCACTAACTGCTCAAATTTCCTATAGGGATCATGTCTAGCAAAGAACTCTCTCTCAATCACCTCATCCTCCTGATAGATAGCTGTAACTCTATTACACGGGTAGGTGTCAGAACTAGCGTGTTGTGTTTTAGTTGTCTTAGAAATGTCAAACGACACTTGTTCATTACCTACTTTAAGTGTAATTTTACCATCATCCATATCAACCATAGCCCTACCAGTTTGCAGAAATGGTCTACCTAAAATCAGAGGAATATCAATGTCTTTTTCCATATCAAGAACAACAAAGTCGACAGGGAAGATGAAGCTCTCCACTTGAACAGGAACATCTTCTACAATGCCTAAAGGAGTCCTAATAGATCTATCAGCAAGCTGTAGCTGCATCCTAGTAGGCTTCACAACTCCTACTCCTAGTTCTCTAAAGACATGTAAAGGCATCAGATTAATACTAGACCCGAGATCACACAGAGCTTTGTTGAATTCTTTAGTGCCAATAATGCACGGAATAGTATAACTCCCAGGATCTATTTGTTTAATAGGTTGCCTTCTTTGTAAGATTGCACTACATTCCCCTGTCAGTATCACTTTCTCTTCATCATCAACACTCCTCTTTTTTGATAGATTTCTTTTAAGAACTTAGCATACACAGGCATTTGTGCAATGGCATCAGAAAAAGGGATATCAATTCTTAAATTCTTAAAGACTTCTAAGAATTTGGCATAATCTTTATCTTCCTTAGCCTTTTTAAGACGCTGTGGATATGGAATAGGTGGCTGATACGGCTTGACCGGGACAGTTGATTTTCCCTTATCCTTACTCTGTTCAACTCTGAGTTTCTCGCTCTCCTTAGGCTCATTAGTGTTTTTATGCTGGCTTTCTTTCTTTGTATCCTCACTTTGATCATCTACAGCTTCAGCTAAAACCTCTGGATCATCTAAGGTAGGGTAAGGATTAGGTAATTCCTTTTTATTCCTTAAAGTGATTTCTTTACAATGCTCTTTTGGATTAGGATCAGGCATGCTTGGTAGTGTTCCTTGCTGTCTATTTGAGGTATCCCTAGCAATTTGACCAACTTGAACTTCTAAATTTCTCATTGAGGCTTGCATTTGCTGAATTGTTTGTTATTGAGAGACGATTGTGCTCATTAACTCTTTTAAATTGACCTCATCACTTCCTTGGTTTTGTTGCAGCTGTTGTTGAGGTTGAAAATTCCTAGACTGTTGGTTAGGGTAAAAAGGTTGATTCTGATTTATGTTCTGATTATAGTTTTGAAAATTCTGATTTTGATTTTGATTTGGGTAATTTTGATTTTGGTTTTGTGGATAAGGTTGACGGTTGTTTTGTGGGTAGGTGTTTTGTTGAAATTGAGAATTCTGATTTGGATAGAAGTTCTGATTTTGAGGACGGTTTTGATTGTAATTTTGCTGCCTGTTGCCCATGTAGTTCACATCTTCCACTTGCTCCTCAGTCCCCTCACACTGCATAGTCTCTTGAAGTCCTTGATCAAGCAGGTGACAGGCTGATGACTCGTGAGGTCCATGACAAATACCGCATCTCACAACTTTAGCTTGACCTTTCTTAAGCGTAGAAACCTCCCTCATCAAAGCATCTAACTTAGAATCTATAGCAACAGCCTTTTCTACCTCATATATTCCTCCTTTTGTTTTATTTCTAGCATTTTTCTTACCAGGAAATTTTTTCATGTTAGAAATCTTTTTCTCTATGATTTCCTTAGCTCTAGAAGGTCCTATAGATAGAAAAGAATCTCCAGCTGCTGCATCCAACAAATTCCTCCAATGATCAATCAACCCATTGTAGAAGAAGTGCATCTGCTGCCAGTCTTCAAAGCCATGATTTGGACATCTCGCCAATAAAGTGTTGTATCTATCACATGCTTCAAGTAAAGTTTCACCCTCATCTTGCACGAATTCTTTGATTTTTTCTTGTAATTCAATAACTTTGGATGGTGGGAAGAATTGTTCTAAAAAGGCTTCTAACATTTTATCCCAAGTAGTAATATCCCTTAATTGAAGTGAGATGTACCAAAGCTTTATCTCTAAGTGAAAACGAGAACAATCTCAACTTAATTTCATCACTGGTAACACCATTTATTTTCACTGTGTCACAATAGTCCAGAAAGTTTCTTATGTGTTCTACAACATCATTAGTAGGTGCTCCATTATACTGATTAGCTTGAACCATTGTGATTAGTGCAGGCTGAAGGGTAAAGCTTAAAGCATCTACATCTGGCCTTGGAGTTCTATTAAGCAGATTTCCACTAGTTCCTTGTAAGTGTTCTTCAATGGTCATTTCAGCTTGATCATCGTGCTCCAAATCACCACCATTACCTCCATTATTACCCTGATTATCATTGTTATTCGCTGCCATGTTTAACCTATTGAACTTAGCAACTAATTGATTAGTTTGAATTGTTGAAACTCCAGTCGTTGGAGAATAGTCTTCTTCATCAGAGGATGAATTAATTAAAATTTCCAACTGAGCTGGTCTTCTACGTTTACCTAATCTAATAGCTCTAAGAGTACGCTCAATTTCAGGATCATAAGCTATTTCTGCTTGTTTGCTTCGCACTGCAAATATTAAATAAAAATAAAATAAAATAAGCAACAGTTAAATTACTATTTAACTTAATAAATTTAAATTAATAAACTAAAAACAATTAAAAGTTCACAACAAATTCCCCGGCAACGGCGCCAAAAACTTGATGTGTGATTTTCACTACTCATATTTTACCACAAGCGGATGGTTGTCATCAAGTAATAAATACCGGTGAATACCGGGTCGAACCACAGGGAATTTCAGAATATTATTTCATTCCGGAGAAGATTTTAATTGTTTTAAGTTCATTAATTATATTATATATTTTAAAAGAGTTTGATTACTACCAATGGTGATTAAATCTAAAAACAGTGACATTAAAGTTACAATAAAGCAAGTTAAAATTATAATTAATAAAAATATAAATGGGAGATGCTTGTAATATTTTAAATATTGTCATCTTTATATAGAATAGAAATTGCATATTGATTTAGCATTTTCCAATGTCTAAAAAGATCAATTTCTTAAAATTAATTATTTTATAAAGATTAAAATATATTGTAATCTACTAATAATCAAATTATGCTTAAACGGATTTCATGGAAGCTGATTAAATTATTTAACATTCTGCAATCATTATTCTAGGCCTAAATTTGAGTCTTTCCCAAGCATACAAATTTTCCTATAGCAATTAAAAGGCACTTTTCATTTCCCAAATCATTGTGCACATGCCAAAATCCATTTATAATGCAATTTATTCCCAATTCCGGTACTAAAATATTAATTCTACTTTTTATCTCCCGATTTAGCAAAGCAGAAATCACAGAATTTGGATTCTAACATTTAATTATGCAGAACAGTGTAAATAATTTAACAATTATGGTAAAATAATAATAAAACATGGTAAACTGGATTAGATTACTAATATTGGAATGCAGATAGATTAGAATTAATGCCAGATTGCTAAAAATGGATAATGCAGATTGATCGATTAATTCAGGTCTTTAACAGATTAATAATTTAAAGAGCAGATTTGGTAAAACACAGAATGTCGATCATTTCAACAACATCTAACATATAATTCTAAAACAGATTCTAACAATTTTTGCAGATTAACCCAGATTACATAAGAAAACATCGATAAATTATATTGCTTCCATAAAACAGATAAATTCATACTTCAAAGTGATTCTGAACTCCCGTTCTAGAACACTTCTAACACGAACAACACAGAAATCCGTCTACAAATTAAAAACATGATAGCAGATTACATTTAGAGGCAATTTCAATTCATTACAAAGCAAGAAAGAGAAAGGCAACACCTAGAATAGGAAGAACACGCCCAGAATAGCGTTCTTTACGCATTCCTCCGGCATGATTATGTGTTTCTGGCCTTCTTCTCCCATTAGCAAATGTTTCCAGAGAGTATTATTCGAAAATTATGAGTCTGCCTGATGAAGAATGAAGAGAAACGGCATTTAAAACCGAGTTCGGAAGGTTAGAAAACTGCCCAACTGCGACGGTGGCGCAAAAAGTGGCGCTCCAAGGTGGTTTTAGGCGCCACCAAGGAGGTGCGGCGCATTCTGACAATTTCCCAATTTTTAATTTAACAGCGGCGCATTTTGTGGCGCTCCGGAGTAGATTTCGGCGCCACCAAGCTTATGCGGCGCATCCTGAAGCTTTTTTCCATCTGAGATTTTCCTAAGTGTCGATGTGGCGAATAATGTGGCGCTCGAGCATGATTTTATGCGCCGCCATGCCTATGTGGCACATTCTGGAGCTTTTCCAGTGTTGAAAATTCTGAATTTTACATCCTTTGACCTCCGAACATCTTCTCTCTTCATTTTAATGCCTGAAACATCATTGTAATGTATTAGAATTGCCGAAGTCTTATTATAAAACATAAAACAAGGTAAATTAGGCTCGGATAAGCTCAATTCAACCGGTCTTATTAATATTTACACATCACATGAAATATACACTAAAAAGCAGTAAAATAGAGTCTCATGCATGCAATTTAGGTTCATTTTAACATAATTTAAGCTTATTTAAATGTGGTTTCACAGGGTGCATCAATAGCCAAATTATCAATCCAAATATCTAAATAACAAGTTAACAAAAAGTATGACCATTGGTCAATATAACATCAGCAGTACATTCTCAATTATCCTTCTCAACATATTCTAAGAAATGGTACAAACAATAAAAGCACAACAAACGTTCAATTTCACAAAATAGACATCACATCGAGCCCTCAACACCATATAAATCTATAACGATACGCAGGCCAAAAAAACCTAAATAAATGTAAAACAACGGCAGACAATAGCAATTTTAAAATAGATGTGAATCCCAATCTGACACAATCGCACTTCAACGACATCGAAATACCCAGGAGAAAGAGCAAAAAATAAGAACACTCCATTTATGTTTCAAAATTTATAACCTGAATCCTGCATTTCCGAATTACAAGCATGATATTTCAAGATCCAACATCTATACCACCAGAAACAACACAATAAACAAAATTCCAACAGAGAACACAAATTTCAAAGAAAAAGCAAAAAATATGGAACACTTCATTCCCGTTTCAAAATTCATAACCCGGATCCTACATTTTCGAAATACAAGCAAAATATAAAGATCCAACACTTATACAGTAAAGATCACAAAAAAATTAGCACCTGTTTTTTCCACGACAAATGGCATGGTTGTTGCTTTCCTCGACACCCCCACGACATGGGCAACGGGCTGTGTGCTTACTCGTGGGGATCAATTCTTTGTAAAGCAATGCAAGAAGATTGATCCAGGCATTTCATCAAACACACAAGGCATGCATAAACCTAGAGGATTCACAGTAAATTCAAGTATTAAACTAATATTATTGCCATAGCCACCAAAAGCAGAATCTAACTGAATCATCCATATAGTTTTTAGTAAATCAACAGGCAAGCTTTTATCCAGCAAAATCCATGTAATTTTTTTTCTAATATTGCTACCATATGAATTCCATGCCCGAGATCCATGGCAAGGCCTAAACAGGTGTGGCAGCGAGATGGCTGGAGTCACGCGCCAGGGAAGAAGGCGGTGTCTGTGCCAGTTCGCAAGGAAGGCCGCAACATGTTCAACCCTAGCATGTCCGTCAGATATGGGGGACAGAGGCAAGGGGAACTGCAGGAAAGAATCTCAGATGGAAACAGAGGCGGCAAGTAAAAGGAACCTTAAAAGATGAAAAATATAAATTTAAAACTAAAAATTAACCGGAGAGAAATCCTTACTCGATGGTCGAAGTTCGATGGAGGAGGGGCCTGGAGACCACATAGCGAGAGCAACAACGCAGGCGGAGCGAGGGTTTGCAAGCGAGGGCACTGAAGATTGGAACGCCTGGTAAGGAAATTCGAATGATGCTGGTGAACGACGAAGCCCCGCCAAGGAAGTGTTATGCGGTGGCGTACGGTGGGGCGACGACAGGTCTTGCGCACAACACGTCGTCGAATTTCACATGGACTTTCCACGGCGAGGGTTGCACGAACCAAAAACAGATGACGTAAGGGAAGATTGCGGAAGTGGGAAATTGGGGAGAAATTTAAAGAAAGTGGAACCCGAGAAGTCTAGGGGTGGGGCAAGTGGGTCGTTTGCGGTGGCGGTGGGTGAGGCGACGCTCGCGCATCGGGGCGGCGGCGTTGCTAGGGTTTCCCTAGGCATCAATTTCTGACGGGACAAAGAAAAACGGGAGGGCCGGGAATTTGAAGAAAGGGAAACAATAATGGCGAGTAGAACGCAGGGAGGAAGTAAAGGCTGGAGTGAGCTTCACAAGCAGAAGACCGTCTAAAGAGGAGGAGGAGAAATCAATCGACGGCATGCGGTGAAGCCGAACTGGAAGGGAAAGAGGAACAATTTTGGGCTCGCAAGAATTGATGGGCAACACTGAAAGAATGCCGGCAATGAAATCGAGCCGCTCCACCACAACGCGACAAAAGTTGTACTGTAGATAAGAAAACAACTGTAGCAAAATACAACAACTGTAGCAATATACGATTTCGCATATATATATATATATTAGATATATATATGTGGCCTCTTTGGTATCAGAGCCAAGGGGAGTGTAAAGAGGTTATTTATTTGTGTTGTTTTGTTTAACAAGTGAATACTGAGAACCCCTTGCCTTGGAGTTTCTTAAGTCGAGACCAGAAGAGTCCTTTATTCAGACACTCCCAGGATTGTAAGTAAACATTTGTTTTATTTCCGAAACTCATGGATAGCCTCTTGCCACGCTCCTTCTCTTGTTCGTCAGAACAAAGCACATCCAGTACTTCTAGTCCTAAGAAACTAGTCCGGTCGGAAGAAACAATCATTGAAGATTTTAACAAATCTATTGATGATTGGACTATTCCAAAAGTCTCAAAAAATGAAATATACCAACCTCCAAATTCCTCTCATTCTCTACTGATCTAGCTATAAAAACTGAAGAAAGAGATATCCAGCTCTCCAAACCTTTTGAAACTATAAATCTGCTTTCACCTGATTCCCTCTCTAAGCATTTCTCAAAAGGTTACAAATACATTCATATAGGATTAAACCCCTTAGTAAAGAAGGCCTTGATACTTCTATCCTAGTGTAATACCCGGGATTTTTATCGGCGTCCAAAGGAATAAAATTTATTTCTTAATCCAATCAAGGTCGAAATATCTCCGAGAAGAAGAAAATAATTTATCACAATAAATTATTGCTCGGAAATGAAACGCCGATAGATTCAAAAATTCAAAATGGAATAAAAGAGGGAAAGGAAGCCCGAAGACATTCCATGAATCGAGTCAAAAGAATTGGAACTAAATTCAAGAAAGAAAAGAATTTTAATTCCAGGAACCCGTGAAGTCGGAAATAATTTAATTAGATAAATTGTTGCACGGGAGTCAAAAGACGACGAAATTAGAAGCCGACACATCCGAAACCGACGGACTTAAGATTTCAAACACGAAATCAATTTCAAGTCGAAATAGATTAATATAGGAATCATAATTAGAGAATGACCCGAAAAATCGAACCCGAAAACGTAGGAGGACAGAAGTCCGAAAGAGAGGAGAAAAAGGCCCGACAGATCGCACGACCCGGCCCAGGCCGCAGCCCAGGCCGGAGCCGCGCGGTCGCCGTGCGGAGAATGGCCATGGACCGCGCCACCACCGCGCCAGAGCAACAGCAGCTGCCAACTTGCGCGATTTCGGCGATTTGTTGACAAAATTACAACCTTAATTTTTGGAAATCGGATTCCCTTCGGTGGAAAGACAATAAGTCGAGATTGACAGATCTCCAACCCCATTATCAACCTTTCAACACTCTTCCTCCATCCAAAACTCTCCCAAAAACCGAAAACACAAGTTCTTCACTTTCCGACGACTTTTCGATCACTTTCCGGTGACGAAAATCGACGAAGAAGGCGTGGAGAGCAACATCTCTAGTGTTCCAGATTGGGGTAAGTCGTCCGTAGGCTTTCGTTTAAGTTTACGAGTCCAAAAATCCAATCTAACCCTAGATTTTTACTTTCAATTTCGTTTCGGGGCCAACGGAAAGGAGACGGAGTAATTGGGACGTGTTCGTAGCAAGCGTGGGCGCCGCGATCGATCCGGAGACGTCCTAGACATCCCCCACTGTAAGTTAATCTTACTTGGTTTTGGGTGACTTAAAATGCAACCAAACATAGGGATTTAATAACTCTAAAATCTGTCAACACGAAAAACCCACGGCGCAGCGAATTGGTGCGAATTTTTCAAACCCCTAAAACTGCTCAAACGGAAAAACTCAAAACACGAAAAACGTTCCTAAGACATTGGTCTAGTTCGTATAAAATTTTCATAATTTTTCATTGTGTTTTGATATCCAAAAACGGCCTCCAACGAACCTGCTCTGAAAGTCGAACTTGAAACTGTGACAGATTTGAAATCGGACCAAAACCCCTATTTCGAGAGTTCAAACCAAAAAAATCAAAACTAGACTTTGATCATAACACATTAAACTATGTTTTGTAAAAATTTCATCGATTTTCATCAAAGTTTGCTACCCCAAATCGATCCGAACATAAACTGTTATTGAAAACCTTTTTCGAAATCTGACAGTGTAGATGTACGAACTTGATGAGCCTGTTTCTATATTTTCTAGTCAGAATTGATCTTTTCAATCTAAATGAAAGTTGAATATAATTATGTCTAGTATGTGCATATAAAATTTCAGAATTTTTGGAGTCCGTTTGGTATGTCAAAACGCCGATATTCTAAACTGTGGTAATCCTGAATCCTGACAGTGTACATGTTGAGCAATAAACTCAATTTGTGACATGTTTCCTCAACTTATTACGAAATCGTTAAAACACAAAAGTTGTTCGTTAGGGTGTTTTTGATATGCTGTGAAAATTTCAGAATTTTTGGACTTGAGATGAATTTTTAAATTAAAAAGGCGTAAACTGTGACGCCAAATGATTTTAATTCGAAGAGATTTTGAAATTTCGAAACAAAACGATCGAAACCTTAAAACACGATAAAGATATACTTTCGAAATTTCCATTACACTAAGTTAAAAATGATATCAGTGACCTATGTAGGGGGTGAGTGCTCGATAGAGTGCCCCTCTAGCTTTTTGCATTGTGCCTAGACGGACGAGTGTGACCTATGTAGGGGGTGAGTGCTCGATGGAGTGTCCCTCTAGCTTTTCGCTTCGTGCCTTGACGGACGAGGGTGACCTACGTAGGGGGACAGTGCTCAATAGAATGCCCCCTAGCTTTTCGCTTCGTGCCAAAACGGCCGAGGGTGAATATTATGAGAAACTGTGCCAAAACGGCCAATGAAAACTAGCCTACACTCTCGTGTGTACCCGTATGGGTTACACGAGGCTCCGGAGTGTTACTGGGTATGGCAGATACGGCTGCGGCCGCCGGATGACCGGCTAAACTTGACGAGATTGCGATGCAATCGTGAAATACTTGAAATATTTGAAATACGAAACGACTACGGCCGCCGGATAACCGGCTACACTAAATATTGAGAAATTGTGATGTAACGAAAAAAAAAATTAAAAGATTTAATACTTTTTATGCATTTATTTATTTAATTGTTGTCTTTAAATTTTGCATTTAAATTTATGTCTTAAATTTTATAACATGTTAGATTATTATTATGAATTTAATGCATGTTCAAGTATACAATTAAATTATTTACTTTTAAATTGGTAAATGGAATATTTTTGTATGCATGACTAGGAGTAAAATTTAATTATTTAATTAAACCCCTTTTTCATGTGTGTTAAATTATGATCTTGTGGAAATCCTTGTCTTTTAAATTATGTAATTAAATTATTATTAGATGAATAAAATTTAAATCATGTCTTGTATGCACATGTTTTCCTTAAAATTTAATTAAAGGTTTTGAAACCCCTTGATCATAATAGGTGTTAACTTACTCAGCAAGTTGTGCTGACCCAAAACCATTTCTTTCTTTTTCCTACAGAGCCTGTGGATTATACTTGAGCACGTACATGCATGGGAATTTCTGGGAACACTTTATTTTAAATTTGCATTAGACTATAGTATGAACGGGCCTGTTTAACCCGTGTTTTGGCCGTGTTGGCCCAATTTAAATTCCGCTGCATTACTTATATCTAAATATTATTTTCCGCTGCAACCGTAATGATACTATTTTCAAGTTATATTTCAATGGGCTATTTGAATGTTTTAAATTCTGAAAAACCATAGCCTTGCATCTCTTTAGTAAGCTCGGAGAAACCGTGTCTTGCTAGGGAGGTGTGGCGGTGACATCCCGCCCTGGGTTATCAAATCCGGGGTGTTACACCTAGCCATACTCCGAGATGCTAGGTTCACCAACTTTGATGAATCCCTTTTAAGTTCGGTTGAATCAAGTCTTTGTACTGGACCCATATCCTTTGATTGCTATCCCAATCTTACTATATCCCTCCGTGACAAAAACATCCTAAAATCCCTTGTCCTCCAAATCAAAACTCATAATTACAAAATGTTGGAAGGATCCATCCATGTTGCTATTGTCTTCAGAATATACTATAAAGCTATTCTTTCAGCTTTTGCTACTAAAGTAAAATTCCACAGTAAGAAAGGTGAAACCCTTCTCTTAAAAACTGACCTACAGAGATCTAATGCTGTTGTCGCCAGATCCCTCCAATGGAAGGACATAACCCTTCCAGAAGAATGAATTCTTGACAAAGCTGTTGAACCAGAACGGCCATCTATGCCCCCGCCAAACCCTCATTTGAAATCCATCTATCAGGACAGCACCGGACAGGTCAAACTCTCATTCCACAGAAATACCTCCTATCAGAGGAACTTTGACCAACATTCTGATGATTCTGAGGGAAGTACCATAAGCCTTGGAAGAATTTCTCAGTTTGGTAGCCCAACAAAACTGCCCCGATATTCCACCTCTGACATTCCCACGTCTCCTCTGAAAGACGTAAATTTCTCCTCACCCATCCCTAAGTCCATTTATCACAGACGTGACGAAGATCTTATTGATGAAATATCCAGCCCCACATTTTCCTCCGTTACTGAGAACATAAATGAGCTAAATGTCATTGAAGGCAATTTTGTTATCAACAAGCTTGTTCTCCATGAAGACTTCTACTCGGAAGAAAACACGCAAAAAAGAGCCTGGTTCTTCAAAATCTTCTCCCATATCCGATCTGAAATCCAAACATCCTTCTATTCATTCATCTCAGAAGCCAAAACCCTCATCCCCTTTTTCACATGGTTTGAACTCTACCAAAATACTTACCCTGTCAGCAAAACCATCAACCCTATTACTACCAGAAAACCCCTGTTTAAACCTTTTGAAATCTCTAAAGCCACCTCCCTGAATATTTCCCAAGCCAGAACTAGCCTATTGAAAGAGCTCCAATCCCAGCTTTCAAAAGGACCAGAAACCTCCTCCGAAGACAGTTACGTTCCAGAAACCCCAACCCCAGCCCGAGTCAATATGATTACTGACATACAACCTTTTCCGCAAACCGTCTCTTCTATACAACCTCAACCCATTCCTCAAACCCGCTTCAACTCATCATCTGTCTACAACTGGAATCTAGATGGCCTTGGAGAACATCAGATCCTTCTAATGCTCCAACAAATGACAATGGCAGCCAATGCCTATAGAGCGCAAGGACACATAGAAGACAAAGCCATAGCCGAAATCCTTATCGCAGGATTCTCTGGGCAACTAAAAGGATGGTGGGACTTCCATCTTACCGAATCCCAACACGAAGATATATTGAATGCTGTCAAACTTGATGAAGAAGAAACCCCCCTTCTTAGTGACGATGGTGAACCCCAACAAGATGCAGTTGCCACTCTCATTCAAACCATCACAATCCACTTTATAGGAGATCCTACCCTCCTAACCAACCGCAATATAGAGCTCCTATCTAATCTCAGATGTCGAAGGCTCAGCGACTTTAAAACCTACAGAGAGGAATTCATGTCCCGCCTCATGAGCTGAGATGACTCAAACCAACCTTTTTAGAAGGAAAAATTTCTTGCCGGCCTTCCCACTCTCCTCGGAGAAAAAGTTAGAAACAAAATCCGATCTCTTTCTGGATCTCAAATCATTGACTACGACATCTATACTTATGGTCAATTGATAAGCATTATTCAAAATGAAGGCCTCCACATTTGCCAAGACCTCAAAATCCAGAAACATCTCAAAAAGGAGCTGAAGCAGACCAAAACAGAGCTTGGAACCTTTTGTAAACAGTTTGACACCTGCCATCGCAACTTGAAACATGATCCTTGTGATTGCCAAAAATCCCCCTCAAAACCTTACAAAAATTTCCCCAAGCCTTATAAGAAATTCCACAACTACAAACAAACCAGATTCACTCCAACACCTGATTACTACAAGAAGCCTACAAAAGTTCCAACTCCTGCCAGACATCGCGGTCCCAACAAAGACCCAATTAGATGTTTTCGTTGCAACAAAACCGGACATATTGCCAAGTATTGTAAACTCCAACGGCGAATCAATGAACTTCAAATTGATGAAGCCATCCTTAACCAAATCTCTGAACTCCTGATTTCCTCCTCCACGGAACAATCTGATGAGGAGCTACGCCGGTCAGACTCCTCCAACCCCGAAGAAGAAAATGTTTTCAACATAAATGTTGATGACATATCTTCTAGCTGTTCTGATACTATCCCATCTATTAACACTATCACCTCTGAACCACAGACACTTATTGATATCATCAAACAGGTCGAGGATCCCCAAATCCAGAAGACATGTTTTGATAGACTTGTTGAAGAGCTCCAGAAACCTCAAAAACCCTCTTTTCAAAATCCCTCATCTTCCAACACCTATGACTTGACCCGAATCCTCAAAAAAGGTCATACAACACCAAAATCCCCCACACTTCAAAGTCTTCAAAAAGATGTCAAAGAAATAAAAAATGAGATCAAAAACCTCAAACAAAGTCTTGCTAACGACTCAGAAATCCTCCAACAAATCATCAACTCCATGAATCCCAGAAATGAAGTTGATAGTGAAGATATCCAAGAACAGATCCAACAAATCAGGAACGTTCCGCAGGACTTTCTCTTTGTTCTTAAAGAAATCACGTCACGAAAGTACATAGTCAAGGTCAAGCTCTGATTCACTAAAGGGTTAACTATCCAGGTTATAGCCCTTTTTGACACTGGTGCTGATCACAATGTTATTCGTGACATATATGCACCAACCCAATGCCAGCGGAGCTACAAACGATTCCAACCTCGATGTCCAGTCCAGGATAGAAGCCTCCATTATCAATAACGGTATAGCCCTCAAAACAACTTTTCTTGTTGTCAGTAACATCCACCATGCAGTCATCCTTGGAACCCCCTTCCTAAATCTTATTACCCCTTACACTGTGAGAAATGATTCCATTACCTCCCAAGTCAATAACAAAAGACTATACTTTTCCTTTCTTGAGAAACCCCATACCAAGAAAGTCAATCTTCTGAAAGCCTGCTCTATCTATGAAGATTCTATCAACAGCATTGTCCAAGCCAAAACCTTCACCCTCAATGAACTCAAAAAAGATATCTACGTTACCAGGCTTGACAACCAGTTACAACAAAAAATAATCCAACAACGGATTGCTGATTTCCATAAACAGATAACAGAGCAGGCCTGCTCCGATCTTCCAACTGCGTTTTGGGAAAGAAAAAAACATGTTGTCACACTCCCATATATGCCCTCTTTTTCTGAAGAAAAAATCCCCACTAAAGCACACGCTATTCAAATGAATAGTGACCTCATGGAATTCTGCAGAAAAGAAATCCAGGATTTATAGCAGAAAAAGCTCATCTCCCCTTCCAAATCCCCTTGGAGTTGTGCTGCTTTCTATGTCAACAAAGCTTCCGAAGTCGAAAGAGGAACACCTCGGTTAGTCATTAACTATGCTCCTCTTAACAGAGTCCTCCAATGGATCAGGTACCCTATTCCAAACAAAAAAGATCTCCTCCAAAGACTCTATGATGCATATCTATTTTCAAAATTTGATATGAAATCAGGATTCTGGCAGGTCCAAATAGCTCCGCAAGATAGGTATAAAACTGCTTTTACTGTCCCCTTTGGACAGTACGAGTGGAATGTTATGCCTTTTGGTTTAAAAAATGCCCCCTCAGAATTTTAAAAGATTATGAATGACATCTTCAATGACTATTACAAATTCTGTATTGTTTATATTGATGATGTTCTAATCTTTTCCAAATCCATAATCTTTGCAAAAAAATTCCCTAACAAAATCCTTGACAAAACACAGCTTCAACGATTCCTTAGAAGCCTGCACTATGTTCTTGACTACTATCCGAACATAAAATCTAAACTAAAACCTCTCCATGATAGGCTGCAGAAAAATCCCGCACCATGGACAGATGCTCATACTAGCCTAGTCCAAGAGGTAAAAAAGCAGGTAAAAGAAATCCCATGTCTCTATCTTGCAGATCCAACTCTTCCAAAAATTGTTGAAACAGATGCTTCCGACATAGGCTACGGGGGATTCTGAAACAAGTCAAAGACGGAAAGGAGTGCATCATCCAGTTCACCTTAGCACACTGGAACGCCACTCAAAGAAATTATTCTACAATCAAAAAAGAGATCTTAAGCATAGTCCTCTGTATCCTTAAATTCCAAGGAGATCTGATCAACCAAAAATTCATTCTCAGAGTTGATTGCAAAAGTGCTAAGGAAATCCTTCAAAAGGATGTCCAACACTTGGTTTCTAAACAAATTTTTGCTAGATGGCAGGGACTTTTAAGTGCTTTTGATTTTGATATTGAATATATTAAAGGTGAAAATAATTACATTCCTGATTTTCTAACGCGTGAATTTTTGCAAAACAGGGAAAATGCCTCCCAAACCGGTCAGAATATACACTGATAAAGAACTGAGGACCCGAGCCAGCAAGAAGGTCACTGCGAATACTGTGCAGAATAAAAATACTCACAAATCCCTCAAAGAAAGGTTTGAAAAAGGAGATCCTCATGTTGGTGCAATCGACTCCTCAAACGGTAACTTTCAATACTTTGTTACTTGGAGCCCCACACACAGCCAACACGAGTCTGACCCTGATGATCAAAATCCCGAATCCCCTGATAATCCACCCGAATCCCCTAATAATCCCAAAAAGATCTCAGAAATCCCAGCACCCAGACCTCTCCAGCAAATCCCCCAGGCTAATGAATCCCTAGCCATTGATCAGCAAAAAACCATCTCTGATACATACTCATCTTCTTCATTTGCCAAGAAGACCTCTGACTCCACTATCCAATCTACACAACCCTCCCCAACAGAATGGTTCCTCAAATTACAATTCCAGAATATGATAACCATAGAACCTGGTTTTGACAGAGAAGATTCTTATGTTACAGCAGAAGCCATTTTTGGGAAAAACATCTGGTTCAAAAAATTCGATGATGACAAATCCCAACTCTATTATGAGTCCATGCTTGAATTTACACAGTCAGCCCAAATTAAGCATGAAAAATCCAGATCCAATCCCTCTGAAATTATATACTCCCAGTGCAAAATCTTCAGAGTCATTCCGCCCTCAAAATGGTATGGATCCCTTACCGAACCAATTGCTTTTGGCACAAAATATAAATCCCACCCATTCGCCAAAAAACATTTCAACTACTTTGAATACCAGCAGGCCTGGTTCAATGCCTTTTGGGTAACGAACCCAACCAAATACAATACCTGGTTATTCTATTTTGATAGATCCACGGACCTAAATTCCTACCCGATCTGGTGGTCCAGTTGGTGGAACCATTTTGGATCAGTTCCGCAGATACTACCGTCCTTCGTTCAACAGTCCTTTGAAATTTTCTCCTCCCAATATCATCCTACCCCCCATGAAAAAGATTCCTTTGACCTCCTCACCAATTTCTGCACAAAGTTCTATTGTCCATGGATATTTACCTGGAATCTAAAAATCCATGGTTCTCCGCAACGAGTCTTGAGGAGAAGATTTAAAGTCAAATGGTGGAACAAATGTAACATTGTTAGAAGCATTTTTCCAGAACAAGTTGAACAATGGATCCAACAAGACAAGAAACGAAGAAGCATCATTGAAAAGCGAACACCTGCACAAATCATGTTTGAAGAACGTAAGAATCATATCGCAGCAAGAATTGCCGCTGCAAAAACCCCTGAAGAGGCAATGAAAATCATGCAAGAGCTCCAAACACCCCCTGATAGTGCATCGACTTCCGAAGGTACATCATCTTGTTTTGGAAATAGTGGGTTTTTTTCAAAAAAAAAAAAAACCCACTCGCAGCAGCACTTCGTTCCTCTTGCAATTCTTATGTTGGACACAGATGCTCCGAAAAAAATCATGCAGGAGCCTAAAAAAAAAGAAAAAAAAAGAGAGACAAAATCCATGTATTTTATCTGCTTTGTTACAGTCTATATTTAAGTTTGATCATGCTCCGAAAAAATCCCGCCGGAGCCTGTCCCATACTTTAAAAAAAAATGATAATCAGATTATTCCCCGCAAAATGCGGAGACATGTCACCACTACTTTCACGCCTTGTCCGCCACATTTGTCACCACTCACCCCGAATTTGCAATTCGGTCCTCCAAGTTTCGGGTATTCAACTTCAACATTTGCTGAAAGGCCCTCCGCCATCCCCTATATATAGAACCATTGCTGGAAGAAGGAGATCAAGTTTTCGAGCACCCTAGTGAGAGAAAGAGTGAAATCCCACCGGAAGAATCCCGCCGGAGCCGACTTCCTCCGATCATCAAGAGTTGTCATTTCTGTTTGAGTGTTTGTCATTCTTGTCTGAGTGTTCCTATTCGAGTGTTAGCAAAGTTGTGTCATAGTTGGTTGTGAGTTTCTATGTGTGCACAATTTTTAGCTTAGTTGAGTGACCGGAAATCCTATACAAGTCACCGGAATAGCGTTGTAATACCAGTCTCAGTCACGAGTGATTATCCTTGAATCCCGAGGATCCAGAGGTAAAACCCTCACTTTGGGAAGTCTGAGTACCAAGTATCACTTATTGTATTATGAGGCAGACCTAATAAAGAGTTGTTAAATATTCCAAACAACTGTTGATTCCCGACTACTCTATATCATGGACGACTTTGCCTCCTCTCTAACATCATAACTCATCCCTCCCCTTTTTACATTATGTTACACTGCACCATGGACGGCTTTGCCGCCTTGCTAACTATCTAACTTCCCCTTTCCCCATTTAATTTTCTGCTATTAACATACGACTGGCCTGGCCAGACGACTAACTTCATCCCACCCTTTCACACCTCTCGGGTTCATTCTCGAGTTAAATGGTTTTGACACCATCATATGTAGTTTCAAACATCTATACACTCTTTGAATGTCAGACGTGGAAATATATATATATATATATATGCATACATGAAAAATTATTAAGCATAACAGAAATAACTGAACAACATAAACAGATGAACATCACACCGTCCCATATCGGTGCTTCATCCACTGCAAATAAAATGAATGATGGATGATGAGATGTAATGTTATGACCTATGATGTCTATCTACCCTAAATGCAACACATAAGAATGTCTAGCGTGCATCCTAAGTACCATGGTCGGTATTCCCCCCCATATAAGGGTCCACTCCCCTTAATGGTCGGAAGACATACCCACAGTGCCCCCGCCGCGGACACTAATAGCTGAGAACATGGCTTACGGCAAGCGGGTCAGGCTACGGAACTAAGTCCTTATCAGCCAAATATTCAGACTACGGATATAAATCCTTATCAGTCTCAATGCTCAGGATAAGATACTAACTATGCCCAATCGGATGCCGACTTGTAAGCACAGGGTATCCAATATCCTCGAAAGCATAAATTAGGTTCACGATAATATCAACACATGCCCAAACGTAAATCACGCATCAAGACAAGGTAAACAACTCACCACGAGTTAAGTATAATCAAGGGTGTGCCAAGTCCCACGTATCGGCACTCAACTCATAATTATCAAAATAGAAGCGACGTAAGATTCAATCTTAAACTAAGGCATGGTAGATCTCCTCTAATCGCAACTAAGTTCCAAAATTATGAGCATAATGATAATTCAGGCTTGCTAGGATCATATTAGAGGCATAAGAATGATCAATGAACAAGAAATGGACAAAACTGAGAAAACGAGCGAATCGAGTCGTAGATACAGCAGGTGCCGCGCGCTATCCACGCGTAGCGCGCGGGCACCGCGTGTTTCGCGGCGTCTCAAAAGAAAAGAGACGCCGCGCGCTGTGCACGCGCTGGCGCACCAATGGCGCGCCGGGTCAGCAGAGGCTGCCGGAAATGGCATTTTCCGGCCATTCCGACGGATTTGGCCCCCAATCAAGCCTATCTCTACCCTTGCCTGGAATTGAGGTGGTCCAAACTCTTCCAATACAGCTCCCCAACTCCTCCAAGCACCAATACCAAGCTTCAAAACAAGAATTCAACAAAAACATCAACAACTCATCTCTAAAATGGGGATCTTCCAACATGCATCAAACAGGGGTTCCAAAAACTGAAATTATCAATACCAAAGTGATCTCAATGACTGACCTTAGCTTCCCCCAACACCAATATAGCTTCCAATCAAGAATCCATTGTTTAATCAACACCAAAAATCAAGAAATCCTTCAAACACCCAATTTTCGTCACTTTGAGAAACACCCCTAAAAACATCTCAAAAACTCTTCAAAAACAAGATGTAAATAGTGGAATTACTTAACAAAGCATAAATAAGCAATCCCCTAACTTGATTTGAGCTCAAACTTGCAAATTTCTCCCCAAGGAGGACACCATTTCTTCCCCCCTCTCACTAAAAACGGGATGCGCCCTAATTTTCCAAGTGTTAAGATGCAAATGAGGGGTTATGGCTGATTTTGGTGTTTTGATGGAATGTGGGTCGATCCGGGTTGACAAATGAGTCAGGTCGAGAGACGGGTTAGTAGCTTGGTTCACTTGTCTTGACCAATTCTACCATTTTACACCCATTTGAGTACTTGACTCTTATCATCTTGTGAGTTGAACTCACTTATTCTTCCACTTCAATCTTCACACACCTACAAAATATTCCACATAATAAATCTCTTGTTAATTAACCATAACTAAATTAAATTAATAATGAGTTAATTGAATCGGGGTGTTACAAAAGAAATCACTCCTATCTATCTAAATATCTAGAACTCCAAAGATTCATCCGAATCAACTACTGCAGCTTCCTTACGTTTCTTCAGCTATGCCAGTATCAACATCATCATTCCTAGAACTCGAACCATCAGGAGGGACATATTGATCACCTAACGTCTCAGACATGAAGTGCTCAAGTCTGGAAGAAAGGCGTGCAAGCTGTATATGTGATCTATCCTCCTTTCTTTTTATCTCGGCCCTAAGCTGGTGAATCTCATAGGTCATCTTATTTAATGCCACCACCACAGGATCTATACTAGTACCAGATGTACTAGGTATATCAGTGTGATGGGTAGGTGTCCTTCGGGGTGAAGTTGGGTAAGCTAGTTCTGCACATCTCACTCCAGGCTTATGTAAGAATCTTTTGAAAGAAATAGGAGGTTTACTTGCCAAGTCACGATCATAAGCCTCCAAATTTACTCCAGCTCTTTCACAAAGCTCCCAAATAAATGCTGGAAACCCATGTGTTTTTCTTGCTGTATTGATCCCATACTCTCCAACTCACCTGCTATCAGCTCACCAACATCAACAGGCAGTCCATTCTTCACACAATAAACAAAATATAACTCCTCTGCATTGGGCTGGGATGTGTGTGAAGTAGGATAAACCTTATGCTTGTAGAGCAGATAGATTTGATAAAGGGGTGCATCCATCAATATAGCTACCACTTTCTCATTATTGGAATTCTCAATGTAAGCTACTTTCTTTTTCTTCTGAAACATCTCCTTTTGTATCCGCTTCTCCAGCTCCGGTCCTCCATCTTCAGAATACATAGGCTCATAGAAATTCTTTTTCTTTATAGCCGGACAAGAAACATCCACAGTGTCGTAGAGCCAGTTAATTTATTTCAGGACCATATGGCACAGATATTCCCCGAATCCATGAAGTAAAAGGTTCAAACCGAGCATTGGCCAGAAATTGTCTCGTAAGCTCCCATGAAAATATTGCATCTGGATGCTCAGCAAATTTCATCCATCCTCGGGTTCTTAGAGCGTCATGAACCAGTAACCTCTCCATGTCCACATCAGTAAATCCTTTATCTTGGATGATCCACTTTTCCTTCATATTTTGATAGGATGAGTATGCTTCTTGGTTGATGAACACTGCTGGATTGCAGATTTCTCCAGTTAATTCTTTCAAGGGAGGAGTATCATCTTTCCTATTATGGATCCTTTTCTTTGCTTGAGCACCACGGGAACATTTGGTTCCCTCCGGAGAAATTTCTTCTGGAGATTCAGCATCATCCTCTTTCGGTTCGTGGTCATTCTCTCCTGTTGAGCAGAATAAAATGGAACTTCCTCTCCTCCACATAATCAGCAACCAACATATCATTCACAAACTGATTTTCATTATTGACAGCTGTAGGCTCTGGATTAGGTTCTCTAATAACAAGTGTCTGTGATGGAGGAGGCTCCCTGGCTTTCTGTTTCTTTCCAGCATTGTGTTTCCTCTTAGGTCTCATGATTACTGAATTCTTACAGTAATTTGGAAAGATAGAACTGATATTCGGAAGCAATTTAAGATTATGAAAGAAGGAATGAGCAGATCGAGTGTATTGAGAAGAGAGACCGGTCGGTCCTACTTTAAAGAGAGTGGAAATCTTGATTTTGTTAGGATATGGAGAAATTATTTGAATCTAAGTCCAAATATACACTAAATATATGATTTCAAGTTCGTATAATGTTGTTTTGGACTTTAAAAATCGATTGGATATGATTTAAAGATTTGGATTCGCGGATTTTTTCAAAAATTCGCGTCAGAGACGCCATGGTGGCGCTCGGAAGCTGATTTAGGCGCCACACAGTGTGTGTGGCGCATTCTGGACAAAAATTTAATCTATGGCGCCAAAAGTGGCGCTGGAAGGGGGATTTGGGCGCCGCACAGTTGATGCGGCGCATCCTGAAGCAAACTTGGAGAATTCCCATTTTTGCAGCGCCAGATGTGGCGCTTAAGGGCATCTTTAGGCACCGCATAGTTGATGCGGCGCATTCTGGGAAAAACTTGAAAATTTTCCAAGTTTCCAGGCGCCAGTGTGGCACTGGAAGGCCAATTTAGGCGCCACACAGTATGTGTGGCGCATTCTGAGCAAATTTGGGCAGATTCTATTTTTCCTAAGTTTGTCCCCATGATATCCAACATCTCAATATCAATCAACAGTACCAATCCTACCTCTTCTACTTCTCAATCATGTTCAAATACACTTCATTGATCTATTCCACAGTTCAAAACGACCCAATCCCACATGATATCGATACGAGCTATTTTCTTGAATTTAAAAGCAACTAGTAGCATTATAAGCTAAATAAGAACTATATAGTGCTTCATATGACCAAAATAACTAAGGTAACAGAAATGACATGTTTAAGATAGCAGAATAGTAGCAATAGCATTCGAGCAAATACAGTCTCAGATGAAACTAAATAGAATGTAGCAAAATGCAAGCTAAACAGCAAGGACATATCCATAGGCCTATCAATACAAGTCATCTATAATGATCAAAGCCTATCTATAAGTTGTCACTCAATCAGAATCATCGTCCTCATCATCCTCATTATCTCCCACCTCTTCCGATCCATCCCCAGCAGCATCATCCTCAGCATCATCCCCATCCCCATCACCGGATCCTACATAGTCCTCATCATCATCCTCAGAATGTGTCTAAGGGGCAACGTACCTCTGTCCCAAGCTCTGGGACATAAAGTACTCCAGTCGGGCGGCGTGGTAGGCCTGGGCTCGTGCCATCTTGGCCATCTGATCAGTCATGAAGTGGTGCCTCTGAGCTGCTAGTGTAGCATGCTCATTTACAGTGTTCAGCAGGTTTTGTTGGTTCATCATCAGTGTCCTAGCCCAATCAGGCTCTGCCTGCTGCTGCTGGGACTGTGACACAGTCCTTCCTCGCTCTCTGCCTCTGTCACCTCGAGTACCTCGAGTGGACTGTGAAGGAGCCTCAGAATGCTCCTGGCTGCCCTGTGATGGAGCAAGTGGTGGTGACTGCCTCTGTAATACCCGGGGTTTTTTACAACGCCCAAAGAAACGAAATAAAATTTATCTCCGAAAAGAAAATAATTTATTACAATAAATTATTGCTCGGAAATGGCGTGACCGATAAATTCAAAGAATTCGAACCCAAATTTTGGTCAAGTCGAAATGGGATGAAAGAGGGAAAGGAAGCCCGAAGATATTCCATGGATTGATCCCAAAAGAATTGGAATTAAATTCAAGAAGGAAAAGAATTTTAATTTCAATAACCCGTGAAGTCGGAAATAAATTAATTAGATAAATTATTGCACGGGAACCACAGGACGACGAATTCAAGCCGACGGATTCGAATTTGACGAATTCTTGATTTCAAATATGAAATTCATTGGAGTCAAAATAAAATTTAGAAAGAAATCGTAACCCCAGAAATGACCCGAAAAGTCGAACCAAAAACGTAGGGGATAGAAACCCGATCGAGAAAAGAAGAAAAGACCCGACGGACCACGCGGACCGCCGAACCGGCCGGTCCGGCCGGCCCGCGCTCTCCGCGCGCCGCCGCGCGGCCACCGCGCGGACGGAGGAGTCGCGACTCCAGGGCAGACCACGCGTGCTCCGCGCGGACAAAGGCCTATGTGCGCGTCACCAGCGCGCCAGAGGTGCAGGAGGTGTAAACTTTCCTTCCATGGCGATTTTCTTGCCAAAAATCCAATCCCTATCGAGGGCAACCAGATCACAGCCTTTGGGGAAGGCTTAAGGGCGGATTGGGGCGCCCTCATTCTCATTTGGACAGAAAACAAAAGCTTCACTCTCTCAAATTCTCCTCTCCAAGCCGAAATCCCTCCGAGACCACTTTCCGGCGAGTATTCCGGCGACGACGAGGCAAACGGAACGAGGCCTCTGCTTCCTAGATCTTTGGTAAGCCATAGCTTAATGTTTTAGTTCGTCCATAACACTTAGAAACTCAAAATCTAACCCGTTTCCTTTACTACGATTTCACGCCGGAAAACGAACGAAAAGCGATCGGAGAAGTCGGCCGTTCGTCGCGACCCTAGGATCTCCGGAAACCCTTTTCAGCGACCCCATCCTCATTCTAAGTAAGTTAACACCTTACTCACAAATTTTTGCGGTTGTTTGTTGTTTAAATCTCGAGATATAGGCTTGTAACAAAAATCGGTTTTCAAAAACCCTATTTTCGTCCAATTTTAAAGACTCGCCAAAAACTCGACCTTCGGGAATTCAAACCGAAAACTTTTCAACATAAAAGTTGTTCCTAACACCTTTATCTATCTTGTGTCCAAATTTCAGCCATTGACATTAAGTTTTGCTATCCCAATTTTCGCCATGAACTTTCTGTAACAAACCGAACGTTTTAAATCTGTGACAGAATCCTTCATTCAACTTGATGCATGTTTTTCACCCATTTTTCGAATGATTTAACTTTTCATTTCTAAACAAAAGTTGTAGATAATTGTGTCTAGATTATGCCTACAAAATTTCACGAATTTTGATGTTCATTTGATATGTCAAACAGCCAAGTTTTTAGAACTGTTTTGAATTCGTTTTAAGGGCCATGAGTATGCAGTGTGTTGCACACGATTTTTGAGTACCAAGAATTCATTATTTCCAAAAACTTAAAACATGAAAGTTGTTCCTTAATGTGTCGTGTAGTTACTGTAAAAATTTCACATCGATTGGTTTTGAAATGAATTTTTAATCGGCGTTATACGAACCTGTGACGAAAACAGTTTTTAAGACGTAAATTATTCTTTGCAATAAACTCAAATTTTAACTCACTTTGGAACCTTATTTCCAAAAACGTAAAACATGAAAGTTGTTCGTGTGTGTGTTTTTGAATTACTGGCCAAGTTTCAGAATTTTTGGAGGAAAAACGAATTTTAAATTAAGAAAGGCGTAAACTGCCTCGAATAGGATTTTTCGAACTTGAGAAAACTCGAACTATGAAAACGCGATATCGATCCTTTGATAACTTTGAAATACGAACTTTCGAAAAATCCCGTTCACTAGGCTGAGCCGATCTTCATACTATCATTATCTTTGAGACTGCCTCGTTAGTGGTCTCCTTACTATCTGAGATTGCCTCGTTAGTGATCTCGCGCGCTGTATTTGTGGATCGCCTCGTTAGTGGTCCTACTATCTTTTTGGATCGCCTCGTTAGTGGTCCTACTATCTTTTGAGACTGCCTCGTTAGTGGTCTCCTTACTATGCCAAAACGGCAGTTGTGCACATGGCCTGCCAAATCGGCAGTGGGAAATACACGGCCTGCCCGAGTGGTAGTGAAACCGTTTGAAAGGCCTGTCAAACGACAGTTGATATACGTGCCTGTCAAATTGACAGTAGATACACACGGCTTGCCGAAATGGCAATCGAGATACATGGCTAGCCAAAACGGCAGTCAATACTGATATGGTTGCGGCCGCCGGTTCACCGGCTAACTGATTATGATTTTTGAGATTGCCTCGTTAGTGATCTCTCCGGTATGGTGTCCTCTTCTTAGTTTGCGGGATAAATTATAAAAGACTTGTGTGAGTGTTGATTACGCTTAGATCTTTTGTATCATGTTTTTAAATTACGCATTTAAAATTACGTCATTAAATTATGCCTTTAAAATTCCGCCTTTAAAATATAGTCTTTTAAATTATGCATTGTCGTCTTGAATAAATTAAACATGTTTTCCGCTGCGAATAAAATATGGATTTTTAAAGTAATGCATGACAAGTGAATCTTTGGATTTAAACACATGTAACCCCTTAAATTGCTTTGTAAGGGCTTAACTTACTCAGTATTTTATATACTGATAAACCCCGTTGTTCATTTTCCCATTACAGAGTACGGAGCATGATCATGCATCGGGGATCACTTTGGGTATTTAATTATTTGTTCTACATGACTTGCATACGGGCTTGTTAACCCGAGTTTTGGCCATGTCGGCCCTGTATTTAATTTCCGCTGCAACCTATTATTTTTATTATAATGTATGGATGATATTACATTATCATTTTTAAGTAATTCCGGACTTGCTTTTAAAACTTTTTCCAACACCTATAGCCTTGCATCTCTTTGGCAAGCTCGGAGGAACCATGTCTTGCTAGGGAGGTGCGGCGGTGACACCTCGGCCTGGGTTATCAAATCCGGGGTGTTACAGAGTGGTATCAGAGCCCGGGAATATTTTTAAATTATTATTATTTTGGCCAATATAGAGGCCAAGGATTTTTAAACAAATATTAATATTATTTTTAAATTTTTAAGTACCATTATTATTATTTTTAAATTTTAAGTTTTATTTCCATGGAACAAAATTTATTTTAAACCCATGGGAAATATTTACATATGCATAGAAATTTTTCCAACAAGTTTTTAAGGTCACGAAAATATTTTTCGGGGTTGGGGTAGCATTGTATAAAGCATACATGCATTCGCATACATACATACATGAATATCGCGCTAATTTTTTTTTTATGTGAATTAATAGTGTCAAAACTCTTACCTTCAAATTGGTCATGACCTTGACTTAGAAGCGTTTGCTTTAAACTAATTCTGCCTCAGTCTTATAATTTGATCACCTAAGTTTAGCATTCTCCTATCTATTACCTCTTTCCAATCCTACCTTATAGATTTTCTTGAACGCTAACTTGCCTTACATTAGAAACTCATCTTCACGTGCGTTGATAACAGAGAATGGCACCTAAGGGAAAATCGAGAAAGGAAATCCCAAACAACACTAACGCTGACCTCCCCAACACACCGAACAATAATGAGATCCCTCAGAACGTAGGAGGGCGAGTGCCTCATGTTCCCAACAATATGGATGAGCGTCTAAGGACTGTCGAGGAAGTTCTCGTAGTATTAGGAAATGCTGAAGTGCATCGTGCACAAGCGGGTGTACCACCACCGGTAACCCGGGTCAACTACTTAGCCTTCGTAAACCCTTACCAACCACCCCACTACGCCGGCGAAGAGGACCCGGCTCAGCTAGAGGAATGGATACGGACGTTCGACAAGCTATTGAACGCCGTAAGGTGTCCCGACGGGGAAAAGGTTCACGTAGCTTCATACTACCTAGGAGGCGAGGCGGATGATTGGTGGCAAGTCACCCAAGGGAAACGTGCAGAGTGCGACGAGCCCTACACATGGTCAGAATTCACGGATCTGCTTAGGGATCATTTTTATCCCATGAGCATGAAGGCTGCTATGTATGAGGAATTTCTGACACTGAGGCAAGGAGGAAAAACGGTCCAAGAATACTATAACCGTTTCAAGGAGTTAGTGCGGTTCGCACCGAGACTGGTGCCAACTGATGTAGAGAAGGCACAGAAGTTCGAGTTGGGACTGAACCTATCTATTAGAGAGGTGATCACGGGTGAGCACTACCCTGACCTACAAGCTGTGTATGATCGTGCAGTAGCGGTTGCACGAGTTCAAGGACTGAAACGAAAATCGGTAGATGGGACTAATCAAGGACCACAAGGAGGATACAAGAGGAATAAGGACCATGTCCGTAGAAACTTGGACCGACCACATCAAAACGACAATGGACGAAACAAGGGGATAGTCTTCAACCATGGCGACTATGCGCCACCATGTCCAAAGTGTGGTAAACCACACTATGCGAGAGGATGCACTCAGCCTGGAGCATGCCTTCGGTGCGGTCGACATGGTCATCGGCTGCGTGACTGCCGGACGCGAATAGAAAATATAAACAAGAGGGAGGACGTGACCACTCGGCCCAAGTAACCGTAAGAAGTTTTCAAGCATCGACAAACTACATTTATTTTTGAGTACGACTCTAAGAATTGTATCCAATCAAAAATAAATGAATTCAAATTGTTTTGAACTACGTAATGACTTGATCCCTTCACAGGGTACGTAGGCAACTTGGAAATTTCAATTCTGGGTTCAGTCATATAATAGCAGACAACAACACACACTTATACAATCACACAACCAAATAATGTCCGAGCTCGCGAGGAGCTAACGTCCAACTTCGAGGACGAAGTTGATTCCTAAGGGGGAGAGGATGTAACACCCGAGAAATTTAATTCACGTTCAAAGGAATGGGATAAATTTCTTGTGGAAAGTAGATGGAAATACCCCAACATTAAATTGAGCCCAAAAGAAAGCGAGGGCGCAACTTCGGGGACGAAGTTGATTCTTAAGGGGGGTAGACTGTAATACCCGGGGTTTTTTACAACGCCCAAAGAAACGAAATAAAATTTATCTCCGAGAAGAAAATAATTTATTACAATAAATTATTGCTCGGAAATGGCGTGACCGATAAATTCAAAGAATTCGAACCCAAATTTTGGTCAAGTCGAAATGGGATGAAAGAGGGAAAGGAAGCCCGAAGATATTCCATGGATTGATCCCAAAAGAATTGGAATTAAATTCAAGAAGGAAAAGAATTTTAATTTCAATAACCCGTGAAGTCGGAAATAAATTAATTAGATAAATTATTGCACGGGAACCACAGGACGACGAATTCAAGCCGACGGATTCGAATTTGACGAATTCTTGATTTCAAATATGAAATTCATTGGAGTCAAAATAAAATTTAGAAAGAAATCGTAACCCCAGAAATGACCCGAAAAGTCGAACCAAAAACGTAGGGGATAGAAACCCGATCGAGAAAAGAAGAAAAGACCCGACGGACCACGCGGACCGCCGAACCGGCCGGTCCGGCCGGCCCGCGCTCTCCGCGCGCCGCCGCGCGGCCACCGCGCGGACGGAGGAGTCGCGACTCCAGGGCAGACCACGCGTGCTCCGCGCGGACAAAGGCCTATGTGCGCGTCACCAGCGCGCCAGAGGTGCAGGAGGTGTAAACTTTCCTTCCATGGCGATTTTCTTGCCAAAAATCCAATCCCTATCGAGGGCAACCAGATCACAGCCTTTGGGGAAGGCTTAAGGGCGGATTGGGGCGCCCTCATTCTCATTTGGACAGAAAACAAAAGCTTCACTCTCTCAAATTCTCCTCTCCAAGCCGAAATCCCTCCGAGACCACTTTCCGGCGAGTATTCCGGCGACGACGAGGCAAACGGAACGAGGCCTCTGCTTCCTAGACCTTTGGTAAGCCATAGCTTAATGTTTTAGTTCGTCCATAACACTTAGAAACTCAAAATCTAACCCGTTTCCTTTACTACGATTTCACGCCGGAAAACGAACGAAAAGCGATCGGAGAAGTCGGCCGTTCGTCGCGACCCTAGGATCTCCGGAAACCCTTTTCAGCGACCCCATCCTCATTCTAAGTAAGTTAACACCTTACTCACAAATTTTTGCGGTTGTTTGTTGTTTAAATCTCGAGATATAGGCTTGTAACAAAAATCGGTTTTCAAAAACCCTATTTTCGTCCAATTTTAAAGACTCGCCAAAAACTCGACCTTCGGGAATTCAAACCGAAAACATTTCAACATAAAAGTTGTTCCTAACACCTTTATCTATCTTGTGTCCAAATTTCAGCCATTGACATTAAGTTTTGCTATCCCAATTTTCGCCATGAACTTTCTGTAACAAACCGAACGTTTTAAATCTGTGACAGAATCCTTCATTCAACTTGATGCATGTTTTTCACCCATTTTTCGAATGATTTAACTTTGCATTTCTAAACAAAAGTTGTAGATAATTGTGTCTAGATTATGCCTACAAAATTTCACGAATTTTGATGTTCATTTGATATGTCAAACAGCCAAGTTTTTAGAACTGTTTTGAATTCGTTTTAAGGGCCATGAGTATGCAGTGTGTTGCACACGATTTTTGAGTACCAAGAATTCATTATTTCCAAAAACTTAAAACATGAAAGTTGTTCCTTAATGTGTCGTGTAGTTACTGTAAAAATTTCACATCGATTGGTTTTGAAATGAATTTTTAATCGGCGTTATACGAACCTGTGACGAAAACAGTTTTTAAGACGTAAATTATTCTTTGCAATAAACTCAAATTTTAACTCACTTCGGAACCTTATTTCCAAAAACTTAAAACATGAAAGTTGTTCGTGTGTGTGTTTTTGAATTACTGGCCAAGTTTCAGAATTTTTGGAGGAAAAACGAATTTTAAATTAAGAAAGGCGTAAACTGCCTCGAATAGGATTTTTCGAACTTGAGAAAACTCGAACTATGAAAACGCGATATCGATCCTTTGATAACTTTGAAATACGAACTTTCGAAAAATCCCGTTCACTAGGCTGAGCCGATCTTCATACTATCATTATCTTTGAGACTGCCTCGTTAGTGGTCTCCTTACTATCTGAGATTGCCTCGTTAGTGATCTCGCGCGCTGTATTTGTGGATCGCCTCGTTAGTGGTCCTACTATCTTTTTGGATCGCCTCGTTAGTGGTCCTACTATCTTTTGAGACTGCCTCGTTAGTGGTCTCCTTACTATGCCAAAACGGCAGTTGTGCACATGGCCTGCCAAATCGGCAGTGGGAAATACACGGCCTGCCCGAGTGGTAGTGAAACCGTTTGAAAGGCCTGTCAAACGACAGTTGATATACGTGCCTGTCAAATTGACAGTAGATACACACGGCTTGCCGAAATGGCAATCGAGATACATGGCTAGCCAAAACGGCAGTCAATACTGATATGGCTGCGGCCGCCGGTTCACCGGCTAACTGATTATGATTTTTGAGATTGCCTCGTTAGTGATCTCTCCGGTATGGTGTCCTCTTCTTAGTTTGCGGGATAAATTATAAAAGACTTGTGTGAGTGTTGATTACGCTTAGATCTTTTGTATCATGTTTTTAAATTACGCATTTAAAATTACGTCATTAAATTATGCCTTTAAAATTCCGCCTTTAAAATATAGTCTTTTAAATTATGCATTGTCGTCTTGAATAAATTAAACATGTTTTCCGCTGCGAATAAAATATGGAGTTTTAAAGTAATGCATGACAAGTGAATCTTTGGATTTAAACACATGTAACCCCTTAAATTGCTTTGTAAGGGCTTAACTTACTCAGTATTTTATATACTGATAAACCCCGTTGTTCATTTTCCCATTACAGAGTACGGAGCATGATCATGCATCGGGGATCACTTTGGGTATTTAATTATTTGTTCTACATGACTTGCATACGGGCTTGTTAACCCGAGTTTTGGCCATGTCGGCCCTGTATTTAATTTCCGCTGCAACCTATTATTTTTATTATAATGTATGGATGATATTACATTATCATTTTTAAGTAATTCCGGACTTGCTTTTAAAACTTTTTCCAACACCTATAGCCTTGCATCTCTTTGGCAAGCTCGGAGGAACCATGTCTTGCTAGGGAGGTGCGGCGGTGACACCTCGGCCTGGGTTATCAAATCCGGGGTGTTACAGCCTCGGTAACTGTCTAGGAAGTACCATAGATTGGCATCTTATGCCGGGCATCTTGAAATTCTTACCAAAAGGAATTGGTGGTCTCATCTCCCAATCTCTCTCAAACTGATCCATGTTAACCCCTGACTTGGCACAAAGAACCCAAATCAAACTGGGGAACATAAGTGCTGACCTCTTCGAGACTCCGGGTGTCTGTCTCAGCTCTAATGATATCAGCTCCCCAATGTTGACTGGACTTCCAGTCTTAATACAATAAGGCACATATAGATCCAGAGCAGATGGTCCCGAAGTGTGAGTAGAGGGACTCATCTTGGACTGATAACGGACAAAAATATCAATTATTTTCAATCCATTTCCGTGTCTGAAACGGACAGTTGATCACATTCCGGTCTTATTTTAAATAAGAAAGCAGTTGAATTGGACTGATTTATGCATAATTGTAAAAATATTGAGCTGGTGTGAAAAATGCATAAATATGTAATTTTATTACACATTTATGTTAGAAAAATCCAAAAACATGAAAAAAAGAAAAGAAAAGAAAAAGGAAATAAAAAGATGGGAAAAGAAATGAAGACCCACAAAAAGTCAAAATTTTTCAGGAAATTACGACGCTACACTCAACTACGACGCTGAGCATGTATAGCGTCGTAGCCGAGCATAGCGTCGTAAGCAGAATTAGAGACAGGACTTTGAAGGAAAAAACTACGATGCCAAGCGAGGATAGCGTCGTACTTGAGCATAGCGATGTAATAATGGATGGCGTCGTAGGCTGTTCAAACTCAGAGACAAGAAGTGTCTTCGAGATGGAAGTCTACGACGCTGAACATGGTACACGTCGTAACAAGAGGATAGCGTCGTATCATCCTTTAGCGTCGTAACCTGGCCAGAATTCAAATTTCAAGGCCTGGGGGCCCATGGGCCTAGGGTTTCCCACCTATTTAAGGACAAGCTGACTCCTAGGATCAAAAAAAATTCACAACAGAAAGACTTCGAGACAACTTGGTGTTCTTGAGAGGTGTGTAGGTAGTTAGTTTAGTTAGGTTAGGGTTTATTGTTTTTGTATTATTTATTTTCCTTGCAATATTTTTGGTTTTTAATGGTTGTTTAGCTTAGATTAGCAAGTGCTTAGTGTTTTAGACTTAGATAGCCACTGTTTTCATTATTTAATGGCTTTGTAAACACTTTTTGAGGTTTGAACTACCCAAATCATGGGTCTTATCACACCATTGTCTTATATATGGGAAGATAATCACAAAAAGAGTCCCAAATCATGAAGTGGACCTTGTTCATGAATTTTTATGCTTTATTTTTGTTTAAATGGCCACTTGGTCATTCTATTTTTTATTCATGTGGGTTCATGTTATTTTCATTCATCTTGGGTTTTAACGCATGATTTGCGGTTGAAAACCCTCATTCGGGTTTTGTGGTTCATTAAGCTTATTATTGGCTCCCTTCGTCTTTCTCTCTTATTTTCATGCACTACAGCTTTGTTTTACATTTCAATCATGCCATATTTTGTATTCTTGAGCCATAAACTCGAAAATAGGGCATACAATCGCATAGATTGCAATACCCAACCAACACTTATGTTCTGGGGGAGTTACGACGCTAACCGCCCTACGACGCTAACCTAGGTTGGCGACGCGGGGAAGGTTTTACGTCATAGTTGCTTTAGACTTAAGCAAAAATTTTGTATTACGACGCTAAGCTTACGACGCTATCCAAGTATAGCGTCGTAATTTTTGTTTAGGGTCGTAGTACCCCAAAATACTCATTCTATCACACAAGCCCACCTACGACGCTACACCCACGACGCTATCCTAGGATAGCGTCGTAATTTAGTGTATAGCTCGTACCCCCCCCCCCCCCCAATTTCATCAAACTTCTAAAATTCGAAATTACGACGCCTGACCTACGACGCTACCCTAGGATAGCGTCGTAACATCCGCATAGCGTCGTAATTGGCAATTTCTGCCAAATTCTCCATTTCTCCCCCTAATTAATTGAACCTTTATATTGATATTTTGAGGTTGAAATCCAATGATCTCAATCAAGGATTAAATTGATGTAAAGAACTTTGTTCAAAATCCCATTAAAAGATTCCTCTACAAATTAAACTCTAATGATCTAAGTATATAATCCGGACTGTAATTAATTATGGAATGAGTGATTATTTAGACATAAAGAGTGATTATGGATCAATTTCCATACCCTTGCATGAGAAACCAATGCCTCTCATACAAGATGAAACAAAAAATTATTTTCCTTTATTTATTTTGTCTTTTATGTTGTGTGAAACGAATAGTGAAAAATATCATAGAATAATATTGGCGAACGGTCCCTTTACCGGGAAATGAAGTAGCCCGTAGTCTGTGTATTAATTACTATTTATTATTTTTCATGGTTTGGATAGTGACTGACGAGGTCAGGCGAACGGTCCTTTTACCGGGAAATGAAGTAGCCACTTAGTCAGTTCCTATCTGAATACAGTTTTATTTTCTTCTTTTATTTTCAAACCCGAATTTTAAGCTGTAATATTATCAGATGGTGCTAATCAACACTGTGTGAACAGTATTCAGTGAGAAAATATGTAGGTTTCTCTCATTTCACGGATAGTAGGAATCTTGATGATAGCGATTACTGTCAATTAAGGTTTTCTGCTATCTAAGACCGTTCCATCTGGAATATTTGGGACCTGGATAGCAGATGTTTGCAGTCCAGCTCATCCCAGCTATTCTCGCCATCTCTTTAGTCGACTTCTCTCATCTCCGGCTATTTCATTTCTGTGTGTCACATTTTGTCTAAACTCGCCTTATTTTTTGGGTCATTTAATTTTACACTTCTCATATAAATTTATGCATGATACTATTATGTAAATATTGTGGTCATAATTATTTTGGGATCCTTCCCTTGGACATAGGAGTCTTGATTTAAAGCAAATGTTTCACAATAAATTTCCAACAAAAATTTATTTATAAAATTCGGATCTAAGTAAGGGATAAATTCCACAGCTATGACTAATTCACATTCGACTGGGGATTGATTTTGGGAAATTAGAAGCAGAGTCAGCGATTAGGTCTCACCTGAACTGAAAGGATCTGTGTTTTAATTGAAAGTTTAGTACCTGTTTAGGGAATGATTTTCAAAGATTTATTATTTGCCAGAATTGCTATGTGTTGGGAATTTAGTCTTAACTGTCACAACGAGATGGGATCCATTTGGATTCAAATACAGTGTGATAGGTAATTCTAGAGAAACAATGCGTAGGCCTTGGTTATTTTCTAAGATAGGGTTGAGTTCCTTTCAACTGTTATCCTCTTCTGCCAAAGCCTATTTTTGAGTCCTGAGTGAGTGCATCCGGAACGAACTAATCTATTAGTTCGTTTCATTAGTTTGTATCTCATAACCACCCGGAAGGAAGTGAACACTGTGAGCGGTTCACCGAGGTCCGGAAATTCTTGATCCACATCCGGTCATCCTGACTGGGGGCTTTCTTTTACTACCAGTACGAAGCTTTGAAACTTCCGAGTGATAGGATTTTACATGCTTTCTTTAATGCTTTCTTTTAATCGCTTTCGTAGAGGTCACTCGGATGTGTCACTAGATCTTCCAACTGCTACTAGGACTGAGAGTTAAGGGATAGTTCAGGGTTTGATTTAAATCTTTGGGTGTGACATGGGGGAATGATGGGAATACTTGGCACTTCAACTAATGATTTGTCAGGTGTTGCTTGTCCACCACAGATAAATAATATGCCTCAGCAATGCATTGCAAAGGTAGTTATGCGTCTGTGGTATCTTAGAATTTGCTTTCTTAAGAGCATGTAAACTCTTACTGTAAGTACCTGTCTGTTAAAGGGAACATGGTATAGAGAGCATGAGAACTAGCTAACTGGAAAGATTATCCCAAACAAAGATATGTGTATTAAAATGGAAGTTTAATTGTGTTTCATCTGAATCTTGTCCAATTTTCGTTATTATCTTCCTGTCCCTTCTGTCTCATTTTAAATCTGCTTTCTTGGAATAATTTTAACCGCTTTCTTAGAATAATTTTATTGCTTTCTTAGATCAGATTTAATTGCTTTCTAGAATAATTTTAATGTGCTTGTTAGAATAACTTTATTTGCTTTCATAGCTTAGTTTAAATTATGTCGAGTAGTTGATAATCAAACACAAACTTGAATCGAGTAATACGAGTGGAAAATCTTATAAAACGACGTGGGCCCTGCTTCTATCACACATCTACCAGTGAACGATCCGGTACTTACTATAAATATTGCAATTTTTGACTCCGTGCGCTTTCGGGGGCACAGTTTCTTAACACGAGTAAATAAAAACGTGACAACCTATAAATATATCCCTAATCCCAACTCCGCCTTCATAAATCATTTTTCATTAAATAAAATTCAAAACCGGGATTAATTCCAATTATTATCTCTATTTTTAGAAAATACTCGTGTGGGAAATTTGTCAAAAGTTTCATGGACCTATAAAGCATGAAAAGCTGGTACATCGGGGCATCCATCTGAGGCCCATCCAATTTACTCGGGCCATCATTGTAGATGAGGACATCCTCATGTCCCTCGAACATGGATAGCAACACCATCTTTTTGTTGTCCTCTCTATCCTCAGCCCTCATCACAGGCTCCCAGAAATCCCTGTCATATGGTACATCAACCACTCCAAATAACTGATTAATCCACTGAGGAGTAATGGGAACTGTAACTCCAAAGATCCATGAATCCTCCTCCTCAGCGTTGGCTAGAAAGAACCTGGTCAACTCCCAAAAAAATGTACCAACAGTATGCCTCACAAACCTCTCCCAGCCTCGGCACTGAATGGCATCTCTCAACAGGGGGTGCTGCAAATCTTTCTCAGAGAAGCCTCTGTCTGAGATGATCATTTTCTTATGAAATCTCTCGTACAAGTCATAGGCCCTAGCACTCCTGAATACAGTGGCATCGAAGATGCCCTCTCTGACATACAGCAAATCAGGAACATAGGTCCTGGGATCATACCGTTTCTGCCTCCCCCGTGTTGTCTGCTCCTTCTGCTCCACCTCAACCTCATGCTCCTCATCACCTACAGCCTCAGGAACAGGCTCTTGAATGGACAGTGAAGCCGATCTCCCTGTCCTAGGCCGAGAGGAAGTAGAACTAGTAGCATCTGCCTTCCCCCTAGCAGCTTTAGAAGGGGCCTGTGAGTGGTCTGAAGCCTCGGGCTGGATAGGCTGAGTGACCTCCTGCTGGTCATCAGCAGGTGCAGCAGTGTGTCTCGATGAAGCACTCTTGGCCTTGCTCTTCCTAAAATAGGAAAGAAGTCCCTTGGATTTCGAGCCACCTCCTGAACCCTGTAGATGATCCATATGACTCAAATGTTTGGTGCGAAGTCTGCGATGGTCAAATATATGTTCATCAGGAATGGGATTAGGAATGCTATCTGGTGTTTTTGGATCACAAATTCCCATTCTCCTCTCGGGCATTGGTATATACCTATAACCCGGTTTCTTAGGAAAGTTTGGAGGATTATACATTATTTCAGTGCCTGGTTGTACAAAAAATCATGGGTTAGTATCACATATATGCATTGCCTCCCATCCTCACACTTAAGTTTAAACCGAAGATTTAACTAAAGTGTTGAGTACAAAGCAAACATATACATCAACCTAGAATGTGGGATTTATAAGACTCAATGATTAAAATGTTGTCTTTTAAAAGTCATAAGTTCTAAACTTTGTTTAAATATGACACTAACTCATTCCAAAGCTTAAAATTCATGTTAAGAAAACACTTTTTTAATAAAAACTCTCTTTTTTAATTTTTTTTTCATATTTTAATAAAAAAATTAGCCCAAAATAGCAAACTAATTCATTGTTGATGATTTAAATTTATGTTTAAAATCATTTTCAATTTAGTTTAAATGAAAAGTTCACTCTTCCCTTTTTTTATAGCAAAAATGTTATAAATAAAAGAGTTTTTATAAAAATATACTCCATTTGACTTACATTTTGAAGAACATGGAAATTGTAACATGATATGTAACCTATATTTTCAATAGAATTAAAAATAGCATGTTTAGTGATGTTCATACCAATTAAAATGATTAAAAATGCCATTTTTAATTATTTTCATGAAAATTTTCAGATTTTGAATTATTAATTTTCAAATTTTAAAATGTAATCCAAAATCTTCACATATTTCACTAAAACCATGTTCTACAACACTTTGCTCATATTCAAACTAAAATTTAGACAATTAAACCAATTTTAGCCCCACATTCTAAATAAACCCAAAATTTAAGCAACAACACAAATACAAAAAATAATGCATTCCAAATCCATAGAATGTAACAATAATTGAAATAAGATAGCTATTCTTACCCCAATTGAACTTTGGAAGCACTTTTGAGAGGAATCCCCAAACTTGGATGAACTAGGGTTGAAGAACCCTAGATTAATTGAACAACACAAGAACTAGGGTTTAGGGATGGAAATTGAGCAATGAGGAATAGATTCGATGGAAAGAAATAAGAATTGGAAGAATTTTACCGTGAGTAGCGCGTGGTGGCGGAATGTGGTGCTTGATCGAAAATGGAAGAGAAGAGAGCTCTCGGTCAATTGTAAAATGAGGGAGAGAATAGATTTTTGGGATTAAATCCCGATTCCAGAACCGCGTATGGCGCCCAAACCCGCCGGGGTCAGGCGCCGAATTGGCGCTCGAGTAGCTTTTTCAGCGCCGCACAGTTGATGCAGCGCCTGATCTGTTTGGAAAAATCCCAAGTCCGAAAGTGGCGCTCGTATGGCGCTGGAAAGCATTTTTAGGCGCCACACAGTATGTGTGGCGCATAACCTGACTTCAAATATTTCCAGGTTCGAATATGGCGCATAATGTGGCGCTGGAACTTGATTCTAGGCGCCACTAAGAAGGTGTGGCGCCTGATATGCACTTTCGAGCCCCTATGGCGCCAGAATGGTGCTCACATGCTCATTTGGGCGCCGCACACAAGGTGTGGCGCCTGAACTGAGTCTATGGCACTTGAATTTCAGCTCAAATTCAGTCAGAATGATGGCCAATTCACTTCCTAAGATTAGCAGGTTAGACTTAGCATATACAACATCTCTAAATCTTTCCGGGTCATTGTTCTCCTCAGCTAAACACAATCAATCCATATAGAATTCCCTCTTCAATACCTTCACCGAGCCAATTTACACATTTAAGCTCAATCATCAAGCACACCCAGTTACATCATTCCTCAATATTTTGCTACTTTATTCCAGTTTATTGGCAATGTCTTGCTCAGTTTATTCAACCACATGCAATTAAGATAACATAAAATTCAAAGCAACACAGTTAAACTAAGGCATCATTTAAACTAATCATATAACATAATTAATAACATGCCAAGACAATTCAAACTAAAATTAAAGAAAAATAAACATAGTTGAAATGTAAACATAAAGCACATAAACAATGAAATCTAAATTTTTGTTTTTCTTTTATTTTATAATTTTTATTGATTTTTATAATCTTAATTAATTAAATATAAACCTATAAATTATATGCATTTATTTTAATAAGCAGATTTAAATGATCAAATGCTTAACATTAATTTGTTCGATGAATTTAACTTCATCTCCAAAATAATGTTTAAGTCTTTGACTATTCACCGTGAATTCCCTTTCATCTTCAGCTTTTAATACAACTGCACCGTTATCTAACACTTTCACAATTTTAAACGGCCCTGATCATTTTGTTTTCAATTTACCAGGAAACACCTTAAATCTAGAATTATATAAAAGCACTAATTGACCAGCTTCAAACACCTTAGGCCGGAGTAACTTGTCATGATAAAGTTTTGTCCTTTCCTTGTAAATTAGAGCATTGTCATATGCATGACTTCTAATTTCTTCTAATTCATTGAAATCAACCTTTCTTTTCTCTTGAGCCTCCTTAAATTCAAAGTTTAATTTCTTCATCGCCCATAATGATTTAAACCTAAGTTCGAAAGGTAAGTGACAAGCTTTACCATAAACTAATTTGAAAGGGGCCATACCTATAGGTGTTTTAAACGCTGTCTTATAAGTCCATAATGCTTCATCTAACTTAAAAGCCCAATCTTTTCTAGATTTTCCTACAGTTGCTTCTGAAATCTTTTTAATCTAACGATTAGTGACTTCTACCTGACCATTGGCTTGGGGATGATAGGGTGTTGTTATTCTATGATGAACATGAAATCTAGACAGCAATTGGTTAATAGCCCTATTAACAAAGTGAGATCCACCATCACTAATGATCGCTTTAGGCACACCAAAACGAGTAAAAATTTGCTTTTTCAGAAATTTAATCACTTGTCTAGAGTCATTCAAAGCACATGCTTCAGCTTCTACCCATTTTGACACATATTCTACAGCAAATAGAATATATAATTTACCATTAGATGGTAGAAATGGACCCATAAAATCAATTCCCCACAGATCAAACAACTCAACAGACATAATTCCTTTTAGAGGCATTTTATCTCTTTTAGTGATATTACCAGCCCTTTGACATACATCACATTTTTGCACAAATGATCTAGCATCACGATAAATATTAGGCCAATATAAACCACCTTTGAGTACCTTATGAGCCGTCCTATTTGGTCCAACATGTCCTCCTCCAAGTCCTTCGTGGCATGCTTTTAAAACTTTCTCAAAATCCTCATCTGGGATGCATCTCCTTATGATTTTATCTGCACACAGTCTAAACAAATAAGGCTCATCACAAATAAAATATTTAGCATCAGTTTTAAATTTTTGCTTTTGACTATGCTATTTTAAATGATCAGGAATTAAACCACATGCTAAATAATTTACAAAATCAGCAAACCATGGATCAGAGGAAGTATTATTTATTAAATATAAATTTTCATCATGAAATGAATCATTTATTAATTTTTCTTCCCCATTTTTATGTTCCAATCTTGACAGGTGATCAGCCACAGGGTTCTCATCGCCTTTTCTATCTCTAATCTCCAAATCAAACTCCTGCAACAATAATACCCATCGAATTAACCGGGATTTTGAATCTTTCTTTGTAAACAAATATTTAATAGCAGCATGATCAGTATAAACTACAGTCTTAGAACCAATCAAATAGGGTCTAAATTTTTCACATGCATACACAACAGATAATAATTCCTTTTCAGTGGTAGCATAATTTCGTTGTGCAGAATTTAAAGCCTGACTAGCATAATAAATAACATGTAGTTTTTTATCCTTTCGTTGACCCAACACTGCTCCAACAGTGAAGTCACTTGCATCACTCATGATTTCAAATGGTAAGCTCCAGTCTGGTGGTTGAATAATCGGTGCAGTCACCAATGCTTCTTTGATCCTATTGAACGCCTCAACACACTCATCAGTAAAATCAAATTCAACATCTTTACATAACAGCTTAAACAAGGATAGTGCAATTTTAGAAAAATCCTTTTATAAACCTTCTATAAAATCCAGCATGTCCCAGAAAACTTCTCAAAGTTGTAAGATTATTAGGAGGTGGTATTTTAGCAATCACTCCTACTTTAGCCCTATCAACTTCAATGCCATTTTTAGAAATCCTATGTCCCAGGACAATGCCTTCATTAACCATAAAATGACATTTTTCCCAATTAAGAACTAAATTTGACTCTTCACATCTAATCAATACTTTTTCAAGATTAATTAAACATTTTTAAAGTCAGAACCAAATACAGAAAAATCATCCATGAAAACCTCAATGCATGTCTCAATTAAATCAGAAAATATAGACATCATGCATCTCTGAAATGTAGCTGGTGCATTACACAAATCAAATGGCATTCTCCTATATGCAAATGTACCATATGGACATGTAAATGTAGTTTTATATTGATCCTCAGGAGCAATTGGAACTTGATTATAACCAGAATAACCATCTAAAAAGCAGTAAAACTCATGCCCAGCTAAATGTTCTAACATTTGATCAATAAAAGGCAGTGAAAAATGATCTTTCCTAGTCTTATCATTCAATCTTCTATAATCAATGCAAACACGCCATCAAGTAGTAGCCCTAGTAGGTACTAATTCACTATTTTCATTTCTAACCACAGTCATACCTCCCTTTTTAGGCACTACTTGTACTGGACTCACCCACTGACTATCAGAAATAGGATAGATAATACCTGCATTGAGTAGTTTAATCACCTCTGCCCTTACAGGTTCTTGTAGATGTGGATTCAGTCTCCTTTGGGGCTGTCTCACTGGCTTGTCATCCTCCTCCATGTAAATCCGATGTGTACACAATGCTGGACTCAGTGCCTTGATATCAGCTATCGTCCAACCTATTGCTCTAACATGCTTACTCAACACTTGGGTTAATGCATTTAATTGATCATCATTTAATTTATTACTTGCAATAACAGGTAATGTATCATTCTCACCGAGAAAAACATACATCAAATGTGATGGAAGCTCTTTCAAAGTCAATGTAGGTGGTTTTTCAATAGATGGGACTAATTTAGATTCTTCTATCGCACATGCTACTTGCAAAGGTAATCCTCCCTCACACTTACTTTCAGCTAAGTCCTCACAACTCTCCTCTAACTGCTCAAATTTTCTATAGGGATCATGTCTAGCAAAGAACTCTCTCTCAATCACCTCATCCTCTTGATAGATAGTTGTCACTCTATTACACGGTAGGTATCAGAACTAGCGTGTTGTGTTTTAGTTGTTTTAGAAATATCAAACGACACTTGTTCATTACCTACTTTAAGTGTAATCTTACCATCATCCATATCGACCATAGCTCGCCCAGTCTGTAAGAATGGTCTACCTAAAATAAGAGAAATATCCATATCTTTCTCCATATCAAGGACAACGAAGTCAACAGGGAAAATGAAGCTCTCTACGTGAACATGAACATCTTCTACAATACCTAAAGGTGTCCTAATAGATCTATCAGCAAGCTGCAGCTGCATCGTAGTAGGCTTTACAACTCCTACTCCAAGTTCTCTAAAGATATGTAAAGGCATCAAATTAATGCTAGAGCCAAGGTCACACAGAGCTTTATTGAATTCTTTAGTGCCAATAATGCACGGAATGGTGTAACTCCCTAGATCTTTTTGTTTAGTAGGCTGCCTTCTTTGTAAGATTGCACTACGCTCCCCTGTCAGTGTCACTTTCTCTTCATCATCTACACTCCTCTTTTTTGATAGGATTTCTTTTAAAAACTTAGCATAAATGGGCATTTGTGCTATGGCATCAGAAAAAGGAATGTCAATTCTTAAATTTTTAAATACCTCTAAAAATTTAGCAAAGTCTTTATCATCTTTAGTCTTTTTAAGACGTTGTGGATATGGAATAGGTGGCTGATATGACTTGATTGGAACAGTAGACTTTCTCTTATCCGTATCCTTGTCAACACTAAGTCTCTCACTCTCCTTAGGCTCATCGGTATTCTTTTGCTGACTTTCTTTCTCTGCACCCTCACTCTGATCGTCTACAGTATCAGCTGAAACCTCTGGGTCATCTAAGGTAGGGTAAGGATTAGGCAGTTCCTTTTTGTTCCTTAAAAAGTGATAGCTTTACACTGTTCTTTCGGATTAGGGTCGGGCATACTTGGTAGTGTTCCTTGCTGTCTATTTGAAGTGTCCCTAGCAATTTGACCAACTTGAACTTCTAGGTTTCTCATTGAGGCTTGCATTTGTTGAATTGTTTGTTGTTGAGACACAATTGTATTCATTAATTCTTTTAAATTGACCTCATCTCCTTCTTGTTTCTGTTGCAGCTGTTGTTGAGGTTGAAAGTTCCTAGACTGTTGATTAGGGTAGAAGGGTTGATTTTGATTTCTGTTTTGATTAAAGTTTTGATTTTGATTTTGATTTTGGTTTTGAAAATTTTGATTTTGGTTTTGAGGGTAAGGTGGACGGTTATTTTGTGGGTAAGTATTTTGCTGAAATTGAGAATTTTGATTTGGATAGAAATTTTGATTTTGAGGACGGTTTTGGTTGAAGTTTTGCTGCCTATTTCCCATGTAATTCACATCTTCGACTTGCTCTTCAGTCCCCTCACACTGCATAGTCTCTTGAAGTCCTTGATCGAGTAGGTGACAGGCTGATGACTCGTGAGGTCCATGACAAATCCCGCATCTCACAACCTTACTCTGACCTTTCTTAAGTGAAGCAACCTCCTTCATCAGAGCATCTAACTTAGAATCCATAGCAACTGTCTTTTCTACCTCATATAACCCGCTTTTGATTTGTTTCTAGCATTTTTCTTACCAGGAAATTTTTCATGTTAGATATCTTTTTCTCTATTATTTCCTTAGCTCGAGATGGTCCTATAGATAGAAAAGAGTCTTCAGCTGCTGCATCCAACAAGTTCCTCCAACGATCCAACAATCCATTATAGAAAAAGTGCATCTGCTTCCAATCTTCAAAGCCATGATTTGGACATCTCGCCAGTAAGGTGTTGTATCTATCCCACACATTAAGTAAAGTCTCATCCTCATCTTGCACAAATTCCTTGATCTTTTCTTGCAACTCTAAAATCTTAGACGGTGGGAAGAACTGTTCTAAGAAAGCTTCTAACATCTTATCCCAAGTAGTAACATCCCTTAATTGAAGTGAGTTGTACCAAGTTTTAGCTTTATCCCTAAGTGAAAAAGAGAACAATCTTAACTTAATCTCATCACTAGTAACACCATTTATCTTCACTGTATCACAATAATCCAGGAAGTTTATTATGTGTTCTACTGCATCATTAGTATATTGATTAGCTTGAACCATTGTGATTAGTGCTGGCTGAAGTGTAAAGCTTAACGCATCTACATCTGGCCTTGGAGTTCTATTAAGCATATTTCCACTAGTTCCTTGTAAATGTTCCTCAATGGTCATTTCAGCTTGTTCATCATGTTCCACATCACCACCGTTACCTCCATTATTACCCCTATTATTTTCATTATTCTCTGCCATGTTTAACCTATTGAATTGAGCAACTAATTGATTAGTTTGAAGTGTCAGAACCCCAGTCGTTGGAGGATAGTCTTTTTCATCAGAGGATGAGTTAATTAATATTTCCAACTGAGCTGGTCTCCTATGTTTTCCTACTCTAATAGCTCTTAGAGTACGCTCAATTTCAGGATCATAAGCTATTTCTGCTTGTTTGCTTCGCACTGCAATTTTAAATAAAATAAAAATAAAAATAAAATAAGTAACAGTTAAATTAATATTTAACTTAATTAAATTTAACTAATAAACTAAAAACAATTAAAAGTTCACAATAAATTCCCCGGCAACGGTGCCAAAAACTTGATGAATGATTTTCACTACTCATATTTTACCACAAGCGGATGGTTGTCATCAAGTAATAAAATTGGTTAATAACCGAGTCGAACCCAAAGGAATTTCAGAATATTATTTCATTCTGGAGAATATTTTAATTATTTTTAAGTTTATTAAATATATTTTATATATTTTAAAAGAGTTTGTCTAATTCTAGTGATGATTAAATTAAAAATAGAGACATTAAATTTAAAATAAAGCAAGTTAAAATTTTAATTCATAATAATATAAATGGGAGATGCTTGTAATATTTTAAATATAGTCATCTTTATATAAAATAGAAATTGCATATTGATTTAGCATTTTCCAATGTCTAAAAAGATCAATTTCTTAAAATTTAAATATTTTATAAAGATTAAAAATATAGTAATTTCCTAAAATTCAAATTATGCTTAAACGGACTTCATGGAAGCTAATTAAATTATCTAACATTCTGCAATCATCATTCTAGGCTTAAATTTGAGTCTTTCCCAAGCATGCAAATTTTCCTATAGCGATTAAAGACACATTTCATTTCCCAAATCATTATGCGCATGCCAGAATCTATTTTTAATATAATTTATTCCCAATATCCGTACTAAAATATAGATTCCACTTTTTATCTCCCGATTTAGCAAAGCATAAATTAAAGGGATTAGATTCTAACATTTTAATTATGTAGAATAGTGTAGAGCAATTTAATATAAATATCAGATAAATAAAATATAGAAAACATGGATTTTAAATATTAGGCCAGAATATATTTAAACAGATTTGGCCAGATTGATCGATCCTATTTAAAATTATATCAGAACAATCTAATGATTACTCCTAAACACAGATTGATTGATCAAAGCAGATTTAGCATAAATATGTGAAACATAATTTCTACACAGCAAGCAGAATGCCGCTCATACAGATTAGACATATTCTGACATTTTATTCATAAATCCAGATTTCAACAAAAGCATCGATTAATTCATTACTTCCATAAAAACATATATTCGTACTTCAAAGTGATTCTGAACTCCTGTTCTAGATCAATCTTAACACGAACAACATAGAAATCCGTCTACAAATTCGAAACATGATAGAAAATTACATTTAGAGGCAAATTCATAAGATCATAAAGCAAGAAAAAGAAAGGCAACACCTAGAATAGGAAGAACACGCCCAGAACAGCGTTCTTGATGCATCCCTTTGGCATGATTTTGTGTTTCCGGCCTTCTTCTCCCATTAGCAGATGTTTACAATATGTTTCTGCCGAAAATTATGAGTCTGGCCTGAAGAGAATGACGAAAAATGGTGTTAAAAACAGAGTTCGGGAGGTTAGAAAACTGTCCAACCGCGACTGTGGCGCATAATGTGGCGCTCAGAACCCTTTTTAGGCGCCACCAAGAAGCGCCGGCGCGTCCTGACAATTTTCCACGATTTCAGAAGTCGGCGCCAAAAGTGGCGCTCAGAGGCTGTTTCCGGCGCCGCCATGCACGTGCGGTGCATCCTGAAGCTTTTTCATCTCTGAAATTTCTAAGTGTCGAAACGGCGCCTAGGTGGCGCTCCGAGGTCTTTTTGGGCGCCGCCATGGTATTGCGGCGCATCCTGGGCACATTTCAGTGTTGTAATATCCGAATTAGACATTCTTTATCCTCCGAACATCCTCTTTTCTTCATTTTAATGCCTGAAACATCATTGCAATGTATTAGATTTGCCAAAGTCTTATTAAAAAGCATAAAACATGGTAAATTGAACTCAAATAAGCTTAATTTAACCATGATTATTAATATTTACAAATCACATTAAATATAAACTAAAAACCCTAAAAATAAGGCAACATGCATGCAATTTAGACATATTTTAGTGCAATTTAAGCTCATTTAAATGTGGTTTCACAGAGTGCATCAACAATCCATGACCAACACTCTCGGGAAGGCTTTCATAATTTCAATGCTCTTTGGGTGTGCAAAGAATAGGTCTGTGACCTCCCGCTCGACTCACATCTCCTAAAAATGAAGTAGTACCCATGCTCCTTTAACTTGGCCAACAAGTATTGCATTTCGGATTGACTGGCCTGATCAATCACTCTATGTTTCGCCCTCGCATTTTATAATGTCCTCATGGTTGATACGTTCTTCGGGAAATTCACTTGAAGTTGCTCAAAGATGTTTTTTGCTGGCACTTTCATTCTCGACAAATGCACCAAAAACTCTTCCTCTTCCTTCGTCAACCTCCCCACATATGGAAGCCCCTCGAGATAGTTAGCAAGAGGATGATTGTGCACACCACTCACAACATTCAAATCCCAATGTCCCATAATATCTTTTTGTTAGCCCCTTAATAAAAATGGGCATCCACATTTTCGGGTGCCTACATCCCTTTTTTTACTTGAATTTTCACTATCCTCATCACTCTTTACTTCATCAACCTAAGGGTCAAATCTATTTTTCTTAGCTTTATGCTTCCTATAATCGCCACCTCGTTCGCGTCCTAGGAAAACCCAGCCCTTTTTTTGTTGCGGTGGCAATATTCGACCTCTGAACAACAACTATCATTTGATGGGCGATCCCGATTTCCTTAACACGTTGAACCAAACTCTCTCTACTATCAAACTCTTCGTGTGTGGTGAATAGGTCTGAGTAGTCAGTTATAACATCCAAGCTCAATTCATTATTTTCGTGGGCAATACTCTCCTCGCTTGATGGTATGTCATTATGCTATAATAAACGAAACACTTAAACTCGGAAAAGAAAAAAATCAGTTATTACAAAATTCCAACTAACGACCATCCATGGCTGTTACATTCATCCACTGATCGACCATTCATGGCGGTTCCATTCCTCACTCATCGGCCAACCGTGACCGTCCAAAACTATACCCATGGCCGGCACAACTAAAACTAAAATTTTAAAATACATAACATAAAAAAATTACAAACTTACGTGTTCTATCTGTTGATGTTGGTAGTATTCATGTTCTTCCACTTGATGTTCATGTTGGTATTCATCCTCATTATCCATTGAATGAAAAATAGAGGAAATGTGGAAATGAGAAAACGTAAACCTGTAGAATAAGAGATAGGGTACTGGGTTTTGGTTTGAAGGTCATAAGAAGAGAAAGAGAGATAGAAAGAAAATTGTGCGTGCCCCAATCCTGCTAAATGTGCCACAATCCTCCATCCTCCAAAGTATTTAATTTATTTAATTAAGCAGGGATATTTACGATATTTTGGTACAAAAATTTGTGTGCCTCTAACATTTTTTGTGGTATATAACCGCAGCGTACCTTAATTAATGCACCCTTCACAATTTATCCATTCTTTTAAACTAATTGGTATTCCCTAACCTTTGTAAACAAGTCCAGAGTTCACGTGCACATAATAAACCAATTAGGTTATTTGGTTTTCACTAATTTAGTTGTACATGCTCCTTTTGGGTCCCTTGTTCTTTGTTGAGATGTGTAACTTATTAAATCTGTTTGTTCAACAACACAAGCTTCGAATACTATTAGTAGGTTAGTACTAAATCAAGCACAGCGGATCAAAAATGCGTGAAAGTAAAATTGAACAAACAGAAAGTTGTTGACCCAGTTCGGCCCAAGGCCTACGTCTGGAGGATACCAATCCAAGAGAGTTCCACTAAATGTTCAAACACTGGGTTCAACCCGAACATTAGCGAACGTGCCAATCTTCTACTTCAACATCCAAGCAGATAGTCGATGGTACCAGAAAACCCTTTCTGGTGAGAATACTTCCCATTCTGCTTCGACTCCTTGAAGAACCCCTCTCCAAGTTTCCCTTGAATGAGCCTGTAAAAGATCCTCCTTTGATTCGTCAATACGATGCGAGTATCACTTTGTTGACACAAGAACTTGAGTGATTCTCTTGATTGATTGCATCGGTTTCAACCAAGAGATCTTGAAACAGAAAATACTCCTTCGATTCACTCAAGAAATAATAGTGAAGAAATCCAGGGATACAACTTCACTATTTCTAATCGATCACCTTCACATCAAATGATATTTCATGAGTCTAGAGATGAAGATGATTTTGTCCCTCTCACTTTTTAACAACCAGGAATTTCGTATGCTCAAGAATGAAGAAATTGATCAATCATTCTTTCTCCAGGAATGTGGCTAATAAAAGGATGAGAATTCCTTACTATGGGAGGAAGATCCTGGTTGCCTTCATTGCAGACCTTCCATAGTAGTGATTTCCTAGTGGGAGATATTCACTTTCCAAAGCAGAAAAACTCAATCCCAGGAAATCTTCATCTATAGTGTTTCCCTGGATGAAATATTTATTTTCCATTACCGACAAAGTCAATCCAGAGAACTCTCCTTGTGGCTGTTGGGAATGTCAATCCAGACCCGTCATCGAGACAATCCAAAATAACTCGGGCGACTGACGACGGACGAGAAACATATCTGCAGTTCATGCATCGGTTTGCACACATTCAATCAAAAACATGGTTCTAACAATCTCCCCCTTTTTGACAGAATGTGAACAAGTTACAAAGAGATCAAACCGATGCTTGAACACATATATAAAGCACGAAAACCAACACAATCCCAACAATGCCTAACTAATACTCCGTACAAAATATTCCTATCAAACTAAGGAGCATGTACATCAAAACTGCACGGTATAAAAAAAAATTAAGCAATAATGCATTATCTTTATGTTACAGACCAGTGCAAACATTCAACAGATCAAAAATATCAAAACACAATATAAAACAGAAGCTATAAAAACTTACAAACCAGCAGTAGCAAGCTTCTCCCCCTTAATGTAGTAATCCAGAGGAACCATACACGGTTTGATCATCTTCCTCCCCCTCTGGGTCACATTGTGCCCAAAAGGGCCTGCTTCAGAACACAATCTCCGACTTGATCTTTCGCGAGTTTTAACACTGTGTCCAAATACAGTTTGGGACTCTCATTATAAAACTTCGAACTGCAGACCAGATTGGTATCCAAGACCTGTGGGGTCTTTTTCTCATCATATATGACCCTCAAATTTTGATCATCCAATTCAACTTCATTTTCCATGGTAATAGCACCATCAATATTCTCAGAAGTCATATGCTCCTCCTCAATCTCAGTATCATCTTCCTCATTAACACATTGGTTGCAATGCCATCATCATCTCCTCTAATATCATTAGAGACCACTCCTTCATATATCAAGAACTCCTTTGTTGGTCACAATCTTCCATAAAAAAAAAAAGCCTTCTTTGTAATGAAGATGGCCACATCAACCGGTCACCTAGTAACTTCTCTGCAAAAGAAAATCAATTATTGCAGTCAAGAGTATCAAGTATTAACAAATACCAAAGGCCAATAATAAATTTAAAGACACTTAGCAGATTTAATTTTGTGGCTCCTCATAGGCTGGCACGTGGACTTAGACTATTTGCATAGTCCAAGCTCTTTCTTTAGATTCTCAAATTTGGAAGTAAAACAGTGTAAGCATGCAAGCTCTTTGAAATCTATCTTCTTTTCTCGCCGGTTCGTTTGTCCCCATTGAGATCACCAATGATGTCTTTTGGGTCATGATACCTGTGAACTCTGACTTCTGGTGCGTCTGCCTTTGAGGACGGTGTTCCAATAGGTGTTTGAACACTTTGTTAGAATGAGTTGTTGTCCACTACAGCTTTCTTAACCTGTTCACCTAAGGTATCTTGCATTTGATCATTAGCTTTATGTCCTCTCTTGCTGGCAGATACAAGAGCAACATTGCATTTCACTGGGGTTTCACATTTGGCAACCCAAGCACGTCTTATGTCAATTCTTTTCTTGAGCTCTTCATTCGGCCACACGTCAGGTCTGCCCTCTAGTAAATCTTTGATAATCTTTCGACAATGATCAGTCTTGTGTCCATAAAACTTGCAATAGTCATATGTGAGAGGTGCTCTTGGCATCTTCATGCCTTTGACAGATTCCTTAGCAACTTTCATAGTGGCTTTGATGTAGCGTCCGTCTTCTTGATCATTGAGTAAACCTCCTGCTACGAACTGAGTCTTCCCTTTTGAAGATGAAGCTACGCTGGTGTTTTGATAGCCAAGTCCATGTCTGTTACCATGTGACTTTCCAGCAGCAATGGCATCATCTAGTTTACCCTTTCCGTTGTTCATACCAGCTAGAATCTTTTCTGAATTAGCTAGCTTCTCCTTAAGTTCAGTGACTTCAACCACTCACTGATCATGCTTGGCTAAGATCTGCTCTTTTTCTGTCTTCAGAACCTGTGTTCCAACCTCAAGTTTGGACACCTTCTTGGATACGGTTTTAGCTACAATACTAAGGTTTTCCTTTTCATTCATAACATCATTGATCTGCTCCCTGAGATTCTGGATCACAATTTTTTGCTCCTCGCACTCAGTCATGGAAGTCTCAAGTTTCTCAAAAACTTCCTCATAGAGCTCAGTGAGTTTCTCAATGCTTTTAGTCTGATCCCTGTTCACAGAAGAACAACCATGATCAATGAAACCGGTACTGACAGAGTCAGTGATATTACCATGATTGGACTCAGTGTGAGGACATGAGTCAGAATCCCAAGTTCTTTGAACAGTTAAGGCATTTCCATATTCAGATTCTCCATCACTGGTTTCTCCTTCTTGATCTGATTCGCTGAAGGTGGTCTTCTTCCCACTTTTCCTCTTTAAGTTACCACAATGGGCTTTAATGTGACTAAACCCTCCACATTCATAGCACTCAGGACCTTTTGGTTTATCATCTTCATGATAGTCATATTCGCCTTTGTCTGTGGATTTTGATTCCTCTTTGAATCATTTCTTTCGGACGATCTTTCTCTTTTATTGTTTGAGTATCCCTGCTTGTTTCTTTTGTCTCTCAAAAGTCTAGCCAATTTCTTGGTAAGCACATAAATCTCATCATCATCGCTATCTTCGCTATCAATCTCATCATCCTTCTCGACTGCATATTTAGATTCGGATTTGAAAGCAATGCTTTTGATAACAACGTTGCAATGATCCATCTCCCAAGATTGCAATATGCCCATCAATTCATCGACTTGAATTGTAGAGTAATCCCTGTAAAGTTCAAGTGCTGCAATTTTGGGATTGAACCTATCTGGAATAGATCCAACAATCTTGCGAACGATCTCCTGTTGAGTGTAAATTTTACCAAGCTGATGTGCCTGGTTTGTTAGATCTCGAATTCTACCAAAATATGTAACAATCGTTTCGTTCTCATCCATAGTAAGTTTATGAAATTGAGATTCAATGGATATAAGCTTCGAAGATCTAACAGATGCCATACCTTCATGGGAGTTTACCAATACTACCCATGCATCATATGCAGTCACACACGAGGATATGAGTCTGTATTGATCTTCTGTGACACCATTGAATATTGCATTTAAAGCCATAGAATTCATCTTGGAGAGGATTCTTTCAGCAACAGACCAATCTGCCTTAGGTTTCGGACTGTGTATTCCATCATCCTGTTCTAACACTGGTGGTTCGTACTTTATCTCAACAACATCCCAGACTCCTTCATCAATGGCCATAAGAAACGCTCGCATCATTGTTTTCCAATAGGAAAAATTCGTTCCATCCAGTAAAGGTGGCCTGGAGATGTTTCCACCTTCCCGACTCATCTCGACAGATTGGATCTCACCCTAAGGTATGTGCACTCTGATACCACTTGTTGGGTCCCTTGTTCTTTGTCAAGATGTGTAACTTATTAAATCTGTTTGTTCAACAACACACGCTTCGAATACTATTAGTAGGTTAATACTAAATCAAGCACAACGGATCAAAAATGCGTGAAAGTAAAATTGAACAAACAGAAAGTTGTTGACCCAGTTCGGCCCAAGGCCTATGTCTGGGGGATACCAATCTAGGAGAATTCCACTAAATGTTCAAACACTGGGTTCAAACCCGAACATTAGCGAACGTGCCAATCTTCTACTCCAACATCCAAGCAAATAGTCGATTGTACCAGAAAACCCCTTTCTGGTGAGAATACTTCTGATTCTACTTCGACTCCTTGAAGAACCCCTCTCCAAGTTTGTAACACCCCGGTTTTTGGTCACCCAGGTCGGGGTGTCACCGCCACACCTCCCTAGCAATATACAGTTTCTCCGAGCTTGCTAAAGAGATGCAAGGCTAGGGTTTTTCAGAATTTAAAACATTCAAACAGCCCATTGTAATATAATTTGAAAATAATATTACATAAGTTGCAGCGGAAAGTAATATTTACATATGTATAATGCAGCGGAATTTCAATATAGGGCCAACATGGCCAAACCACGGGTTAAACAGGCCCGTTCATGCAAGATCTAGTCTAATACAAAAATTCAAAATAATATACCATCCCAAACTTCCCATGTATGCATATGACGATGCATAATTCTCAACTCTGAAAGAAAAAGAAATAAAAATGGTTTGGTCAGCACTACGTGCTGAGTAAGTTAGCACAAACATGATAAAGGGGTTTCAAAGCCGTTATTTAGATTTTGAGAAAAACATGTACACAACACCACATCATTTAACTTATTTATCTAACAATAATTAAATGGCATAATTTAAAAGATAGAGATTTCATAAGATCATAAATATAACTTGCAAAGTAATGTAACGGTAGGACATAATTTAAAAGCATAATCTAAAAGGAACAATTTTCGAGTCTTCTAGTTTCATATCTCATGTCTCATGTTTCAAGTTTATATCTCAATTGCCATTCGGCAAGCTTTATTTATCAATTGCCTTCCGGCAAGCATTATATTTCAATTGCCTTTCGGCAAGCATTATATCTCAATTGCCTTTCGGCAAGCATTATATTTCAATTGCCTTTCGGCAAGCATTATATCTCAATTGCCTTTCGGCAAGCATTATATTTCAATTGCCTTTCGGCAAGCATTATATCTCAATTGCCTTTCGGCAAGCATCGTATTTCATGTGTATTTTATTTCAAAGGAATTCCCAATCATTTAAACCTTAAAGGCTAATTTCATGTTTCAACAAGATTTCAAGATTTGACTTCCGGTAAACCACTGTTTACTCTAAAATTCATCTAAATTCAAATTTAATTCCAAAAATTCCGAAATTTCACTACTGACTCAGAAACGTCGAGATGAACAACTTTTGTGTTTTAACTTTTTCAATCCGAGATACCGAACCATGTCAAAAACATCAATTTTCACAGAAACACAAATCTGTCCGAATTTTACATACCACAGTTTAAAGATATCGAGTTCTACCATAGCAAATCAACTCCAAATTTTATGAAATTTTACAGAGACCATCTTAAGACATTTATCTCAACTTTCATGTTCGGCAAAAGATCTAATTCAGTCTAGAACTAATGTCAAAAACGCAAACAAGATCAGACCTAAGTTCTATCAAGAAATTCAAGATCTAATTTCAATCAGTTCGGTTTCGGTTGGTTTTCACATATCAAATTGTCACGAAAAATTCTGAAAATTTACGGTGGTGTTCTTAACGTATAGATCTACAACTCCTATGTTTAGCACCAATCCTGAATCAGTCCAGATCTAAGTCAAAAATCAACCTCAAATTCGGACTAAGAATCTACCACCGTTTCAAGATCTAAACCCAGGGCAGGTCTGTTCGTGGTCATTTTCGGATATCCAAACACGATGAAAAATTATGAAAATTTTACAGTAGATAGATCTATGTCTTAGGAACGTTTTTTGTGTTTTAAGTTTTTCCGTTTGAAGTCGTTTTAAGGTTCGGAAAAATTAGACAACACTGTTGCGCCGTTAAAAGATTTACGTTGGCAGATTTCATGTCCTTGATTCGAATCTTTAAATCTAACGTATTTTAATTTCGCCCAAAACCATGTGTTAGGTTTTTGTGCTCAATACTCTTGTGCAGATGATCGTTGTGTGAGGGATGTGAACACAACCTAATTCATGATATATCCCCTGGAGCAGAAAAGACAAAAGCTGTTGGAGTGACAGCTGTCTAGGGCTTTTTCCCCAGCCCATGGGCCTGGATATCCGTGCCCTCCGCGTTTTTAGGGTTCTGCCTCAATCATTTGGTGGCTGTAACATTTCAAGCATTACACAGAAAACATCTTGAGAGATTGAGGGCTACGGATTAATGGGAAGAACATGAGGTTCTTCATGAGTATCTCTATCAAGCTATTTTTCTCAGCAAGGGGTAACCTTTTCTTGTTCTTGGTAGAGATAGTTATTAGATCTTAGCTAGCATTTCTTACTTTGCAAGTTTTATCTTTTGGAAATGCTTAGAGCTATGTTCATTGATTGTTGAGTGCTTTTGAGCTAAATTTGGGAGTAGCTATCACAAGGGTAGAAGCTTGCTTAGCCTAGCATTGGGATTGAAGGATAATTTCAGCAGGTTTAGTATCTGGTATAGGTGCTATACTCTGTTCCCTCCTGGAGTCAGTCTAGGTGACAAATCGGGAGTCCTAGTGTGGAAGGGTTGAAGGGGTTTCTATGTAAACAGATGGGTTTACCTGTTTTTCCTTGGTTGATAGTGAATATGCCTGGATTGGGATCCCCCAGATGTAGGATCGGATGATCCGAACTGGGTAAACAAATACTTGTGTTATTTTGTTTATTCTGCAATCTGTTTTTGGTCTTGCTATCTGTTTTCAGTTGTGTGCAAGTTGTGGGCACAACGCAGTTTTACAGTGTTCTTCTATCGGGACCTGTCAATTGGCATCAGAGCGGGTGTTCTTTCTGGTATTTTTCGAACTCGATCTTTAAAGATGAATCGTGAAGGATTCTCTACTACAAGGCCTCCCCTGTTTGATGGCTCAAACTATTACTATTGGAAGAATAGGATGCTGATCTTTCTAAAATCTCTTGGTCCAGAATCATGGAAAGCTGTGCTGACTGAGTATGAGGAACCAGTGAAGGAAATTAGAGCTGGGGCTGGTGAGCAAGCTATTGTCACCTATGAGGCTACACCATATGAGGAATACTCTGTTAAGGAGAAAGCTCTTTTTCAAGGAAATGCATCTGCTCTTAATGTTATATTTAATGCTGTCGATGAAGGACAATATAAGATGATCTCGACATGCTCTACCGCTTATGAAGCCTGGACTTCACTCTCTAATGCACATGAAGGATCTGATGATGTGCGTTCTACCAAGCTGCAACGTATTGAATCTGCCTTTGACAGAATGGAGATGCAAGATGATGAAAGCATTACTTCTTATGCTGAAAGATTCAAGGATCTGGTTAATCAAGCACACCTCCTTGGATTAAAGTATGATAACAACATTCTTGTGAGGAAAATGCTTCGAACTGTCTCTGAGAAATATTCGTCTAAGATTTCTGCTCTTGAAGAAATGGACAAGATTAAGACCATGTCACTTGATAATCTTATTGGTATTCTGAGAACTTATGAGATGATCCACTTGGAGAAGAAGGAAATCCAATCCAAGGCACTTGCATTCAAAGTAGAAGAAGGTGATGGTATTTCTGAAGAAGAGAAAGCTTATTTGTCTAAGAAGCTGTCCAGAATCTTGCAGAACAAAAGAGCTAAGTCTTTTGGTAAAGGCAAATTTGATCGTGGTAAGGGCAAGGAACGCACAACAGAGAAACAACCCTACAAAAGCAGTTCCTCAAGCAATGAACAGAAAAAGACCAGGAAAATTGTTCTTTCTGATCTACCGGAATCATTTAGGGAACTCCAGTGCTATGATTGTGGAGGTGTTGGGCACAAGAAGTCTGAATGTCCCACTGCTAAAAGGAGAGAAAGAAAAGCACTAAATGCAACTCTCAGTGATGATGAGGTCAGTGACACATCAGAGGCACAACATAGTGAAGGAGAGTCAGAAGATGGTGAGATTGCTTTTACTGCTCATGGTAAGGATAATGCTTCAAACTCATCCACCTCTGATGAGGACCAAGAAGAAGGAGAAGATCTGGAATTTGATGAGCTGGCAGAAGCCTTTGCTGAGCTAAAGGAGGATCACAAGTGTGCGCTTGGTGAGAATAAAAAACTTTTGGTTAAAGTTGATGATCTAAATGCTGCTTGTGAAGTTAAAGATGAAGAAATTCAGAAATTGAAAAGTGAATTAGCTGATCTTACAAGCTCTTTAGTGAGTCTAGAAGAAGAAAAGAAAGCTCTCATGTCCATTAATCTTGAGTTGTTAACTAAATTCAATCATTATGATGCCATGATGAAGAATAAGGAGAAGTTAGATGAGATGATATGCAATGGGAAAGCATCTACAGATCTTACTGGAATTGGCTATCATAAAGGAAAAGCTTCTACGTCTACTTCAACAAGGAAATTTGTGAAAGGTGGCATGTTACATGCTGCTCCTGTTAAGAAGGTTGTTGATAACAGTGGTCTAAATATGGATGTTGATGACTGCCCGGTTAAAGTTCAACGTTGTTGTGAATACTGCAAATTTCCTGGACACAATGTTGACACTTGCAATATATTGGTTCGAGATATATTACGTGGTAAACCCATTGTGTGGCCTACAGAGGAACTACAGAAACGTATCAAGTTTAAAAGGGAATGGATGCCTAAGAAAATTCGAGCTAAATGTTTGGTGATTCTTTCACTTCAGAAAGCATTGTCATCCAGCAAGAAGTGGTACTTTGATAGTGGTTGTTCACGCCACATGACTGGGAATAAGAAGCTATTCAAGACATTCATTAGAGAAGACTGTGGTGAAGTTATCTTTGGTGATGGAGTGAGGAAGAGGATTTCTGGCTATGGAACACTTCAAGATGAAAATTTGTCTATACTCTCCAATGTATATTATGTCTCTGGGCTTACTACCAATCTTATTTCAATTAGCCAACTTTGTGATGATGATCACTTTGTGGGGTTCACAAAAGAGTCATGCAAAGTCTTGAATGAGGGAAAGAAATGTGTTATGATGGGTGGTAGATCCAAGAACAACTGCTACACGCTGAAAGATAGATCTAGCTTGGCTATGTCTACACATATGGATGAAATGCAGCTTTGGCACAGGAAGTGTGGTCATATGAATTATAAGTCTCTTGTTAGAATCAGTAATTCTGGTGTTGTGCGTGGGATGCCGAAACTACCTGTTGTGAAGAATATTGTTTGTGGAGATTGTGCGAAGGGTAAGCAGATTCATGCTTCACACAAACTCACTGATCAAGTCCAAACTACAAGATGCTTGGAATTATTACATATGGACTTAATGGGGCCAACCGAAGATCCAAGTCTTAGTGGGAAGAGATATATCTTTGTGTGCGTAGATGATTACTCAAGATACACATGGGTAGATTTTCTGAAAACTAAGGATGAAGCATTTGCTGTCTATGAGAAGCTTGCTTTGAAGCTTATGGCCGAGAAAGATTCTAAGATTGCTTGCATCAGAACCGATCATGGAAAGGAGTTTGAGAATAGGTTGTTTGAACAACACTGCCACAACCATGGAATTTCTCATGAATTCTCATCCCCAAAGACTCCACAGCAGAATGGGGTTGTAGAGCGTAAGAACAGAACTCTGCAAGAGATGGCCAGATCTATGTTGCATGCTAGCACATTGAAGAAGGAATTTTGGGCTGAATCGGTTCACACAGCTTGCTATATCATTAATAGGGTGTTCTTTAGACCTCATACAAAGAACACACCCTATGAGATCTGGAGAGGGCGAACTCCAAATGTTTCTTACTTTCATGTGTTTGGAACTACTTGCTACGTGCTGAATGATCGGATGCCTCTTGGAAAATTTGACTCAAAGTCTGATGAAGGGATCTTTTTGGGTTATTCTACCAATTCAAGAGCTTACAGGATTTATAACAACAGAACAAAGAAAGTTTTCGAGTCTATGAATGTTGTCTTTGATGATAGACCAGTTGTTATGAGAGATGATGATGATGTTATGCCTGTGGTGAGACCTCAACATCATGATGATGATGACACTGTGTGTACTACTCAGCCACAACAACACGTTCAACCAGACGTATCTGCCACTGAACCTGTTGTAGTATCTGACGATGACACACCTGAGGTACAACCACCTGTGCAACCTGATGCTCCTAGGAGAAGAGGACCTAAGGAAGGACCAAGGGCGTTTAAGCATCATTCACAAGATGATATCATTGGTGATCCTAAAGCACCAAGACAGACTAGGAGTCAACAACAGCAACAAATTGACTACACTGAACTGGCAAGTCTTTCTTTTGTTTCTCAAGTTGAACCTAAGAATGCTATGGAAGCTTTAAAAGATGAATTGTGGATAGCCGCCATGCAAGATGAATTGCTGCAATTCAAGAGAAATGATGTGTGGGAGTTGGTACCGCAACCTCCAGACACTAATATCATTGGAACAAAATGGGTGTTCAGAAACAAGACTGATGAAAAGGGAGTAGTTGTCAGAAACAAAGCTCGTTTGGTAGCTCAGGGATTTACTCAAATCGAAGGGCTAGATTATGAAGAGACTTTTGCACCTGTTGCAAGGATTGAAGCTGTTCGCTTATTATTGGCCGTGGCATGTTCTCTCGGATTCAAATTATTTCAGATGGACATTAAGACCGCGTTTCTTAATGGAACAATCAAGGAGGAAATTTATGTGTCTCAGCCAGTTGGATTTGAGAGTCCAGACTTTCCAAATCACGTCTACAGAGTGAAAAGGGCTTTATATGGTCTTAAGCAAGCACCACGTGCTTGGTACGAGAGATTGTCTTCTTATCTTTTAAAGAAGGGGTACACAAGAGGAACAGTCGACAAGACGTTGTTTGTACAACGGAAACACAACCATCTACTTTTGGCTCAAATTTATGTAGACGATATTGTTTTTGGATCCACTTCAGAAGCTTTAAGAGATGAGTTTGTTCACTCTATGCAAACTGAGTTTGAGATGAGCATGATGGGCGAACTTACATATTTCCTTGGACTTCAAGTCAAGCAATCTGAGAAGGGTATATTCTTGAATCAAGAAAAGTATGTTGGGAACATGCTCAAGAAGTTTAAAATGGAGGACAGCAAGGTGTTGAGGACTCCATTGGGACAACATGAGAAGATGTCTAAAGATGAATCTGGCACTCCAGTTGATCAGAAACTCTATAGAAGCATGATTGGTAGTCTCTTGTATCTTACTGCAAGTAGACCTGATATTAGTTTCAGTGTTGGATTATGTGCTCGATTTCAGTCCGCTCCAAAAGAGTCACATTTGAAAGCTGTTAAGAGAATATTGCGGTACATTAAAGGCACACAGAAGTTGGGTTTGTGGTATTCAAGATGTGCTGACAACGAACTTACAGGCTATACTGACTCTGATTGGGCTGGGAGTTTGGATGACAGAAAATCGACCACTGGAGGATGTTTTTATGTTGGTAATAACCTTGTGAGCTGGTATTCTAAGAAACAAAGTGTGGTGGCACTTTCTACAGCTGAGGCAGAGTACATTGCGGCTGCTCATTGTTGTACTCAACTCATATGGATGAGGCAAATGCTACTGGATTATGGTCTTCTCAAAGATACTTTTGTGGTACATTGTGACAACACTAGTGCAATTAATATCAGCAAAAATCCAGTGAATCACAGCCGAAGTAAGCATATTGATATCAGATTTCATTTCATAAGGGATTTGGTGGAAGATAAAATTTGTGAGATAGTACATATTGCGTCATGTGCACAATTGGCAGACATCCTAACTAAGCCTCTTGACTCTACCCGTTTTGAAGAGTTGAGGAGAGGCTTGGGCCTTTGTCTTCTGGATTGAGGAGTTCTCGGTGGTGGGCCTGGTATTCTTTGTTTTATTAAAAAAATGGCCCACTTACTACAAGAAGGAGAGGTGACCGGATATGTTGGCTTGGCGTATGAAGAATTGAGGGGGAGTAGTGGACACGTGGCAGTTACTACTTGAGGTAACCGGCAGCTTTATGGCAGGTGTCCTTCACACCTTTTTGAAAACCGTCTCTGCGTTTTCCCATTACAGTTTTTGCTCTCGTCCTTCAGCTCTCAGTTTTCTCATTCGCAAAATATCAGTTTCTCTCCATTTCTTTCGAAAATGGCTTCCTCATCTCAACCTAATCCATTTGATGACATTCCCGGCGACCCTATTGATGCCGTGCCTCTTGCCGTTGATGATTCGGAGTATAGGGCGCGTCAGAAAGAGGTTTCTGAGTCTGAGCAATTTCAGGATGCTCAAGAATCGATTGAGCGTGCCACCGATGAATTTATGGCTGATCAAGAAAAAGAGAGTGACACTGCTCAGTCTAAGGGTGATGATTTTGCTGCCAATGTTCCTGATTTGAACGCTCCAGGTCCGTCTATGGAAGAGGGAGTTCCTGCTGGTGGAAATGGTGGGTCTGGGCCTCAAGATTCTTCGCCCCCAAATGTTGAGGGAGGAACCCCCACCAAAGTGCCTTTTGGAGATCCTGTTGATGTTGGCACTTCTGGTCCACAACCTCGAGAAGTTCCTATGACCTCAGCCGATATTGATGAAGAAACTGCTACCCTGGCCGAGAGTCTGAGAATTCTGCGATCTCGTGCTCCCAAGAGAAAGGCACCAGCAGCAGCCACTTCCACCAAGCCTGCTAGAAAGAGCAAACGGAGTAAGAAAGCCAAACCGAAGGAGATTCCCACTTTGAAGGAATCTGATGCATTCTCAGAGAAGTTCTTCACTGAAAATGCTAAGAACTTTGAGGAATCCAAACTCATGGAACGAGCCTTCATTGAAGAAGAAAGGTTTTGAACTATTGCAAACTGTGTTGCTGGTACTTAATTGGTTGGTGGTTTTGTTGTCTGCTGAACAGACTTGCTTTACTTGATCTGCATTTTTTATTGTTGTCTGGATGGTCTGGGGACTTAGTGTTGAATGACTGCTGGGGGGGTATCGAATATTGGGATTTGCTTTTCTGCTTACCTGCATGATCTTTTATTCCCTGTATTCATGATTTGCTTTGCTGTATTTGTTGGTTCTGTATCCCATGTTTTGTTTTGAACGATCATCCCACAAAGGGGGAGATTGTTGGGTTTTTGTGCTCAAAACTCTTGTGCAGATGATCGTTGTGTGAGGGATGTGAACACAACCTAATTCATGATATATCCCCTGGAGCAGAAAAGACAAAAGCTGTTGGAGTGACAGCTGTCTAGGGCTTTTTCCTCAGCCCATGGGCCTGGATATCCGTGCCCTCCGCGTTTTTAGGGTTCTGCCTCAATCATTTGGTGGCTGTAACATTTCAAGCATTACACAGAAAACATCTTGAGAGATTGAGGGCTACGGATTAATGGGAAGAACATGAGGTTCTTCATGAGTATCTCTATCAAGCCATTTTTCTCAGCAAGGGGTAACCTTTTCTTGTCCTTGGTAGAGATAGTTATTAGATCTTAGCTAGCATTTCTTACTTTGCAAGTTTTATCTTTTGGAAATGCTTAGAGCTATGTTCATTGATTGTTGAGTGCTTTTGAGCTAAATTTGGGAGTAGCTATCACAAGGGTAGAAGCTTGCTTAGCCTAGCATTGGGATTGAAGGGTAATTTCAGCAGGTTTAGTATCTGGTATAGGTGCTATACTCTGTTCCCTCCTGGAGTCAGTCTAGGTGACAAATCGGGAGTCCTAGTGTGGAAGGGTTGAAGGGGTTTCTATGTAAACAGATGGGTTTACCTGTTTTTCCTTGGTTGATAGTGAATATGCCTGGATTGGGATCCCCCAGATGTAGGATCGGATGATCCGAACTGGGTAAACAAATACTTGTGTTATTTTGTTTATTCTGCAATCTGTTTTTGGCCTTGCTATCTGTTTTCAGTTGTGTGCAAGTTGTGGGCACAACGCAGTTTTACAGTGTTCTTCTATCGGGACCTGTCACCATGTAAGAGTTAACTTACAGATTTACGGATGTCTCGGCTCGATGATTCGGAGGCGTGGCTTCCACGTTCGTCGTTCTCCCTCCGAGATCCTTCGTTTTTCCTCAACGCGTCCGGATCGGGGTTTAGAATAGAAAAGAGGTTTAATTAGGATTCGTTTTCGAATCTTGAATGGAAAGGAATGAACAAGATCTTACCACGAAAGCAAGGGTCTCCAAATTTTCGTCCAACTCAGTCTTTGAATGCCTTCGTGCCTCCGACGACTCTGGGATTAGGGTTTCGACGTGTAGAGAGATTTCGTAGGGTTTCAGAAGTGCTTTGGGCTTCCAAGAGGGTTTATTTATAGCTAACTAAGACCTAGGGCGTCCAAGATCTGACTCCAAGAGTCTTGAGTCGAAAGATGTTCAACCGAAGTCGAAAAATCCGCGTTCGGGCGAGAGAATCGCGGAACGTCTCGCCTGTCGGGTCTGGCGCGCTCTCCCCTCTAAAACCACGCGGCGACCGCGCCATCCTGGCCTGGACTTCGGTCTGGGCCGGTTCGTGCGATCCGTCGGGTCTTTCCTCCTCTCTTTCGGACTTCTATCCCTCTATGTTCTTGGACTTCGATTTCCGGGCTATCTTCGGGCTCCGATTTCCTATCTTAATTTTATTCGGACCTAAATTTATATTTGGACTCGAGTTATTGAGTCCATCGGTGTCGGGTCCCCGTGTAACCATTTATTTAATTAAGTTGTCTTCGGCTTCCCGGGTTCTCGGAACTTTGATTTCTTTTCAATTTAAATTCCATTTCTCATTTCCTCTACATTTATTTCTTTATTTATTGTATTTATTTTATTTATTGTATTTATTTTATGTTGGAAAATTCTCGGGTATTACAGTCTACCCTCCTTAAGAATCAACTTCGTCCTCGAAGTTGTGTTCCGGCTTTTCTCGTGCCAAAGTCTTTTTGTTTGTTTTATTATTTTGTGACTGAACTTAGAATTAAAATTTCTAAGCTGCCTACATACCCTGTGAAGGGATCAAGCCATAACGTAGTTCAGAAATTTATTTGGGATACATATTGCCGAGCCAAACTAAAATAATGCAACTACTTTATTACGGGGTATCACATCCTCTCCCCCTTAGGACTCCAGTTATGTCCCCATAACTGTCTATTCAGTACTCTCAAGAGGTTTCGGGTTTTGGTCTTTATTCTAAGGGTGTTGGTACCCTTGGTTGTTGCCACCTTGACCGTCTGGGTTTCGTGGTTGCTTAGGTCGAGTAGTCACATCCTCTCTCTTGTCGATGTTCTCTCTCCGTGTCCGGCAATCACGCAGCTGATGACCATGTCGACCACATCGAAGGCATGCTCCAGGTTGAGGGCATCCTCTCGCATAATGCGGTTTACCACACTTTGGACATGGTGACGCATAGTCACCATGGTTGAAGACTATCCCCTTTTTCTCCCCATTGTCATTTTGATGTTGTCCTTTCGAGTTTCCATCGAAATGGTCCTTATCCACCTTGTATTCTCCTTGTGGTCCTTGGTTAGCCTCATCTACTGGTTTCTGTTTCAGTCCTTGGACTAGTGCAACCGCTACCGCACGATCATAAACCGTCTGCAGGTTCGTGAATTGTCCTACTGCAAGTATCTCCCGGATACTAAGGTTCAGACCCATCTCAAATTTCTGAGCCTTGTCAGAGTCGGTTGGTACTATCCTCGTAGCAAATCGTACCAACTCCTTAAACCGGGTGTAATACTCCTGCACCGTCCATCCCTCTTGCTTCAGTGATAAAAACTCTTCGTACATTGCCGCCTTGGTGCTCATGGGGTAGAATCGGTCCCTTAGGCCCTCCTTAAGTTCATTCCACGAATAAGTTTCTTCAGCTTCCTCTAAATTCCTCTGGAGGTTTTGCCACCACTCATCGGCTTCGCCTCCTAAGTAGTAGGTTGCTACTCATGTCCTTGCCTCATCAGGACATTTGATAGCATCCAAGAGCTTATCAAATGTATGGATCCACCCCTCTAGTTCGGCGGGATCCTCCTGCCCATCGTAGCGTGGTGGTTGATAGGGATTCACCAACGCTAGATAGTTGGGTTGAGCTATGGGTGGAGGTACTGTTTGTGTCCTATGCACCTCGGCATTTCCTAATGCTACTAGGACTTCCTCCATAGTCCTTAGACGTTCTTCCATGTTGTTGGGTGTAGGAGGCACTTGTTCTTCTAGGTTCTGGGGACTTCCACTGTTGTTGGACGTGTTGGGGATGTTAGCGTCCGTGCCATTTGGACTAACCTTCCCCGGTTTCCTCCTAGGAGCCATTTTCTGTTATAACGTATATAGATTAGCTTATCTTGGTTTAGATAGATCGCTCGAACAAGACGTTTCGTAAATTTCTAATTTCAAATTTTCGGATTTGTTGTTTGGAAATCCAAACAAGATTTTTGGAATAAAGAGTGTTTTAATAAAGCTTGATTTATTTTTTTTTGTTCCATATAAGGAAATTTTCTAATTCGTACAAGGATAGGAATGGCTAAGGTCGAGATTTGTTATGCTTAGGCGTGCGCTTAGATAAACGCGATCTAGAACTAAGGCAAGATCACTCTCTAGTTAGCGTTCCTAATTCGATGTCAAGCCTCTAAGTTATCTAGGTGTAGCAAGAGATCTAAGTTAATATTCGACAAGATTCTAAGTTCAATTTCGCCAAGATTCTGAGTTCAAATTCGCCAAGATTCTAAGTTCAATCTCGCCAAGATTCTGAGTTCAAATTCGCCAAGATTCTAAGTTCATAGAATAGATGCAATATGCAAATGCAAATGATGATTCCCCCCCAAAAATAATTTAATGCACTTTATATATATGTTTTTTCCCCATGGTTTAAAAATAAAAATTTCTCCATGGAAATAATACTTTAAAATTTAAATAATAGCCAAAATATTAATAGTACTTTAAAAATAATAAGGGTTTAAAAATAGCCGGGCTCTGATACTACTCTGTAACACCCCGGTTTTTTGTCACCCAGGTCGGGGTGTCACCGCCACACCTCCCTAGCAAGACACGGTTTCTCCGAGCTTGCTAAAGAGATGCAAGACTAGGGTTTTTCAGAATTTAAAACATTCAAACAGCCCATTGTAATATAATTTGAAAATAATATTACATGAGTTGCAGCGGAAAGTAATATTTACATATGTATAATGCAGCGGAATTTAAATATAGGGCCAACATGGCCAAACCACGGGTTAAACAGGCCCGTTCATGCAAGATCTAGTCTAATACAAAAATTCAAAATAATATACCATCCCAAACTTCCCATGTATGCATATGACGATGCATAATTCTCAACTCTGAAAGAAAAAGAAATAAAAATGGTTTGGTCAGCACTACGTGCTGAGTAAGTTAGCACAAACATGATAAAGGGGTTTCAAAGCCGTTATTTAGATTTTGAGAAAAACATGTACACAACACCACATCATTTAACTTATTTATCTAACAATAATTAAATGGCATAATTTAAAAGATAGAGATTTCATAAGATCATAAATATAACTTGCAAAGTAATGTAACGGTAGGACATAATTTAAAAGCATAATCTAAAAGAAACAATTTTCGAGTCTTCTAGTTTCATATCTCATGTCTCATGTTTCAAGTTTATATTTCAATTGTCATTCAGCAAGCATTATATTTCAATTGCCTTTCGGCAAGCATTATATCTCAATTGCCTTTCGGCAAGCATTATATTTCAATTACCTTTCGGCAAGCATTATATCTCAATTGCCTTTCGGCAAGCATTGTATTTCATGTATATTTTATTTCAAAGGAATTCCCAATCATTTAAACCTTAAAGGCTAATTTCATGTTTCAACAAGATTTCAAGATTTGACTACCGGTAAACCACTGTTTACTCTAAAATTCGTCTAAATTCAGATTTAATTCCAAAAATTCTGAAATTTTACTACTGACTCAGAAACGTCGAGATGAACAACTTTTGTGTTTTAACTTTTTCAATCCGAGATACCAAACCATGTCAAAAATATCAATTTTCAAAGAAACACAAATCTGTCCGAATTTTACATACCACAGTTTAAAGATATCGAGTTCTACCATAGCAAATCAACTCCAAATTTTATGAACTTTTACAGAGACCATCTTAAGACGTTTATCTACAACTTTTATGTTCGGTAAAAGATCTAATTCAGTCTAGAACTAATGTCAAAAACGCAATCAAGATCAGACCTAAGTTCTGTCAAGAAATTCAAGATCTAATTTCAATCAGTTCGGTTTCGGTTGGTTTTCACATATCAAATTGTCACGAAAAATTCTGAAAATTTACGGTGGTGTTCTTAACGTATAGATCTACAACTCCTATGTTTAGCACCAATCCTGAATCGGTCCAGATCTAAGTCAAAAATCAACCTCAAGTTCGGACTAAGAATCTACCACCGTTTCAAGATCTAAACCCAGGGCAGGTCTGTTCGTGGTCGTTTTCGGATATCAAAACACGATGAAAAATTATCAAAATTTTACAGTAGATAGATCTATGTCTTAGGAACTTTTTTTGTGTTTTAAGTTTTTCCGTTTGAAGTCGTTTTAAGGTTCGGAAAAATTAGACAACACTGTTGCACCGTTAAAAGATTTACGTTGGCAGATTTCATGTCCTTGATTCGAATCTTTAAATCTAACGTATTTTAGTTTCGCCCAAAACCATGTAAGAGTTAACTTACAGATTTACGGATGTCTCGGCTCGATGATTCGGAGGCGTGGCTTCCACGTTCGTCGTTCTCCCTCCGAGATCCTTCGTTTTTCCTCAACGCGCCCGGATCGGGGTTTAGAATAGAAAAGAGGTTTAATTAGGATTCGTTTTCGAATCTTGAATGGAAAGGAATGAACAAGATCTTACCACGAAAGCAAGGGTCTCCAAATTTTTGTCCAACTCAGTCTTCGAATGCCTTCGTGCCTCCGACGACTCCGGGATTAGGGTTTCGACGTGTAGAGAGATTTCGTAGGGTTTCAGAAGTGCTTGGGGCTTCCAAGAGGGTTTATTTATAGCTAACTAAGACCTAGGGCGTCCAAGATCTGACTCCAAGAGTCTTGAGTCGAAAGATGTTCAACCGAAGTCGAAAAATCCGCGTTCGGGCGAGAGAATCGCGGAACGTCTCGCCTGTCGGGTCTGGCGCGCACTTGGCGCGCTCTCCCCTCTAAAACTGCGCGGCGACCGCGCCATCCTGGCCTGGACTTCGGTCTGGGCCGGGTCGTGCGATCCGTCGGGTCTTTCCTCCTCTCTTTCGGACTTCTATCCCTCTATGTTCTTGGACTCCGATTTCCGGGCTATCTTCGGGCTCCGATTTCCTATCTTAATTTTATTCGGACCTAAATTTATATTTGGACTCGAGTTATTGAGTCCATCGGTGTCGGGTCCCCGTGTAACCATTTATTTAATTAAGTTGTCTTCGGCTTCCCGGGTTCTCGGAACTTTGATTCCTTTTCAAATTAAATTCCATTTCTCATTTCCTCTACATTTATTTCTTTATTTATTGTATTTATTTTATGTTGGAAAATTCTCTGGTATTACAAAGTTTCCCTTGAATAAGCCTGTAAAAGATCCTCCTTTGATTCGTCAATACGATGCGAGTATCACTTTGTTGACACAAGAACTTGAGTGATTCTCTTTATTGATTGCGTCGGTTTCAACCAAGAGATCTTGAAACAGAAAATACTCCTTCGATTCACTCAAGAAACAATAGTGAAGAAAACCAGGGATACAACTTCACTATTTCTAATCGATCACCTTCTCAAATGATATTTCATGAGTCTAGAGATGAAGATGATTTCGTCCCTCTCACTTTTTAACAGCCATGAATTTCGTATGCTCAAGAATGAAGAAATTGATCAATCATTCTTTCTCCAGGAAGGTGGCTAATAAAAGGATGAGAATTCCTTACTATGGGAGGAAGAACCTGGTTGCCTTCATTGCAGACCTTCCATAGTAGTGATTTCCTAGTGAGAGATATTCACTTTCCAAAGTAGAAAAACTCAATCCCAGGAAATCTTCATCTATAGTGTGGTTTCCTGGATGAAATATTTATTTTCCATTACCGACAAAGTCAATCCAGAGAACTCTCCTTGTGGCTGTTGGGAATGTCAATCCAGACCCGTCATCGAGACAATCCAAAATAACTCGGGCGACTAACGACGGGCGAGAAACCTATCTGCAGTTCATGCATCGGTTTGTACACATTCAATCAAAAACATGGTTCTAATAGTTATTTAAGCTAATTATCCTAGTAATGGTAGAAATTTAGTTTTGAAGGGTAAAGTGCAATTTGTTTAAACGCATTTGGCGATTATTTTTAATTAAAAATTTATTTTTGGTACTATAAATACTCTCTATTTATAAATTATAATACAAATTGGAAAGAGTTCTATCTCTCCTTATGCTCACCTATTCTTCTATAGACGCATAGCCCTTTTGGGTTTAATGAGGTCCATGAATACCATTGTATTTATAGAAGTACTCCCTTCTTTCCTTCTTATTTTAGACTTTTATTTTTTGGTATCAAAAGAAAAAAAAAAAAGAAAAAGTGCCTCCTTTGGTATTATGTTGGTATTTAATTAATCTTATACCTAATCCCATAATATAACTGAATAAATTTTATCATGATGTGAATCTTATCCAATCTTCTATAAGAGCACCCACATCGTTGTCTTATAATTCAATTAAAAGTAACAATGTCAGAATTGAATTGAGCAGCAATGTGATAATTAATGAGAGGTGGGGCCACCTCTGCAGTTCAAAACAATGAACTCAATTCATTCTGCGGGCTCCACGCCTGCAACATTCCACACTCCTCAGCATCTTTCTTTCTTCTGTTTTAACTTCTTTTTAATAATGTGTTTACTTCTTTTTTTTTGCGCTATTTACAACATATTTGCAACTAACTATTTTTTTATTTCTGTTATTGCAACAGTACAATAGCTAGCTATTAAATTTATAAAATATTTTTATTATTATTATATAAACTTTTTTCATCCTTAAATTATTATATATTATCTATTAATTATATATAAACTTTTTTAGATCCAAACAAATTATTCAATAACCTTTTCAAAGATATGAATTAAATTATCGATATACTATTTAAATTTAGTTATCTTTTTATTTAAAATACTCCCTCCGTCCCAGGCAAGATGTCTGGTTTGACTTTTTGGCACTGTTCATTGTTTAACTTTGACTCAATATTATTTCAAGTATATGTTTGAAAAAAAATAGTCGAGTTGGATCTTGTTAGAATCGTATAATCATATAGTTTTATAATATGTATTTTACATAATTTTTTGTTGTATATATTTTGAGATATTAACGATTGAAAAGTGCATTGGATTGTGTGCAGAAATGAAACAAGACATCTTAAATAGGACAGAGGGAGTAATTGAAATATTTGGAATTAAATAGAAATATGTATTATTTGTGTTTATATAAAATAATTATAAAATTTAAATATTTTTAAATAATTAGATTGTGGACCCATTAAAAGGAGTTAATAATTGATAGAGGGATGTGAGAGTTAATTGGAATGAATTAAAAAGATGTTGGAGATAGTGAAAAGCTGATGTGGCAGTGAGAGAATGATAAAAGTGAGTTATTAATTGGGTATGGATGTGGATGCCCTAACAACTCTCTCTCTCTCTCTGGCCCTGTTTGGAAACAGCGTTTAGGCCCATCCAACGCTGATTCTCAGCGTCCTCTCTCCCCCGCCGCTTATCTTCCGTTTGTTTTCCGAAATAGAAGGGAAACGCACCGCTCCCACTCGCTAATCGTCACAACGCTCGAGAATCCAGCGTTCAACGTTCCGGGTTTGCGTTTAAGTTGTGAAATTCCAGAGATATCCCAAAAATCCGTTAAAAAACCCACGAAAATGGAGGATGATCAACGGATTCGCGCGACGATACGATCTCCTACCATGTATAAAGCTTCTCTGCAAGGTAAGGTTAAATTAGAACCCTACATATGTGAATTGAGAAGGAACGCATACCCTACACCTGTGAATTGGGAAGAAAAGCATATCTGCACACGAGGAAGAGAACCGAGAGTCTTCCATCTGGAAAATTGGGTTGGGGCATCGGAAACAGACTTAGATTACACCAATGGATGGGTTTTCTTCACCACCCCTGTAAGTGATTTTATTTATCTAGTTTTTGTATTTGGAGGTCTGATTTATATATATTCATTGTTGTTGTTTTCGTTTCTTTGAAATTAGAGTCTTTATGTGTTCTTAACTTTGGATCTGTTCGTTTGTTTGAAATAATTGGGTGGGATGTTTTGTATGCTGTAAGTTCTGGGTTATTTGAATAGGAATAAATTGATATTGCCTTCCGCATTCTAGCTTGATCCAATTCAAATATTGCCTTTGTTTTGAGCGCATACGCGACAAGTAACAGATGGGGAACCCCTAATTTCTCCTCTAGGCTAGATACATACTTTCTTTCCGGAGGGGAAATATATATGCATATATATATATATCTATATATATTCTTTATATATATACAGAAAGAAAAATAAAGTGAACTAATAAGTAGAGCATACAGGTTGTAGTAGGAATTGTCACTGAGTTTCCTGCTTTCTGTTTTCATTAGCTTCTGAAAATTATGAGATTTTGCTGTTGTATGGTGTGCAAGCCGATGCTTTGGTGTTTAGGAATTGTTTTGCAGTAATGGTTAGGAGTTGTGTGTAGTAGCATGTTGTAGTAGAGGTGTTGTGGAGCTGCAGGACTCTTTATTTTGGATTGTTGTTGGTTCTTTCATTTCTAATAGCAATAAACAAAGTTGTTCTCAAAAAAAAAAAAAAAGTAGAGCATACAGTCAATTCTTTTCCTGAGAGTCCACTAACAGATGACACTAACATAAAAAGAGAGATTTCTGATCTGCTCGTTTGTTTCAAATGAAACTATGACAAGTACCTATACAACTGATGTATTTATTTACCCACAACTACAAGAAGCCAGCTAGATTGTAATTATTTATATTCTTTCGATTTTGAATTAAGTGACTCTTGAAGGTAAAAGATAAAAGAAATGCAAGATATTGATAATAATTGGGATGCCTGGTGCACAGTTGCAGATTCAATGGATTAATAGATCACCATGTTTAATCCACCCTTCTGTTAAAAAGCTTCCATGTAGTAGAGCTCCATATATGAAACTGATGCATCCTAACTAGTTTTGCTTGCTGCATCCTAACTAGTTTTGCTTGCACAACAATGACAAATTCCATCTCCTGTAGCAGGCATTATTATATTATTTCATATTAATTCAACATAGGCAAGAACTTGTATGTCAGTCTGGACAAGAAAAGTATCAACCACTTAATATATATTCGTATGAATTATTCTAGAAAACTGTTGCTCCAATGTGATGTCTAGATACTCCATATTCTCTCTTTATAGTGTGGTTTGGTTCACTCTTGCAATGAAAATGAAATTCCCTCAGAGAGAGAAGAAAAGTATTGTTTTTGCTTACATGTTTTATTATGGGTTTAAAGTTGATATTGAGTTCAGGACTTGTGTGCTCATGCCTGATTTTCTGATTTCCAGTCCATGTTATTGTTGAAACTATAAACTGCAGTGGGGCGTTGTTCTTTGACTCTTTCGTTCATTTATTTATTTACTTATTTAATTTGCCATTGTAGGTTGTCAAGTTGAATGTGTTTTAAATAACCATGACTCTCTTATTGACTAAATACCACTCTACCACATCATGCATGACTTATCAAATAGTATTTCTTAATGTTACATGATTCTAGTTATCTTATGATCAGATATCACAGAAGCATTATTCTTTAACACTAGTGGATGCTTATGAGTTCAATTGGTAATACCAATGTCATAATTTGTTTAGATGGAACTTGCTGCAATTGGTAATACCAATGTCATAATGTCACAGAAGCATTATTTGTTTGGATGCTTATGTTATGTCATTTTTGTTGGAACTTGCTGCAATTGCAGCTTAGGTTAGTGAATTATCATTAGAGTCAATTTATGTGGTATAGTACTAGTAGATTATTTGGTTGACATGAACTTCACAATATACTACCATTATGATATTTCCTATTTTCATCAGAATTTGTCTTCAACAAATAGTCAAGGTGATAAAATTAGAGGTAAGGCCCAATGGGAAAGGCAAACTGTCTTAATTTTTGTTGAAATCTGCCAAAAAGAGATTAATAATGGGGGCAGACAAGGAGGAGGGTTCAAGAAATTGTCATGGAGGACAATTGCTACACAATTTGCCACTCAAACAAGAATAGCATATACATCAGATCAAATGAAGAATAAATGGGACGGGATGAAAAAAGATTGGAGAAATTGGAGAACCTTAAAGCGTCTTGCTACTGGTTTAGGTTGGAATCCAGAGAAGAAAACAATCGATGCATCTGATGACTGGTGGGAAAAAAATATTAAGGTTTGTTTTATATACAACTCTATTAAAATAAATATTGTTAGTATATGCTTTTATTTAGACGAATTAGTCTTTCCTTATCGTATAGGTTACTCCGGAGATTGCCAAGTTCAGGAAGGCAGGGATAGACCCAGAATTGGAAGAAAAATTGACTTCATTGTTCTCGGGAACAGTTGCAAAAGGGGATGATATGTGGGCTCCCTCTGCTGGACTTCCACCACCTAGTTTTTTTGAAGGTACATTGGGTCCAGAGTATATGTCTCAAACAAGTGTACACCAGCTATCGGATATCCCTAATCCAGTGGTGGAAAACTGTGAAGCGGATATTAATACTGAAGGCGTTGAGGTTGGTGACGATAACGATACATTCTCTCCGGTGCCAACCCGTGGACAGACTTCCAAGAGAACCAGCACAACAACTAATCCAAAGCAAAAACAAGTGCGCAAGAAAAATGGAGGAGCTTCTATGTTATCTTCACAAATAATGTCAATCCATGAAGATATACAGACTCATACTACCATGATTAAAGAAAAAATTAACAAACTGCCCCCAAGTATCACTGAAGCAATAAAGATTTTAGACTCAATGGAGCCCGAAGTTCCAAGAAAGGGAAACTTATACCAATTTGCAATACGGCTTTTTCAAAACAATGCCGCCAAACGTGAGACTTTTGTGGCTTTTGCGGATAATGATACTCGTTTATGGTACTTAGAATTAGAGCAGAGTTCCGACTATGCTGATTACGCTAACATATTGAGCAATACATGAACTTATTTGTGGAATAATTGTTTTGTTTTTACTTTTTAGAACTACGTTTGTTTTCTGTTATTGTTTTTAATGGAGTGGACGAATTATTGGTCCTGATTTTTATATGTCAATATTTGAATATACAGGCATTTGATATATATGATGACACTGATGGTAAACAGAGTCGTTTGAAGGAGACTCTTGATGAAACATTACAAGAACTTTCAACCACAATACGACTATGGGATGTGGAATTACGGTTAATTGATACGTACCATCGGAAATACATTCGTAAAGAACCTTGCATGACATCTACTCAAACAGGGAAACAATGGGTGAATGAATTGTTGTCTGGTCATGATGGAAGGTTTTATAATGCATTCCGGATGCCAAAAAATGTGTTCTTAATGTTACTTGGAGAGTTGGAGAATAAATATGGATTAGTTGGCACACACAACATGTCTACTGTTGAAATATTAGCAATATTTTTAGTAGTGATGGGACATGGGGCTTCTAATCGAGATGCGCAAGAACGATTTCAGCGATCCGGAGAGACTATTTCTCGATATTTTTCCTTAGCATTACACTCAGTAGTGTGTATGTCATCTGGAGTGATAAAACCACAAGACCCTAATTTCTCGGTTGTTCCAGAACACATACGGATGGATAGAAGATATATGCCACACTTTAAGGTAAATTTAATATATTAGCATAATTATTGTATTTTTTTCTTCATGAATAATCATTAATGTCCATTGAATTATAATTCGTAACATTATACCCATTGCAGGATTGTATAGGTGCAATTGATGGCACACATATTCAAGCAAGCATTCCAGTCGATGAACAAATTCCATACATTGGAAGGAAGGGGGTGCCTACTCAAAATGTAATGGCTGTGTGTGATTTTGATATGTGTTTCACATTTGTTCTTGCTGGGTGTGAGGGATCAGCACATGATGCCAATATGTTTTATCAAGCTATTCGTCAAGAGAAGTGGAATTTTCCACATCCTCCACCGGGTAATTTGGTATTGAAGTTTTACTCAATATTACTATATTAAAAAATACTATACTAATGCATCATTATTTCATTGATGTAGGTAAATACTATCTGGTGGATGCGGGTTACCCTCAAATATCAGGATATTTAGGACCTTATAAAGGAGAACGATATCATTTATCCGATTTTCAATCGGGAAGACCAGCATCAAGAAAAGAAGAAATATTTAACCAAGCACATTCTTCTTTGCGTAGTGTTATTGAACGCTCGTTTGGAGTATTGAAGAGGAAATGGAATATATTACAAGTGATGCCGAATTATCCTTTTAGGAAACAAGTCATGATTGTCATAGCTGCAATGACCCTGCACAACTATGTGAGAAGAAATTCAAATTATGACAAACATTTTGATGAAGATTGTAGCGAAGATGGAGATGCAGACACTGATGGCCGAGGGGATGATGAAGATAGTATTCAAGGTGAAAGAAGATGTGTTGATGAAGGCCAGATGACACAACTCAAAGAGAAAATAGCTCAAAGTTTAATAGGAGCAAGAAATAATCGAGACAATAGAGGAAGATGATGTGAATACCCTTATTGGTTGTTAATTTTATTAATTAATTTAGTTGATGACACATTTCATTTATATGAAAACATTTATTTTTTAAATTTAATTTGCATGTAATTTATTTACGTTGTAACACCCCGGTTTTTGGTCACCCAGGTCGGGATGTCACCGCCACATCTCCCTAGCAAGACACGGTTTCTCCGAGCTTGCTAAAGAGATGCAAGGCTATGGTTTTTCAGAATTTAAAACATTCAAACAGCCCATTTATATATGATTTAAAAATAATACATCAAAGTTGCAGCGGAAAATAATATTTACATATATGTATCGCAGATATAGGGCCAACATGGCCTAATCACGGGTTAAACAGGCCCGTTCATGCAAGATCTAGTCTAATACAAAAATTCAAACTAATATATCATCCCAAGCTTCCCGTGTATGCATATGACGATGCATAATTCTCAACTCTGGAAGAAAAAGAAAAAGAAAATATGGTTTGGGTCAGCACTACGTGCTGAGTAAGTTAACACATACATAACTATGGGGTTTCAAAGCCATTATTTAATATTTAAAGAAAACATGTGCACAACACCACATAATTTAACTTATTTATCTAACAATAATCAAATGGCATAATTTAAAGGATAGAGGTTTCATAAGATCATAAATATAATTTGCAAAGCAATATAATTGTAGGACATAATTTAAAAGCATAATCCAAAGGGAACAATTTTCTAGTCTCCTAGTTTCATATCTCATGTCTCATGTTTCAAGTTTATATTTCAATTTCCATTCGGCAAGTTTTATATTTCAATTGCCTTTCGGCAAGCGGTATATTTCAATTGCCTTTCGGCAAGCAAGATTTTTCAATTGCCTTTCGGCAAGCAGGATATTTCAATTGCCTTTCGGCAAGCAAGATTTTTCAATTGCCTTTCGGCAAGCAGGATATTTCAATTGCCTTTCGGCAAGCAAGATTTTTCAATTGCCTTTCGGCAAGCAGGATATTTCAATTGCCTTTCGGCAAGCAAGATTTTTCAATTGCCTTTCGGCAAGCAGGATATTTCAATTGCCTTTCGGCAAGCAAGATTTCTCAATTGCCCTTCGGCAAGCAAGATTTTTCACGTGTATTTTATTTCAAAGGAATTCCCAATCATTTAAACCTTAAAGGCTAATTTCTCAGGTTTAGTAAGTTTCTCAAGATATACTATTTCAGGACGCTATCCGCTCCGATATCATTCAAAATCTTTTTCAACAAGATTTTTCAAGATTTGACTCGGTCAACCATCGTTTACTCTTAAATTAGTCTAAATTCAGATTTAATTCCAAAAATTCCAAAATTTCACTACTGACTCAGAAACGTTGAGACGAACAACTTTCGTGTTTTAACTTTTTCAATCCGAGATACCCAAATATGTCAAAAACGTCAATTTTCGCATAAGAACAAATCTGTCCGAATTTTATATAACTCAGTTTAAAGATTTCAAATTCTACCATAGCAAATCAACTCCAAATTTAATGAAATTTTACAGAAACCATCTTAAGACGTTTATCTACAACTTTCGTGTTTGGCAAAAGATCTAAATCGGCCTAGAACCCTAGTCAAAAACGTCATCAAGTTCTGACCTAAGTTTCGTCAAGAATTTCAAGATCCACATCCTAGCAGTTCGGTTTCGGGTGGATTTCATACATCAAATCATCACGAAAAATTCTGAAATTTTACGGAGGTGTTCTTAACATATAGATCTACAACTCTTATGTTCAACGCCAAGCCTAGATCGGTCTAGATCTAAGGTAGAAATCACCAACAAGTTTGAACTAAAGTTCTGTCACCGTTTCAAGATCTAAACCAACGGCAGGTCTGTTCATGGTCGTTTTCGGATATCAAAACACGATGAAAAATTATGAAAATTTTACAGTAGATAGATCTACATCTTAGGAACGTTTTTCGTGTTTTAAGTTTTTCCGTTTGAAGTCGTTTTAAGGTTCGGAAAAATTAGACAAAACTGTTGCGCCGGTAGAAAGTAATAATTGACAGATTTTCGATTTCTTGTTAATCTTTTAGTTTGAATGTTTTAATTCATCCCAAAACCATGTAAGAGTTAACTTACCGAGTTTATGAACGTCGGGGATGTCTAATTCGGAGGCGTGGCTTCCAGATCACCGTTTCTCCTCTCCGTTCGTCGGGTTCTACGATCCAGATTCAATACGGGGTGTAGAAAGAAAAGAACCGAAGTTAGAATCCGTTTTCGGATTGAAACGTGAAGAGATTTATCGAACCAGAGCTTACCACAACGTTTGGAGACCCTTGGATTTTCGTCCAAAGCTGCTGCCTCCGTTTGGTGCTATCCGTCGACTCCGAATTTAGGGTTTCGAATGTGTAGAGAGTTGTAGGGTTTCGTAAAGGTATTCGGAGCTCCTAGAAGGTCTTATTTATAGATATCTAAGACCTAGGGCGTCCAAAATCTGACCCCAAGGGTCTTGGGTCGAGAGACGTTCAACCGAAAGTCGAAAAATCCGCGTTCGGGCGAGAAAATCTCGCTTGGTTTGTTGCTGCCAGAGTGGCGCGGTCGTGGCGCGGTCTAAGGCCATTAACCGCGCGGCCAGCGCGCCACTCACGCCTGGACTCCGGTCCGGGCGGGTCGTGCGATCCGTCGTGCTTTTCCGCCTCTCTTTCGGGTTTCTATCCCTCTATGCTCCCGAATTCCGATTTCCGGGGTATCTTCGGGTCTCTACTTCCTTTCTAAATTTATTCTCGAGTCTAATTGGATGTTTGGACTCGAATCCTCGAGTTCATTAGTGTCGAGTTTCGGTGTATAATTTATTTACCTTTAATCCATCCTTTTATTTAATTAAATTCCTTTAATTCCTTTTTAAGTAAAAATCTCATTTCCTCATTTCCTTATCTTTATTTATTTCTTTATTTGCTGGATTAATTTATTTATTTATGGTATTTATTTTATTTATTATTTAATTATTGTTTTATTTTATGTTGGAAAATTCTCGGGTATTACAGTCTACCCTCCTTAAGAATCAACTTCGTCCTCGAAGTTGTGTTTCGGCTTTTCTCGTGCTAAAGTCTTTTGTTTGTTTTATTATTTTGTGACTGAACTTAGAATTAAAACTTCTAAGCTGCCTACGTACCCGGTGAAGGGATCAAGCCATAACGTAGTTCAAAAGTTTACAAAAATGCACGAAAAATTAGGGGGTATGACATCCTCTCCCCCTTAAGACTCCAGTTATGTCCCCATAACTGCCTATTCAGCACTCTCGAGAGGTTTCGAGTTTTGGTCTTTATTCTGATGGTACTGGTGCCGTTGGTTGTTGCCACCTTGATCGTCTGGGTTTCGTGGTTGCTTAGGTCGAGTAGTCACATCTTCTCTCTTGTCGATGTTCTCTTTCCGTGTCCGGCAATCACGCAGCTGATGACCATGTCGACCACATCGAAGGCATGCTCCAGGCTGAGGGCATCCTCTTGCATAATGCGGTTTACCACACTTTGGACACGGTGACGCATAGTCACAATGGTTGAAGACTATCCCCTTTTTCTCCCCATTGTCATTTTGATGTTGTCCTTTCGAGTTTCCATCGAAATGATCCTTATCCACCTTGTATTCTCCTTGTGGTCCTTGGTTAGCCTCATCTACCGATTTCCGTTTCAGTCCTTGGACTCGTGCGACCGCTACCGCACGATCATAAACCGTCTGCAGGTTCGTGAATTGTCCTACTGCGAGTATCTCCCGGATACTAAGGTTCAGACCCATCTCGAATTTCTGAGCCTTGTCAGAGTCGGTTGGTACTATCCTCGTAGCAAATCGTACCAACTCCTTAAACCGGGTGTAATACTCCTGCACCGTCCGTCCCTCTTGCTTCAGTGACAAAAACTCCTCGTACATTGCCGCCTTGGTGCTCATGGGGTAGAAGCGGTCCCTTAGATCCTCCTTAAGTTTAGTCCACGAATAAGCTTCTTCAGCTTCTTCTAAATTCCTCTGGAGGTCTTGCCACCACTCATCGGCTTCGCCTCCTAAGTAGTAGGTTGCTACTCGTGTCTTTGCCTCATCAGGACATTTGATAGCATCCAAGAGCTTATCAAATGTACGGATCCACCCCTCTAGTTTGGCGGGATCCTCCTGCCCATCATAACGTGGTGGTTGATAGGGATTCACCAACGCTAGATAGTTGGTTTGAGCTACGGGCGGAGTTACTGGTGCAGGTGTCCTATGCACCTCCGCATTTCCTAATGCTACTAGGAATCCCTCTATCGTTTTTAAACGTGCTTCCATATTATTGGGCGCTTGAGGCACTTGCTCTCCTAGGTTCTGAGGACTTTCACTGTTGTTGGGCGTGTTGGAAAGGTTAGCATCAGTGCCGTTTGGACTCACCTTCCTTGGTTTCCTCCTAGGCGCCATTTTCTGTTATAACGTGTAGAGTTTAGATAGATCGCTCGAACAAGACGTTTCGTAAATTTCAAATTTCAAATTTTCGGATTTGTTGTTTGGAAATCCAAACAAGATTTTTGGAATAGAGAGTGTTTTAATAAAGACTTGATTTTTATTGTTCCACATAAGGAAATTTTCTAATTCGTTCAAGGATAGGAATTGCTAAGGCCGAGATTTGTTATGCTTAGGCGAGCGCTTAGATGAACGTGATCTAGAACTAAGGCAAGATCAGTCTCTAGTGAGCGTTCCTAATTTGATGTCAAGCGTCTAAGTCATCTAGTGCAAGCAAAAGGTCTAACTTAATATTCGCCAAGATTCTAAGTTAAAATTCGCCAAGATTCTAAGTTAAAATTCGCCAAGATTCTAAGTTCTTTACATAAAAGAGATGCAATATGCAAATGCAAATGATGATTTCCCGCCCAAAAATAATTTATGCACTATATATATTTTTCTCATGGGTTTTAAAATAAAAATTTCTCCACGGAAATAATACTTTAAAATTTAAAATAATAGTCAAAATATTAATAATAGTTTAAAAATAATAATAGTTTAAAAATAATAGTTTAAAAATAGCCGGGCTCTGATACCAACTTTGGTATCAGATATTTTCTTTAAAATAGATAGCTTTAAAGTATTCTGGGCTCTGATACCAACTTGTAACACCCCGGTTTTTGGTCACCCAGGTCGGGATGTCACCGCCACATCTCCCTAGCAAGACACGGTTTCTCCGAGCTTGCTAAAGAGATGCAAGGCTATGGTTTTTCAGAATTTAAAACATTCAAACAGCCCATTTATATATGATTTAAAAATAATACATCAAAGTTGCAGCGGAAAATAATATTTACATATATGTATCGCAGATATAGGGCCAACATGGCCTAATCACGGGTTAAACAGGCCCGTTCATGCAAGATCTAGTCTAATACAAAAATTCAAACTAATATATCATCCCAAGCTTCCCGTGTATGCATATGACGATGCATAATTCTCAACTCTGGAAGAAAAAGAAAAAGAAAATATGGTTTGGGTCAGCACTACGTGCTGAGTAAGTTAACACATACATAACTATGGGGTTTCAAAGCCATTATTTAATATTTAAAGAAAACATGTGCACAACACCACATAATTTAACTTATTTATCTAACAATAATCAAATGGCATAATTTAAAGGATAGAGGTTTCATAAGATCATAAATATAATTTGCAAAGCAATATAATTGTAGGACATAATTTAAAAGCATAATCCAAAGGGAACAATTTTCTAGTCTCCTAGTTTCATATCTCATGTCTCATGTTTCAAGTTTATATTTCAATTTCCATTCGGCAAGTTTTATATTTCAATTGCCTTTCGGCAAGCGGTATATTTCAATTGCCTTTCGGCAAGCAAGATTTTTCAATTGCCTTTCGGCAAGCAGGATATTTCAATTGCCTTTCGGCAAGCAAGATTTTTCAATTGCCTTTCGGCAAGCAGGATATTTCAATTGCCTTTCGGCAAGCAAGATTTTTCAATTGCCTTTCGGCAAGCAGGATATTTCAATTGCCTTTCGGCAAGCAAGATTTTTCAATTGCCTTTCGGCAAGCAGGATATTTCAATTGCCTTTCGGCAAGCAAGATTTCTCAATTGCCCTTCGGCAAGCAAGATTTTTCACGTGTATTTTATTTCAAAGGAATTCCCAATCATTTAAACCTTAAAGGCTAATTTCTCAGGTTTAGTAAGTTTCTCAAGATATACTATTTCAGGACGCTATCCGCTCCGATATCATTCAAAATCTTTTTCAACAAGATTTTTCAAGATTTGACTCGGTCAACCATCGTTTACTCTTAAATTAGTCTAAATTCAGATTTAATTCCAAAAATTCCAAAATTTCACTACTGACTCAGAAACGTCGAGACGAACAACTTTCGTGTTTTAACTTTTTCAATCCGAGATACCCAAATATGTCAAAAACGTCAATTTTCGCATAAGAACAAATCTGTCCGAATTTTATATAACTCAGTTTAAAGATTTCAAATTCTACCATAGCAAATCAACTCCAAATTTAATGAAATTTTACAGAAACCATCTTAAGACGTTTATCTACAACTTTCGTGTTTGGCAAAAGATCTAAATCGGCCTAGAACCCTAGTCAAAAACGTCATCAAGTTCTGACCTAAGTTTCGTCAAGAATTTCAAGATCCACATCCTAGCAGTTCGGTTTCGGGTGGATTTCATACATCAAATCATCACGAAAAATTCTGAAATTTTACGGAGGTGTTCTTAACATATAGATCTACAACTCTTATGTTCAACGCCAAGCCTAGATCGGTCTAGATCTAAGGTAGAAATCACCAACAAGTTTGAACTAAAGTTCTGTCACCGTTTCAAGATCTAAACCAACGGCAGGTCTGTTCATGGTCGTTTTCGGATATCAAAACACGATGAAAAATTATGAAAATTTTACAGTAGATAGATCTACATCTTAGGAACGTTTTTCGTGTTTTAAGTTTTTCCGTTTGAAGTCGTTTTAAGGTTCGGAAAAATTAGACAAAACTGTTGCGCCGGTAGAAAGTAATAATTGACAGATTTTCGATTTCTTGTTAATCTTTTAGTTTGAATGTTTTAATTCATCCCAAAACCATGTAAGAGTTAACTTACCGAGTTTATGAACGTCGGGGATGTCTAATTCGGAGGCGTGGCTTCCAGATCACCGTTTCTCCTCTCCGTTCGTCGGGTTCTACGATCCAGATTCAATACGGGGTGTAGAAAGAAAAGAACCGAAGTTAGAATCCGTTTTCGGATTGAAACGTGAAGAGATTTATCGAACCAGAGCTTACCACAACGTTTGGAGACCCTTGGATTTTCGTCCAAAGCTGCTGCCTCCGTTTGGTGCTATCCGTCGACTCCGAATTTAGGGTTTCGAATGTGTAGAGAGTTGTAGGGTTTCGTAAAGGTATTCGGAGCTCCTAGAAGGTCTTATTTATAGATATCTAAGACCTAGGGCGTCCAAAATCTGACCCCAAGGGTCTTGGGTCGAGAGACGTTCAACCGAAAGTCGAAAAATCCGCGTTCGGGCGAGAAAATCTCGCTTGGTTTGTTGCTGCCAGAGTGGCGCGGTCGTGGCGCGGTCTAAGGCCATTAACCGCGCGGCCAGCGCGCCACTCACGCCTGGACTCCGGTCCGGGCGGGTCGTGCGATCCGTCGTGCTTTTCCGCCTCTCTTTCGGGTTTCTATCCCTCTATGCTCCCGAATTCCGATTTCCGGGGTATCTTCGGGTCTCTACTTCCTTTCTAAATTTATTCTCGGGTCTAATTGGATGTTTGGACTCGAATCCTCGAGTTCATTAGTGTCGAGTTTCGGTGTATAATTTATTTACCTTTAATCCATCCTTTTATTTAATTAAATTCCTTTAATTCCTTTTTAAGTAAAAATCTCATTTCCTCATTTCCTTATCTTTATTTATTTCTTTATTTGCTGGATTAATTTATTTATTTATGGTATTTATTTTATTTATTATTTAATTATTGTTTTATTTTATGTTGGAAAATTCTCGGGTATTACATACGTAATTTCTAAGACTACATATAATTTTGCTTAAATAATTTACATAACATAAATTATTTTGAATTATGAACAATATTATTTTGCAAATATAAAGATTAATGTTGCAAATAATAAATAATTTTATTTTAATATTATAGAAAATTTGGATTTATAAATTAAATATTTATATCTTGGTTAACAATGTGCAAATAAAATTGCTTATTAATTAATGGCTAGTAAAACCTATTTATGTAATTTTAACTTTTAAACTCTAAACTCTAGAAGTGTAACCAAACACACAGTTTGCAAAACTAAAATTCAAACCCTAATCTCTAATCTCTAAACTTTAAACTTCAGACTCTAATCTCTAATCTCTAATCGCTAAACTCTAAACTCTATGGATTTACCAAACAGGGCCAGAACTGTTTGGAAAGATAGGTTGGGAAATTTATTGTTCAATAACAATGGATTAATAGAGTGATTAACCTTAAGCAAATAAGGTTTAAAGTATTTTAATTTATATGGGATGTGCATAATAAGCTAGAATTGGTTCACCAATCTAAAGTAAGAGAGTTGTTATAGAAGATTGGATAAGATTCACATCATGATAAAAATTTGTTTAGTTATATAATGGGATTAGGTATAAGATAATTAAATACCAACATAATATCAAAGGAGGCACTTTTTCTTCTTCTTTTTCTCTTGATACCAAAAAATAAAAGTCTAAAATAAGAAGGAAAGAAGGGAGTACTACTATAAATATCATGGTATTCATGGACCTCAAAGGGGCTATGCATCTATAGAAGAATAGGTGAGCATATAAGGAGAGATAGAACTCTTTCCAATTTGTATTATTATTTATAAATAGAGAGTATTTATGGTACCAAAAATAAATTTTTAATTAAAAATAATCGGTAAATGCGTCTAAACAAATTGCATTTTACCCTTCAAAACTAAATTTCTACAATTACTAGGATAATTAGCTTAAATAACAACTAAATTAGTGAAAACCAAATAACTATAGACTCATCACTATTTTTTGTTGATATGAAAAACTAAGGTTAAACTGAATGGTACTGACATCTCGGCTAATGTCTCTCCCTACTGCGGACGACCCCTCCCCGGCGGCTTCACCGTCGGATTTCGTTTTCTCTAGCGGCAGCCATGTCTCTTTCCGAGATATGGTGTTGGCCGGCAAGCAAGGTACGCCAAAACCTCTCATGTCTGTTGAGAATAAGGATGACTTGGTTGTCCTAGATTTCATTAACGGTGATCGCTTGAAGCCTCGTATTACGATTGACCCGAAGATCAAGGATCGACTGTGTCAACCTTGGGAAGATGCTCTCATAGTATCTGTCTTGGGGAAGAAAGTTGGTTATATGGCTCTGCGAGATCGGCTCACCCGCTTGTGGTCAGTCAAGGGCAAGTTTGAGATGGTAGAATTGGATGCTGGTTTTTTCATAGTGAAGTTCGATCGGGCTGAGGATCGTACACATGTTATTTGTAATGGTCCATGGATGGTGTTTGACAGTTACTTAACTGTTGTTCCTTGGAAACCGGATTTTGTGGCTGAGGAGTCCACCCCAAGGAAAACAGTGGTGTGGGCAAGATTTCCGGGTATTGGAATGGAGTATTATGATGAATTCATTCTCACTCAGATAGCGAGGGGTTTGGGGAAACCTGTTCGTGTTGACAACATGTCTACGTCGGTGAAGCGGGCAAAATATGCGCGTGTTTGCGTGGAAATTGACCTTGCTTTGCCAGTCGTATCCAGTGTTCTTGTGGGGGATCGATGGCAGAAAGTAGCCTACGAGGGGCTTCATCTCTTATGCTCCAAGTGCATGTGCTATGGCCACACTTCTAGTCGCTGTGTGGGTAGTAACCCAGCCGGATCGGTCACGGTGCTGCCTTCTCCGACGACGGAGGTGGGGGAGAGCAGTTTTGGTAAGGCGGTGGGGATTGATACACCTACCAACAATATCGCTATTCTCCCTTCTGTTACGGCGCAATCCTCGGAGTCAGTTTTGGAAACAGAATCGGAGGGTGTTGTGGTCGTGCATGGGAGGGATATTCATTTACATGAAAAGGTGGATGGGCCTGAATCTATTCCGGCCCAACCCATGGGTGATGAGTGGGTCAAGGTGGTTAGGAAGCGTTCTACTGGGCCGAAGAAAGTCAAGGTGATTGATAAGGGTAAAAAGCCAGCCTTTCACTTGGGCCGGACGGCCAATGTTGGCACTGATACTGGACACAAGATTAGCAAGCCTCCCCCCTCTAGACAAGCCCAAGTCTCTAAGGGGAAGTCTGTCCCTTCACAGAAAGCCAAAGGCCCTATCGAGAGCCCTCTTCAATCCAAAGAGGATCTTCCTTCTCAAGGGAAGCGGTCCCGTACCTCGTCGGAGGTAGTTCATTCACGGCCGTCTGGGCAGAAGGCTGAGATCGTCCCTCCAAGGACGATTCTTTCACGTCCCACCCAGGTGGAGAGTAAGAGAGATGGGGTCTCCAATTCTGTTGATGCTCCCTGTGCCATGGAAGGTGTGGTGGCTAGCCCGAAATTGGATGATGTCGACGTCTCGGTTGGGGAGGAAACCAGGGATATTGCCATGGGTCAGACCTAATACGGGTTTGTCTGGCCTGTCCCTCTCTTTTTCATCTCTATATATATTATGTCTGCCTTTTCAGAATTTTCCTTAATTTCGTGGAATGTTAGAGGTTTCATGGGGGCGAATAAACGGAGGGTGTTATCTGACCTCCTTCGCCGCCATAGACCTTCTTTGGTCTTTATTCTTGAGCCCCAGGGGCCTTTTGATCGGGTTCGCAATTATTTCTTTGGTTTGGGCTACCTCCCTGTCCATATCCAGGAAGCTCTTGGAAGAGCTGGGGGCTTATGGCTTCTATGGCGCTCCGGTTCTTCTATCTTTGTGGATGTTTTTAACATTCATCCTCGGTTTATTACACTTCGGCTCACTGGAGGGGATACTTCTTGGCTGTGTACAGCGGTGTATGCTTCTCCTAATTACCAACAGAGACGGCTAGGTTGGGACTATCTGGTTGGTTTAGCAAGTAGCATTTCTTTGCCTTGGATGCTAGCGGGGGATTGGAACGAGGTTATAGGCCCATCAGAAGTTGTTGGTGGTGTTTTCTCGCAAAATAGAGCTGATGAATTTTCAGCTTGCATTTCTTCTTGTGGTCTTTATCCAATCCGGACTGAGGGCTCTCTTTTTACTTGGTTCCGCCCAGCTAACCAAATTCAGTTCATTAAGAAGAGGCTTGACAGAGGTCTTGTTAATTTGGAGTGGATCACTACTTTTCCTAATGGGAGTGCTTCGGTCCTGGGACGCATCGGATCTGATCACGCCCCTTTACTCATTTCCTGTGGAGGCCATCAGACTCAACCAAATAACCGTCCCTTCAGATGGGAGGCTATTTGGGCCAAGGATCCTGCTTACCTTTCCCTTCTGAACGAATCTTGGTTGGAGACTACTGGGGATATTTCATCAAAGCTCAATCGGGTACAACATATGTCGGCTAGGCATTTTCCAGCGGCGTTGGGGAGGTTAAGAAATAAAAAGAAGAAATTGCTCCGTCGGTTGCAGGGTATCGATCGAGCCCTCACTTTTGTGGATTCTGCCAGCTTAATTTTACTTGAGAGGCGTTTGCAGGACCAGCTCCAAGTTGTTTTGGAGCAAGAGGAGCTTTTTTGGTTTCAGAGAGCGAAGGATGACTGGGTTCGCCTGGGAGATCGAAATACTAAGTATTTTCACGCCCAGGCTAAATTCCACCATCACAGAAACAAAATTTCAGGACTTGAGTTGCCGGATGGCTCTTGGAGTACAGATCAGACTGAGTTGAAGACTTCTGTGAGGGACTATTACCTTAAACTATTTTCGGAGGCCCCTCTCAGTCCCTCGGCTATTATATTACCCCCTCTTAAGAACCTATCGGAGAAAGGGTGTTCTGTTCATTCTGGGGTTGTCTCGGATGAAGAAGTCCACTCCGCTCTCAAGCAATTTAAACCTATGTCGGCGCCTGGCCCGGATGGGTTTCCCGCGGCTTTCTATAAAGCCTATTGGGACACTGTTCGTGGTGATATCTCTACTATGGTTCGTAAGGCTTTTGATACCGGTCAGATTCCGCATAACATGGCTGAAGCTTTTATTTGTTTAGTCCCCAAAGTGGCAGCCCCCAGAAGTATCAGGCAGTATCGCCCCATTACACTCTGCAATGTGGTCTACAAATTCGTCTCTAAGGTCCTAGTCAACCGTCTGAGACCTATGTTGGAGTCCTACATCTCTCCTCTCCAGTCGGCTTTCCTCCCGGGCCGAGGAACTGTAGACAATGCCATTCTTCTGCAAGAATTGGTGTACTCTGTTGGTAGGGCTGGGGTTCGTTCGAAAGCTATTTTGGTTAAAATTGATCTGGAAAAAGCCTATGACCATGTGAGATGGTCCTTCATTGAGGAATGCTTGGTTCAGATGGAGCTTCCAGGATGCCTCAGAGCTATTATCATGTCGTGTGTTACATCCCCGTCCTATTCGATCCTATGGAATGGAGAGCCCCTGGAGGCTTTCCAACCGCAAAGAGGCCTTCGTCAAGGGGACCCTCTCTCCCCGTACCTCTTCAACATTGTAATGGAAAGGCTCTCGGTTGCAATTGATCAGGAAGTCAGGCTGGTGGCTTGGCAGCCGGTGATGGTGTCCTCGGGAGGCAGGGGGATCTCTCACTTATTATTTGTCGATGACTTGATCCTTGGGATCAAGGGTAATAAGACCAGCATTGACTGCTTGGCTAAGACTCTCAAAAATTTTGCTGATCAGTCGGGCCTTAATGTTAATCTCTCCAAGTCTAGAGCCTTTGCTTCTCCAGGCCTTTCGGTTGAGGTTAAAGAACATTTTGACAATGTTGTTGCCATCCCTTTCACCGCGTCCCTTGGTAATTATTTGGGGTTTCCAGTCCATACGGGCAGAGTGTCCTCTGCTAGCTATGCCTTTATCTTGGAACGCATGGATGCGAGAATGACCTGCTGGGCTATGAGGCTCCTCAACAAAGCAGGTAGGAAGACTCTCGCTAGACATGTTCTCTCAGCTATCCCTACGTATTGCATGCAAGTAGGTTGGCTCCCTTCTGCGGTTTGTTCTAAAATCGATCAAAGGGTGTGCAAGTTTGTCTGGAAGGACCGTTTGGGGAAAGGCCTTCATCTAGTGGCTTGGGAGCGTATGGCGATTCCCAAATGTAAGGGAGGCTTGGGTTTTCGTAAGGCTCGCCACACTAATATTGCTCTTCTCGGTAAATTGGTGGGGGACCTGATGGTGGACAGCCCCAAGCTTTGGGCTAGGGAAATCAAGCAGAAATACTGCCCCTTTGGTTTGCAATCTCGTAGCTTGTCGGTTGCTTGTTCATTCACTTGGCGCAGTATCCGGAAGGCTTTTGGTTGGCTATCTGGGGGCTTTTCCTTTCAAGTGGGTGATGGTCAATGCTCTCTCTGGTTTTCTCCTTGGTTCCATAACCAGCAGCTAGGACCTCAAATGAATTTTGTTGAGGTCAGTGATTTGAATCTTCGGGTTATTGATATTATTCATCATAGGTTCTGGAACTTGGCAGGGGTTTATACGATTATTCCAGAGGATATCCGTGCTGCTATTCTGCATACTCCCCCTCCATATATTCATCCTACATGCAGAAGTGGTTGGAGATGGAAATTGAGTAGTGATGGGCGATATACAGCCAAGTCTGGCTACGCTTTCCTCATCAACTCGACTTCGGACTCGGAGGGTTGGTCATGGATGTGGAAGTCGTCCTTCCCCGAGAAGGTGGGCATGCTTCTTTGGTTACTGGCTCATATGGCCATTCCTTGTAACGCCCTCCGCTATTACAGGAACATTGCTTCTTCCCCCCTCTGCTCCATCTGCGGTGTTGAGATTGAGAATTGGCATCATTGTATTTTTGGGTGTGCTTGGGCGGAAGCGGTCTGGCTAGCTCTTCATATTCAAATTCCTGGAGATCTTTCAACCATGCCTCGGTCTCACATCAGGCATTGGATGCAGGGTATGTACATTCACTATGGTAGCATCTTTATTGCGGCTATATGGCTTATTTGGCGTGAACGAAATTCTAGGATATTTCGTGGGAAGATGGCTTCTAACCAAACCCTGGTCCGTAATATTACTCATTTCAGCTCCCTGCTTGAGCGATTGCAGCCTCGGCCTCGGTCAGACAGGCTCCACCCCACTTTGGTTTGTTGGAATATGGAGGACTGGAATGGCATTTATGTTCATACAGATGGCTCTTATTTGGCTTTGCAAGGAAGAGCTGGTTTTGGGGCTGTGATAAGGGATTCCTCAGGTGTTTGGTTGGGTGGTGTTACAGGATATTTGGGGGATGTTCCGGTCCTTTCCGCTGAAATCAGTGGCATTCTACATGGTCTCCTGCTTGCTCGAGATAAAGGATACTCTAATGTCCTTTGTTGTTGTGACTCGAAAGCTGCCTTGCACCTCTTGCAAGAACCGCCTGGTCAGCTCCATCCGCTAGGGCCTCAATTAAAACGGATTGGGGAGATTCGAAGAGAGTTTCAACAATGTTTTTTCGTCCATCGCCTGCGCGAAGGAAATGCAGTCGCGGACTGCCTGGCGAAACTTGGTGCTAATGATGAACAATTCTTCACGACCTGGGCCTTCCCGCCGGACCCTGTGATCCCCCTACTTGCGGCCGATGCGGCGGGAACTTGGTTTCCGCGCTAGTAGTCTTGGCTTTTTGGTTTCTTCGTTTTATATTTTGTTTATTTTTTCTTCTCTAGCCTGTACTGGCTGTCCCGCCAAAAAAAATAAGAGGGATAGGCCAACCTAAAATTGGACGTCAGTGGACTTACACTAATCATTATTAATAAATTAATGGACATTTCAATTATTGTTATATACCGGTTAAAAAAAATAGCAATTGAAAATCATTTTATTGTTCGTTTATTCTATTACAGTATTTCATTTTTATTATTCTATTTTGATTTTATTGTACTTTCTATGTCCCAACTAAGATGTTCTGTTTGACTTCTGCATACAATTCAATGCACTTTTTTGGTCGTTAATATTTCAAAATATATAAAAGTAAAAATTATGTAAAATATATATTTGAAAACTATACAATTAAACGAATTTAACAAGATTAAACTTTGCTATCTTTTTCAACTATATACTTACAATAATATTGAGTAAAAGTTGAATAATAAACCGTATCAAAAAGTCAAACATGGCATAAGGTGGGACAGAGGGAGTATTAACTTAAGTTAATTGTAATTATCTTTTCAAATAATACTCAAGTTAATTGTAATTATCTTTTCAAATAAATTAAAAAGATTGTGGTCAACTATTATTGTACTTTATGTGATTTCCATGCTACATCGTACCCTAGAATACAATTAAAGAGTATCACAATTCGATATGAAAATCAGTGTGTTGGAGATGGTGTACTACAAATCTACAATATGCAGTACGATCCATGGAATCTACTGTATTACCTATTTGGGTTGACGATCATCCTACGATTTCTAAAACCATGTTCCAAATCCAAATCTGTCGACTCGACGCTAATTGGATGGAATCCCCATCGATTACGATTTACGCCCATCCAAACCAGGTCCGTTCACTTCTGTTAAAAATCCTGTCTTCCAACAGACATATACTACTCCTACTGTATTATAGTACTAGTATATATTCATCTCTGCGCGGCCACCCAATCATCTAATAAAATACTCCCAGTTTCCGCATTATTGCACTCTGCCCATAACGTGTTTGATCATTTGTCCCACTCAGAGCTGGAGCCGTGTCCGATTTTGGTTTGTACTCTTTCTTCGTATACGATATCCCTTTTGCTTATTTGATTGTTTTCTTTTACACAAGTGGCTTGTATCTGTCGATCAGATTGGCTGTGTTTGATTTTGGTGTAATTTCTTATTTTTGGCAGTAAAGTAAGTTTGATTATTTTAAATGGGCTCCCGTTGTGTCCGAAATTCTGTCTATAAACTGACAAATTGCGGTGGCCTTTAACTGACTGTCTGGCTGCCTAACATTCCCTCGCCAGAATTTCCATTGTTGTAACTTGTAAGCCCTTCCCACTGTAGTATTATTCGCTGCGTTTAAACAGTGAGGATGATGCAAAGGATGATCCCGAGGGCTTCAAATTATGTTGTCTCTCGTGCGTCAACAGCTTCCAAATCGACACTTGCACGACCAACTGAAGAGAATGATTCCGTTACCCCCAAAATGCCACCATTTGATTACACTCCGCCGCCTTACACCGGCCCCTCGGCCGAAGAAATCCTCAGCAAACGCCGCGAGTATCTCAGCCCCGCTGTGTTCCATTTATACAGTAAGCCGGTATGTTTTGGGACCCCAATTCTTTTATTACTATATTTGTTGTTGCGAACGGTGGGGATTGAAGTTATTTTGTGCGTGTTGTGCAGCTGACTCTGGTGGATGCGAAGATGCAGTATATGTTTGATGATAAGGGCAGGAGGTATTTGGATGCTTTTGGTGGAATTGCCACCGTCTGTTGTGGGCATTGTCATCCTGATGTGGTGGAAGCTGTTGTGAATCAGACTAAGAGTTTGCAGCATTCCACCATTTTGTACTTGAATCCTGCCATAGCAGATTTTGCCGAGGCTCTGGCGGCAAAATTCCCCGGTGATCTCAAGGTTCGTTTGTTGAATCCAGAGCCTGTGAATGGTTGTTGTTTGTGAATATTATTTTATTTGCTCCTTGTAAGTAATGATGTTTATTTGTGTTTGCTCTTCGTGTTTGATTTAGACTTTTCAGTTTAGTGTGGGCTATAGTAATAACTAACTTGGAATTATATTATATGAAAGAGTGTGGACACTTTTTATAATTGATGAAACAATGAGAGATGTTCTTTTTCATTGCTATAACTCGTAAAGATTGAAATTTTTGGATATTCTACCAGTTGTTTTTGAATTAGCGAGTTTTTTGAATGAATGATACAAGTGCTTTTTTGATTTGGTTTTAGGTTGTTTTCTTCACAAATTCTGGGACAGAGGCAAATGAGCTAGCCTTGTTGATGGCAAGGTTATACACAGGTTGTCATGATGTTATTTCGATCAGGAATGGATATCACGGCAATGCTGCCGGGACAATGGGTGCTACTGGTCAAGGCAGCTACAAATTCAATGTTGTCCAGGTACTTGATATGCATATCTGTGTCTCCTCACATTCGAGTTCAGTTATTTAGATAAATTGCCAGGTTATTGTTCTTGATGCTGTGTCACTGGTCATGCCTACACTCAAATAAAACTCTAGAAACAAAGTTATCAAATGGCTATGGGGGAAATATATGATGCTTTTCTATCTTACATTTCTTATTAATCATGGCAATCAGTAATTTATTGTAGTTATGTGTTCGTTTCTATCTGCTAGACGGGCGTGCACCATGCACTAAATCCTGATCAATACAGAGGCGTGTTTGGTTCAGATGGACTAAAGTATGCAAAGGATGTTGAGGATATAATTACCTATGGAACGTCTGGTTGTGTTGCTGCCTTTATTGCTGAAGCCATACAGGTTGTACTTTGATAAAGTCTTGTTTTTCATTATTTTCAGAGAATACCGACTTTTTTTTTGTGGCTCAATATGTTTTGATGTATACTTTCTCAGGGAGTCGGTGGAATTATGGAGTTGGCACCAGGATACTTACCAGCCGTCTATAACACCATTAGAAAAGCAGGAGGCCTCTGCATTGCGGATGAGGTCCAGTCGGGATTCGCACGCACTGGAAGCCACTTCTGGGGATTTGAAGCTCATGGTGTTGTGCCAGATATCGTAACAATGGCCAAGGTATCCTTTCTCTCTTTTGTTTTTTGCTCGACTTAGGCTGTCTTGAGGGACCTAAAAATTCGGTCAACCTGAGAATTCTTCTCGACTGCTTGAGTATTGCTGGTGTTCTGTCCAAGATTATGTGCTGAAATGGTCCAGGCTGATAAAATTCAGCCAACTTACTGCCTTTGAACCTATTCTCTTCAGGGCATTGGAAATGGACTGCCACTTGGTGCAGTGATTACCACTCCCGAGATTGCCAAGGTCATGGCTCTGCGCAGCTACTTCAATACCTTTGGGGGAAATCCTGTTTGCACTGCTGCGGGGCTTGCTGTTCTTAAAACAATTGAGAAAGAAAATCTTCAGCAGAATGCATTGACTGTTGGTTCGTATCTGAAGCAGCGCCTTAATTCTCTGAAGGACAAATACGAGAGTACGTTATCTCTGCACAATGTTATCTTTGTTTGATTGGCGCATCATCAATTGAGTTAAACTATACAATTTCTTCTTACATTATTCCAAAAGAAAGTAACTCCTTGTTCGATCAATGCAGTTATAGGAGATGTGAGGGGTAGAGGTCTGATGCTGGGAGTCGAACTCGTAACAGATCGCCAGCTTAAAACACCAGCCAAGGTTGAGACAGCAGAAATACTGGATCAGATGAGAGGTGCAATATCTGTTTTGCTCTATAATTTGTATCAACACCTATTGATTTAGTTCCTAACTGATGTAACTTTATTGTACTGTCCAGAAATGGGAGTGCTGATCGGAAAAGGCGGTTTCTTTGGCAATGTATTCAGAATCACACCTCCCCTCTGTTTCACGAAGGAAGATGCCGGTTTGTCTCTATTCTTACAATCATCTCCATCAGTTTTCCCATCATATCATATGTGCTCTTTATAAGTAAGTCCCTGTGTTGGCGCATTTGCAGATTTTCTTGTGGATACGATGGACTATGTTTTGATGAAAATGTATGGCTAATTAAGCCTGGAGGAGACTTAACAGTAACAGCAACATGGAAATACGGTAACATCGTTGCGAATTTGTGTGTACCTGCAATAAGCTTCAATAACGGCATGTAATGAATGAAACCTGCTCGACAAGGGGATGAAGAGACATCACCTCGTTGTCTCTCATTCGTTTGTTGGGTATCTGTTCTCTGTTGATGATGATGTTGTCAATCAAGTGCATATATAGCACATGTGTTGTGGTGTTCCATTGTTATCTGTCTCTTGCTCGTTTTTTTTCGCTTACTTTTCTGGTTTTTTGGGAGGCTTTCTCGTGCAAGTAACCTTGTTGTTCGTACAAGTACATGCCAATTGGAGTATCAATATCCTTTTTGTCATTTTAGCTTCTTTTTTTTTTTTTTTTTTTTTTTTTTTTACCCCTCATCTAAATCACTTCAACAACTATAATAATAAGATAATATAAGAACTATACCCGATTTTGTATCCTTTAGGTATATATGGATATGCCCTGATTTTATTCGTCCTCGTCAGTCGTCATTGTAATGTTGGACGCCGATAAACATAAAATAATTTATATGCTTGATTGAGCATGTCATGTGATAGTGATCATCTCAGTTCAAAAGATAAGATTGATTTTTTTATTTATTTATTTTTTAAAAAAAAAAGGAAAAATCTAATATACCAATCAATGACTCAATGTTAAAACCATCCCATCATTTAGAAACTGTCCTACACCGAATTGTTCAATAGATGGCCGGAGCAAGGTGGTTATCACTCGGTAATTATACTCGATCATTTGTAGGAATTATCTTGAGCAGACAAGTTCTCACCCCCACACAAACTATAAATGGATAGAGTAAAAGGATAGGGGTCCGAAAGAGAATAAAATACACAATCATAATGTTGAAACAGTCCTTATACCCAGACAAATTCACATTTAAAATTGATTTTATAATAATAATTTTACAAAAAATGGAAAAAGAGAAAATTGATAATCTATTTTTTTTTTGGTAAAGGTGACGCTCGAGCGTCGACAAAGGAGAGTCTAAGACATAAATTATTATTATTATGGTCAGTGGCGAAACCAGAAATGTCAATAAGAAGGGGCCGGTTTCACTAAAAGAAAAATTCACAAAAAAAATTAATCAAAAACCAAACGCAAACTATTTCAAAATATTTCAAATAACGTTATACAAAATAAGAATTCAAACCTAACTTCCAACTGAGGAAGATGAATGTCCATGATCAACAGGTGGAGATGAATAGCAATTAGAAGTTGGTCATTTTCTTACTTTTCTATATTGTTATTGTATAGTTCAAACTTGAAACTCATAGCGTAGAAAATGGTTAGAGTTTGGAATTTGATTTGTAATAATGGTGAATTGGTGATGGAACGATAGAAATCCCAGTAAACAAGGAAAAGGTATAAGTGGAGTACAGAGCATGCATTACTTCAATATAATTGGATAAAAACTATTATATTATAAATAATTGGGTTTTTAGAATTTAAAAGAATAAAATAATTAACATATAACATTTACTTATATCTTACATTTGACTATTGAATTATAAGTATATCATTATAGACTTGTTGCAAAATTCAAGGAAGAGCCCAAGCCATTCCATATATGGCTGTAGTTTCGCCCCTTATTATTATTATTATTATTATTATTATTATTATTATTATTATTATTATTATTATTATTATTATTATTATTATTATAAGTAATTACTTACTCTGTATTAAAAAAATATTAATATTCATTGTTTTCACGCAATCCAATATACATTTTTAAAGAGTAACCAGCACACCCGCCCACGCAATGCGCGGGAAAGAAAATTTATATTTTCTTTAAAAATTAATATTATAAAAATTAAAATATTTTATTACACAAACTTAATTAGATCATGCTCAATTCCGACCACATATTATTGAGGACAAAGGTAACAAAAAATGATGATAAAATAGAGACCGTTCGAGAAGGTGTAAAAGTAAGAGCCTGTTTGTTTTACTTATTTTTCTTCCTTTTGACTTTTGTTTCAACCAAAAGTCATTTCGAATTTTTTTAGCTGTTTGTTATGACTTTTTATAAAAGGAAAAGATAAGCAAAAGTTAAAATTCTACATTTTTTTAAAGTAGGTAGGGGTTACTTCTAAAAAAAGGAGAAGTTATTTTAAGAATAAAAATACAAAAATATCCCTATTTAAAAAGAAGATGAAATAAAGTACAAATATCCTTATAATATTTATATCTCTTTTAGTAATTTTAATATATCAAAAGTCCTGTCATGCTTATCTATTAGATCCAGTCATGCTTATTATGAAATGTTCAGGTCTTGTGAAGGTGGAACATGTATTCAGGGAACGGAATTCGATGGCCGATCGTGGGCGAGAAAAGGCGCCCAGGGGGATGGTCAGGTAGATATCTGGTATTAGTTGTGTTGTCTGATATGGATAGCCGTCCTCTGGGTGTTGATATTGGTTCTGTACTTTTGTTTTGTTTCGGTCAGGGGTGTTGATATTGGTTATTATCTGGTTCTGATTTTCCTAGTGAACTGTGTAGAGGCAGTTTGGCTTTGGGTTGTATCTTGGTTATGTCTATTGCGTGGAGTCCGGTTGTATATTGTCCAAACATTATCTGTTTCGATCCGATGAAATGAAAACCATTCAATTCTCCTAAAAAAAAATATATCAAAAGTCCTTCTACATATAATTCATCCAAACATGTTTCCCTGAAAAGCAACTTCAATAATATCCATCGGAATAATTATTTGAGCTGATTTTGTTATGAATTCTCATTCTATCTCATTCTCATTTTTCTACTCACTTCTTTTTTTTTTTCAAAAGCCAAAACAAACAGGCCCTAAATCTTGCTGCAAAAAACTTTTCTATACTACCTCCGTCTCAATATTATTGTTACAGAGGGTTTTTTTTCACTATTCACTGTTTAACTTTGATTCAAATTTTTAATATAGCTATCTAAGAAAAAACATAGTCAAATGAGATCTTGTTAGATTCGTCTAATCTTGTAGTTTTAGACAATCAACTTTTTATAATTTTTCGTTGTACACAATTTAAGTTATTAATCGTTGAAAATGTGTCTCGGCATGCATGTCGAAAGCCAATGTAACAAAAATAATGAGACGGATGAAATATTATTTTTGAACAAACTATTTTATTTTTATGTTTCCAACATTGACTTTGAGCTTTGCATATTATTTTTCTCAATCGAGAATTAAAGGCAATTGATCCAAAGTTAGAATAGAAACATGGAAAAGAATAGAAATTGTTTTCCATGTAAAAAAAGACATGGAAGAGAATATAAATTATTTGAAGTGGGTTTTTTTAATAATTTAAATTACGGAGCTCGTTTTATTAATTAGCCACTATTTTTTTAATGTCTTTAATGGTTGCATTAATTTACTGTAACTATCAAAACTATTCATATATAATATACTATTGTAGCCACATCCATCTCTAAATAATACAATTACTTATGTAAATCAATTACGGAGTCTTTCAAATAATTTATTACATAATTAGTTATACAAATTTATTTTTGTTTGAGTAACTAATCATTACATTGAGGAAACAAACAATAATTATATGACCATAGTATTTTTGGGGTGCAACACGCATTGTAAATTAGTGAGATCACCATAGTTGTTTCATTTATCCCTTGTTTCGGCCAATCCATCTTGCTATACCTGGACTTTGTCCTTCTACTACATAGCTACTGCCTATTCGAATGGGTGCATTGGAGTTGAACGTTTTGCAGGAGAGATTGTTTGTGTAGCAAGCTTATAGGTTTGTTTAATTGACTCATAAATCATATTGTTGCTGCTGTAATGGGGAGGTAACTTCAATAGTTATTCATGAGGACATCAAAACGACGCTACATATTGCTCTTCGAATTTCCAAGCATGATATTACTGGTGAAGTAAAACCTGGTCTGAGTGCTGCTGATATTACTGGTCTGATATTACTGTCTATTCGAATTGGTCTGCTGATGCTATGAGTGCTGCTGCCTCTGTTGTTGCATCAGGACAGGGAAGGTGCCGGTTATGGAGTGTAAATTGGTTGTCATTTGTTGTAGTGGCTCGACTTCCAGTAACTCTAGGATTTAAGTGTTCCTGGTTGTGTTTTGGATGATAGATTTGATGCAGCTGAGATGGTTGGTAATAGTTGGTCTTGGACTTTAGTGTTAGTCAGTCATGTTGAGAAAGTGTTGAAGTTGTGTACTAATATTTTGGTTTTATGAATGAAATAATTCCTTTTCCTCAAAAAAAAAATATGACTAATTTTAATTTTTTGCTAAGCAATTTTTTTTATATAATATAGATAAAATAAATCTATCTTAGAAGATAATGGGGGTGTTTGGCAGAACAACTATTTTGAATCAGCTCATTTTATTATAAAATAATAGTTTTTTTAAAATAGACAAAATAAGTTAAAACAGTGGGCAATCAATTCTTTTTTGAATCCGCTGCAATGAGTAGGATTTTGGATTTCAACTTATTGTAGCAAAAAATTGGTCTCGGAATTGCCAAACAACTAATTTTGACTAATTTATTACTCACGGAACAGTTAACAACTAACAGCTAATTGTCAAACATGGCTAATAACTTTGGAAAGTTCCGATAATTTAGTATGAATGACAAAATGAGTAATGATGACAAAGATTTTTTTTTCCAACATTATATCTCTCCAAAAAACATAACAACATAATATAATTTTAGGAAGTAAAATATCATTTATTTTCCTATGAATTAAAATGATATGGCCAACCACTGATTAATTCTTACATCACACCTCCATTCAATTCAAATTTATTTTGACATTTGCAATTATATTAAATAATTAATAATTAATTTCAAAAATATTGATTATTTGTTAAACCTTAATTCAATATAGAGAATATGAGGTTGATTAAAATCATAAAATTAAAAATTAAATTAGACCAAGTTAAATATTTCGAAGTTAAAGAGAAACACATATGGTTGTATATAAAATTTATTATAAATATTGGTTTTGATCTAAAGAGATTATTATATGATAAAAAATATTTTTTTCTAACAATTGCTTATAAAATAAATTAAAGTACACAAAAAATATAGAGGTAAGATAAAGACAAAAAAATACCTCCAGCTTATGTAGTGTGTATCAGTTATCAGGTTTGGAAGTAATTTAAATCCATGATATTTTTATGTATAAACATTCAAATTAAAATAAAATTATAGGACAATTCTTTAAAAATTAAATATGAAAAGATACAATTTTATAATCTATAAAAAAATCTTCTATATAATAAATTCTGAATACTTTTTGGCCTGTGCAGACTCTTTTGTCCTTATTAAAATTAATTCATCCTTCTTAATTTTAAATGGTTAATAAGTCATTATATGCTATTTTTCAGATCAACGGTCATTATTAAAACACATAGGCAGACTGATAGTTGCTGAGTAATCGCTGAGTAATGTCATGTCATATTCCGCTCACCAATATCTATATTTAGAAAATAAATCTATCTATTAATATAACAAAATCTTGAGAAAATCTTTATATATATATTTAAAAATATATATTTCTTTTTATACAAATTATTTTGATTGTATATATAAATTAATCTATTAATATAACAACTTTTTTATACATATAATATAAATTAGTTTCTTCATATATATTTTTGATACATATAATTTTGTAAAAAAAAATTATTAATTTTATAATATTATTAAATAAATTTAGTTAGGCTAAAAATTTATCTCTATAAAATATATAATCATGTATCAATAAAAAAAATATAATTACCATATTTTTTAAAAAAAATATTTCATTCAAAATATATATTGAATAATTAAAATTAAGAAATGTTGTGAACTATAAAAATTTAATAATTTTTATATGGAAAAATGTTCTCAAATGTCCTTTTTCTTTTCAAATTGGCCCAAATAGTCCTTTTTGTATTTTTAACCTCAATTGGTCCTCTACGTTTATTAATAAAATTCAATTTGATCCTTTTTCACTATAATCCTTTATTAACAGATAATGTAATAATTAAGTTTCTTAATTACATAAACCATATCTAAAATTGGGTTGACCCAAACCAACACCAAAACCGACCAATGCCCTAAATCTGAATCTGTTCTGTCATTTTCCATCTAATCTAAAGCTGCCCAAAAGAGGCCCTCCACGCAGAACTCAAATACTTATGGCTTCGTCTGAATCTTTGTGGCTGGAAATGCCCCATTCACAGGAACCCCACTATTGTAATTCCCATGGAATGGATCCTCCTCCGTCCTCACTACAAATTCTTTGATTTTTTTCCCCACTGTCAACTTCAATTCCCCTAATTTTTCCCCAAAAATCTAATCTAATCTTGATTATTGCTCAAGCTCAACTCACACTACTTTTCTGCTCCATTTCCCACTTATTGTGTCCATCCATGGAGGGCAATTTCCCAAACCCATTTCAAGAAAATCAGTTTCCGGGAAGGAAAAGGAGAAATAGAAGAAAAAACCAATTTCTCAAACCCATATCATTTTCTTCCTCCGAATTTTAATTTGTCAAGTGTTCATGTATTGGGTCAGTCATCAGATGGGATTATTGTGACAGAGGCAGACATGTTCTCTAGGCTTTGAAGCACGACTTGGTTGACCCAAAAGGGTTTCTTAAAACCTGGAACAATTCCAAGTTTGGAGCGCAGGTGGATGGGAAGGGATAAAATGCACCAAGCGAACAAGCGATTCTATCTGCCGTGGAGAGGCCTGGGTGGAAACTGGAAAGAACATATTAGATTGACAATGATAGAACAGATTTAGGTATGGGTCTGATTTAGGTTTTGGTATTGGATTGGATCAACCCGATTTTAGATGTAGTTTACTGATTTTAGATGTGGTTTATGTAATTAAGAAATTTAATTATTAAATTATCTGTTAAATATAGGATTATGGAGAAAAAGGATCAAATTGAATTTTATTAGTAAAGTTAGAGGACCAATTGAGACTAAAAATACAAAAAGGACTATTTGGGCCAGTTTAAAAAGAAAAAGGACTTTTGAGTACATTTTTCCATTTTTATATCCTAATTTTGTACCTGGCTTAATTTGAAATTAAACAATATAAATGAAGTAAATATATGTTATTAAATTACAGTAAATATATTTATCATGTCAAATATTCATAAACATAAAATTATATAATATTAATTCTTTGATCAAATATATAATAGTATAGGAGTATTTAAGAAATATTAACATATTATAATATTAATAAATAAATTTAATTAGGTTAAAAATATGTGTCTAAAATATAGTTCTATATCAATTTAAGGAATTTAAAATAATAGATTTCAAACATTCTTAATCAATGACATATTTTAAATATAAATATTTCATTAAAAATATGGTGTAAATAGTAAATTGATCTTAAAAATATTGATAATATAAAATAACTAATCACCTAAAAACTCCCATACCATTCTAGGCAAATTCTACATATTTTTTACTTTTTAAAGAAGAAAAGATAAATAAAAGGAAAAAAAAACTAAAACACATCATAGTTTAATTGTAGACATAATACCCTTAATCCTTATTTATTTCAACATAAATGAAAATGTATATGAAATTCAAAGTAAATTTTTATACAATTTTTTATATATAAGTAATTTGTATTGTAAAAGGTATAAGAAGTATTTTAGTAAAAACAATTGTAAAGATTTGTGGGAATCATAAATAGTTTGGGTTGTAGCAATATTTTTACCCAAAAGCTCTAATATTTTTCGAAGTGATCATGACGTTCAAATATGATACAAAACATATTAATATAACTTTCAATCAAACATATTTACCATTTTATTTTTCACAAAGAATAATCTAAAGTGAACATTTAACATAAAAATAAATATATAATACTATACTAAAATTATAAAGTTTTCCACTTGCTCTCATTATTTTAGATATGAAAGTGAAACTATTTCTATTTAGTTTTTTAACAGTAAAAATAATTTATTTTATGTTATGTTCATTTGGTTATGGGTTTGAATTTTCCTTCAATCCTCTTATTCTCTCATTTATTTTTCTTTTAAATTTTTGTTACATGCATTCCAACCACCATTTTAAGCAAAAGACTTTTTTTGGTAAACAAGTCTGAGAAGGCGGGCAAAGAGAAAAAAGAAAAAGAAAAATCGAAACACAAATAAAAGACTTTGAATCTCATGTAATTCCAAAAAAATTATATTCTCATTTTATATCCTCATATAAGTTTCATACCCGTGCGTAGAGGGCAAAAAAATCTAGTTTTTAACAAATATACAATAGTTCATTTGATACATAAAAAGATACAATTATATGCTCTAAAAATCTTAATTTTATTGGTCATTACTTTAGTTAAAAGATGGCATCTGTTATGGTACTGAGACTTGATGTACTGAGGCTTCTATGAGCCGTTGATTAATTTTGCAATTTAATGGTTTAGATGAAGTTGAAGGTTAAAATAGTAACTTTGCAATTTAAACAAACATGCAGTCCAAAGTTTTTCAGCATTCACGTCATTTGAATTCTGATGGGCATAATAAAAAAATTAGTTATATAATACTCTAACAAATAACTATTAGATAATTATATCGTTAAACATTAAACTAAAAATAACAAAGCTTTGTTAAGCCTTATGAACCCTTTCTTCATCTTCAGCTTAATCAATGTGTGTTTACTCATTTAACGGATGGTGCATTCAAAAATACAACAAACAGCGGCATTGACAAGTAGACCCGCCCTATCACTTCTTTTCAGCAAAATAAGTATACTTGTTTCAGCGACAAAGGTTAATATGTTTCAGCGACGTAATACCGAATAATTCAGCGACATAGTACCGATGTTTCAGCGATAGAGTTCTAAATATTTCTACACAATATGTTTCAGCGACATAATACCGAATAGTTCAGCGACATAGTACTAGTGTTTCAGCGATGGAGTTCTAAGTATTTATGCGCAGCTATTTCTGGCTCCCCAATTTGGGATTTCTTTAAGTTTCTACTGGGTTTTATTTTTGTAGCTTTATTGCTTTCAAGTATCTCTCTAATTGTTTGATTTAGTTGTTTGCTTGATTGTCTGCTTAATTGTTCGTGTGCATAGATATGCGGCTTTGAAAATGTTAATTAATGAGGCAATAAGACATAGTATGAGAACTCAAAAGAAGAGGATGCAATACAATAGAGTTGGTGCTGTGATCAGTGTAAAGGTTTCAACAATGGAACTTTTTTTTGCTTTAGACAGTTAGCAGCTTCGCATTTAAAAGGGAACAAAAAGCTATTCTGATGTGGCATGAGGTAAAGAAAGATTTTGGAAATGAATATTTCAGCGAGAAAATAATTAATATTTCAGCGACAAAATAGACACTATGTCAGCGACAAATAAAATAAAATTGAGTCTATTGGCAACATTCATAAAGGTGAAAATAAATTGGTGGGGTTGGGCCCACTAAAAATGTCAGAGAAGAAGAAATAGACGTGGGTGAGTTTCTCCCTTCTTGCCAGACCCAACCCAGCTTCATAGAGAATTTTTTATAAGAACTCTATCGCTGAAAAGCTCCTGATCAGTCGCTGTAAGGCTCTTGCAGGTCGCTGAATTGTTCTTGTAATGTATCTTGTTGTGTCAATTTTTTAATTTTTTATTTTATCTTCTTTTATTGAATTGTTCTTGTGATGTATCTTGTTGTGTCAATTTTTTAATTTTTTTTATCTTCTTTTCTTTAAAACTGACTGTACCCTTTAATATTTTTTCTAACGATGCAAATAAGGTAATTAAAGGTAGAAATGGTTGAATATTTTGACCATTGTACCCCTATTATATTGGAACCGTTAGATTGGAATTGATGGCTAAGATTTGCCCCTTGATGTACTGTGGAATTTTAGATTGCACAATAACCGAACCCTTAAAAGATACAGTAGTTCATTCATTCTATTAGAGCAAATGAATGAAATACAATTAATGAAAAGATACAACAATAGTTCATTCGTGACATGAATGATTATGCATTGATCATTGCTTTAATTTTTAACATTCACTAACTCTGTATAACAAATCAATTGAAATAAATACAATTGGATTTAAAGCTCTGAATCGAAGCTAAACTTGAAACATATCCACAATTATATTTTTCATATCATAAGTCTCTACTATTATATCATTCCAATTGACTTTCATCTTGAGCTTTAGAATTGTTTCACCACCAAAGAGATAAATGACCATTTTCCAGATACATACCTGAATATACAATTATCAAAAAACAAAGATAGAAGAAGAATGAGTTAGATGGTAGCAGATGGTGTTTTCCACCATAACCGATACCAATTAAACAATAAAAGGAATCTACAATGCTAAGACAAAAAAAAAAAAAAAAAAAATCTCACCAATCAAATAGATTGTAACATAATAAAAGAATACAACATTAAACTGTGAATAACAAAAATTTGTAAAACCTCCTTGTATATTATGAATCCACTAATCTTCCATATATTTTCACCAGGTTTCTATATGTAAAGAAACAACATTTAATCGGATATATAAAAAATTTCATTTATATTACACAAGCATAAAAAAAATAAAAATAAAAAGTTCACACTACAAAATCAGAACAAATACAAATATCCTCCCAGATTCATCCATTAATATGCTCAATTCAAGTCCCTTGCACTGCCTAAAAAGAAATATTCAATCTTACTCGGCAGTGATTGAATTTGGGATTTGTAAGAAGATGGAGGAACTATTAGGATTGTAGGAGAAAAAATGGATGGAAAAAGGAGGAGACTCAAAATACTTTTTATTTACCATAAAATCAAGTCTTCTACTAATTATATATAAAATGTCATATTTTATAGGTGCAAAAAATAAATTCTTATTACGAAATAAATCTCAACAAACTTAATCAACCAAATCTTTAAGTTATTATTATATTCAGATATTTAGTTTCCATTAACTTATTGCTTTTATATAAGCATAGATATATAGATTCCATATTAGAATTAGGGTGTTGAAAATATAGAGATGAGAGTTGAAGAGATGAATAAGGGAAGTTGTTGAAGAAGGGGAGGGAAAGTGGAGGGAATATAGAATATACTTCATCCGTTTGTTTATATTTGCTCCATTGAGCAAATGGCCACTATTCACATAATGTCTTTGATTTAAAGTTTTATCATAGTTATACAAGTTAAAATATAGTTAAGTGCGATCTTGTTAGATTCGTCTCATCTTATAATTTTTAAATATCGAACTTTTATAATTTTTACTTGTACCGAATTTGAGTTATTAATGATTTAAAACGTGCATTGGACTGCGTGCTGGATGGGTCCGGAGCAAAAATTGAAAAAACAGAGGAAGTATTACTTTTATACAGAATATATAGATACAGATATAGATATAGATATAGATATAGAGATATATAAATATATAAGTGACAGATATAGATATAGATATAGGTATATGTGATCTCAATTAGAACGAATTTTATGTTTACAAATCTTCGAGGAATGGATTCGGATTTGACGTGATCAAATATATAGTATAAATAATTCTAGATATTATAATATTCTATTAAGATTTTATTAAAATATTATGTGAATGAAACTGTTGAAATTGGGGAAAAAAGTTGGAGGGGGTGTTGAAAAAAGAGGGTGAGAAAGTGGGGGAATTTAGACTATATTATTTTTATATAGATATATAGATATAGATATCTCAAATTTTATAAAATAAAATATTATAAAACTACGTGATTAGATGAATTTAACAAGATCTCACTTGATTATATTTTATTTTATATAACTATGTTAAAAAGTCGAATCAATGCTAACATTTTTAAAAATTTTGATTAAAAAATGGAGGGAGTACATATGTGCACATTACTTGGAAGCTTAGTTATCACCCTGGGCTTGCACGTGGATCAATAGCTTAAATTTTGGCCCAATAATAAGATGGCCCAAAATTCTGATTGTCTCGCTCTACTCCGCCAAAATTTCTTTCAATTGGTTTTCCCGTTTACGACTTCAGGTTTGTTAGGGCACTCAAACGCAACGGCGGCGAGAGCGGCTGACGGCGGCGAAGATGATTACCAGTGACATTCCTCCAAACCAGACCATATACATCAAGAACATCAATGAGAAAATCAAGAAAGAAGGTTCATTTCTTCTCTCTCCATTTTCAGCTAAGATTAGACGTTAGGGTTTGTACCAGTTGTAAATCCTTTGAATTTATCTTTTAATTGCTCGGGAAATGTTCATGGCTATTTTGTCATTCCTTTAAGTTTGAATTTGACGCAGGAGGGGCGATATGTTTTTTGTACTCATACTAGTATGACTAAGACGTATATTGGGTTGTTTACCATAGGAGTAAATATTTCATCGTTTGAATTATGCAAGTGCCTTGTGCGATATTGTATGGAGCATATCTGTATATATATCATAATTATCATCTGGTTTTTTTCCCTTGATGCGGTAAAGTGTGCGTTTGAATCCATGGATTGAGCCTCTTCTAGATGTTCTCTGAGTTGATGTCTCCAGCGGGTGCATCTATATACTCACCGAAGAAATTGTTGTTGTACTTTTGAAAATTTTGACAAAACGGTAATCATTATCCATCTGATCAAGCTGCAGAAATGTTTTCTTCCTTATTCACATATAATTTTCAAGTTATCTTTGTGACGGTTTCAAACGAATTTCTTGCTGTATTGTTGTTCTAAGCTTGAAGCAGACACCTTTTGATTGGTGAACCCGACATTTAAATTTCCATCTTTATGCATAAGCATCAAGAGAACTCTTATATTTGCTGTTTGCTTGGTATGTGATGTCTTGTTTTTTTTAAAACTGGATTATGTCGTTTCATTGTATTTTTCCCATTAAAATTATCAATAATTTCTTAATTGAATTTTCATTTTCATGAATGAATTTGTTTTTAATTTTTATTTTTGTCATGTTGTTTTCCTGTCCTTGGTGTCAATGTAATTGAGAGCCTCTATTTGTAAGTTATGTTTTGTTCTTATATAGTTAGTTTTCAAATGACAGGGAGGGATGCCACTTCCTTTTCATGTATGGCATTGCAAATGCTGTCATAATTGACAGATAAACTGCAAATAATTGACAGATAATTGCC